>CM038725.1:23077021-23272021 GCA_021613375.1 Megaleporinus macrocephalus | reverse complement strand
TAGAGTTTTTAAACATGTTGACATTAAAGTCAAACTAAAATTAAGGACTGGCCTATTTTACCTTGTAAAAAACTCAACATAATCTTGGAAGTTTGACTGCCTCACCGTGTGCCAGCAGCATACCAACCAGTAATATCTATTAGTCCGCAACTCCATCATTGAACTGGTGTGGAGCCTCACTAACATTTAACTACGGCAACTTTTTTCAACTACACATTCAGATAACACGCCTCTGACCAATCATCAGCGAGAACACCCATCATCAGGAGAGAGACTGGCTTTTGGACTGCTTGTGTAATAATCAGTTTATTTCAGTGCTTTATGTTAAAAAGACGAGCTCACAGTGTCGAGAATGAGCTACTTTTCAAACATCTGGCAGCGTTTGTGGCTTTTCTGTCGTGCTGAAAGGCTGTGAGTGGGTCAGGTGGTGAAGGAGGGATGAACGAAAGCAGTTCGTCTCTTTCTAAAATGTTAGGTACTCATAGTTGTACAGGATTTGTTTAGGATTTATTTCCTTTTTCTACCTTCTTTTCTTCTCAAGTCTGTTTCTCGTTTTGCAGTGAAAATGTCTTACACAGCAAAAATACACAATCAAGTTAAACAAATGAAGAAATAATGAATCAGGTTTCACAAACGACACAACCAAATATGGCAGCACTTTAATTCTTACAATACTCTGTAAAACAGACTGAATCTGCTGAACATCTGAGTCTGACTTGGTGTTTATTCCAGAACATCCACTTTTCACCATCCAATCAAATCCTGACGAAGGTAATCATGTCCCACTGTGGGTACATGCTGACTTTAAAAATAACAAAAGTTGGGTTATTGGGTTTGGAGCTGCTTGTTTTCTCTGGACAGTAACAATACCCCAGATTATACAGATTAAATTATGATACAGTTATAATAACTGTGAGGAGATTTTATTCTTATTAATAATTATTTATTATATTCATTATATATTCCCTATATACGTATACACAACATTATCTATTGTTTGTGCCAGCTCGTCCTCGTGTCAACGTCATCCTAATGCATAAAAAAAATGTTCACAAGGATAAAAAAGCAAGTTAATCAAAATTAACTACACAAATTAACAAAAGTAATTGCAATTAACTGTTTGAATCTCTTGACAGACAGCGCTAGCTTTTATATAAATGTGTCATCTGGTTCAGTCTTCGGATTGACATGTAGGGTTTGTATCTGTTTATTTACGTCCACTTTCATTCTTTGTAAAACTCAAATCACTTAAATATTGGCCAAAACATATTCGCTAATATGACAACGACAATCTAAAAGATAACAACAGCCCTGCTGAGGACACTGAGCGGACCGTTGGCCACTAGTGGTAAACACCTTGAGCAAATTTAGGCCTCAGGCTCCCCCCTCCATCCAAAACCTCATCTTTAATCTTTAAACCATAACCGTACATTATAATTCAACAGCTGCTAAATTCACATATACAGCTTTTAACGGATTGTTAACTTTATAGTTAATAGACTTTGGCAGCTTTGTCTTCTCCTTCTCTCTCCCTCCCTCTCTCTCTCTCTCTCTCTCTCTCCCTCCCTCCCTCTCTCTCTCTCTCTCTCTCTCTCCCCCTGCCTCTCTCTCTCTCTCGCGTGCACACAAAAACAGGAGACACATGTAGAAGCACAGGTTCCTTCCCCCTGCACCCAAAACCAACAGTGCCTTCCTGAACCCGCATACCCCTGCCTTTATTTACATTCTTCCTGTCCTCAGTCTCTCCCCTGCTCTTTCTACATACCTCCAAATCTGACACAATTCAATTCCAGCCACCAGACCTCATGTAGTTCTAGTAATGAAAAACACCATCCATAAAACAAACCTGCTGCTTGGGTCACGCTCGCATCGCTCAAAGAGTTCACTGCACAGGGACGAACAAACAAATAAACACATATGCTGGAGAATGGCTGGACCTACGGAAAGCTGGAGGATGGCTGGACCTACAGAAATAAATAAATAAGCTTTGTGTACAGGGAGGATGAAAGAGGGGCATTCTTTCTGCCCTAGGTCGACTCCCATATGAGTCACGGGAGCGCCTCCAAAGGTCAAAGGCCGCAGAGCAGTGCACAGAGAGCAGACGGGAGGAATTCTCCTCCGCTGAGAGCGACCCTTTCAACGCAGGCATCAGAACTCTAAGCTGTTCAAGATGCAACAAATGCTGAGTGGGTTTACTGGCTAATTGAAACCAATCACACATAAGACGCTTGTTTCTAGACTTGTAGTCCATTATAGTCCATATAGGAGAACTTTGTAGTTCTACAGTTACAGACTGTAGTCCACTGAAGTCCAACCTGTTCTTCAACGCTCAGGACCCCAACAGCACCACCATAGAGCAGGTATTAGTAGGGTGGTGGATCATTCTCAGCACTGCAGTGACAATGATGTGGTGGTGTGTTGGTGTGGGTTGTGCTGGTGAGAGTGAATCAGACACAGCAGTGCTGCTGGAGTGTTTAAACACCTCAGTGTCCCTGCTGGACTGAGAATAGTCCACCAACCAGCAACATTCAACCACCAGTGACCTATGGGCAGCATCCTGAGACCATTGAGAACACAAACTATGAAGCGACAGAGGAGCTATTGTCTCTGGCCTTATATTTTTAAGGTGGACCAGCAAGGTAGGTGTATTCAATAGAGTGGAGCGGACAAACTGTCTCCAGTCATATCAGTTTTAATGTTACGGCTGATCAGTGAGTTTCTGTGGCATTACAAATACAATGTAAAATTTAGATTTGTGTATATATATATATATATATATATATATATATATATATATATATATATATATATATATATATATATATATACTACTTCTAGACAAGACAGGAACAAAATCATTCCACTTTAATTGATGCTGGTCAAGCACAAGAGATTCCTTATCCATCTGCCCAACATGTGGGCAGGAAGAACTTCTCTCTGGTTTAAAAAAAATATATAGTGAAAACACATCTGGCTTGTTTACCAGACACAAAGCTGGACTAGGCCTGGACTACAAAGGGATTTTAAACAAAAAAGGCTTCACAATGCATCTTTATCCAACACTAGGCTTAATCTGTGTGCTAGAGCCAGGCCTAAAAACCCAAATCAAGCGTCCCTGTAACCAGGAGGCTGCTTTCTGCTACTCAAACAACAAAGGGTTTCCACTAATAACGGTCCTCCTAAAGCACGCGCTGTTTAGCCTCCTCTGTGGGAGTAAACTCTAATCCCGCCGAGGCTGTTTCAGCAATTCTTCCCTGGGCTTTTAAGACTGAGAACAAGTTTAATCTCAGTATCTTTGCTCTGTTTTGCTGCACTGTGCTCCGACTTAGCAACCACTACACACAAAGTCTACACACCTCCACCAACTGTCACTCAACAAATAGCTCAAGGCAAACAAGCAAACAAAGACCAGAACATCTGGTTCCCTTGGCTGCTCGAGAAAACGCTGAGCAACTTAAAACTGGTTCATAATCTCTATAGCTATGGACCTGCACCCTGCATGACCAGTCAACAGGCAGAATTTATTCAATCACACTCTCTGGTATAAACGAGCATCACAGTGAGCACTCGATCTACCAGTCAAAGAGAAGCTAAAGATTATCCAGTAATCAGTTATTGTATAGCTATAATGATGCATCCTTTAATCTTATTTACCTTCATAACAAAAAAGCAATTAAATAATAACTGCAGTTCCAGTGGGATAAATAACACCACCTGCTATACTGCTATCCACATGGAAGGTTGCATGAACAAAGATGTAAATAACTTTAACACTGTATGTCTCAAAGTTGCTACAATATTTAAAAAAAAGGCAAATTAAGGGGAATTCTACCAGAGTTGTGTCTGTTGTGAACAGAGGCAGACTGGTTTAATGCTAAATGATTAATTATAGAGACTCTGATTCCTTTGGTGGAGGTGATAGTAACCAGCCATAGCCATTGTATTTATTTATACTAAAACCACTAAACCTACGCCCACAACAGACCACTCTGAATTACTTTATTTACATTTCATCCCTTTATTTTGTGGTTTCTTTTACAAATCAGTGGAGTTCCCCTTTAATATATATATATATATATATATATATATATATATATATATATATATATATATATATATATATATAGTACAAATAAGATAAAAATTGTGACACAATGAGAACTACTAGCTGCAGTTGCTGAAAATGTATAAATGCATTGCTGTGTATGATAAACTGGCAAGAGACTGTGTGGATGAGGAATGAGTGTGTAACACTGAACACTATACTTGTGAGACATTATGAGAATCTGGCCCCTTAAACTCATTCAAATCTGCTGCTGTGCTGCTGTGTTTTCTACCATGATGCACAAGGCCTCCTTTACTGCTCACAGCATTGTTCTCAGCTTTTCTGATCTACACTGATTTGTTTTGTTTAGTGACAAACTGTATAGATGTTTTCAGCTTGTGTTAGCTCACATTCATTAAATAATCCTCAAGTAAAGTTCCCTTCACTGGCTTCCTGCAACTATCCCGATGCCTAAACAGTCAAAAATGGGACCAGCCACTCTCTACCGTCCAGCAATGGTCAAAACTCAATCTGTACCTCAAGGCCTTGGACCTCGTAGTACAGCTTCGCTTCAATCACCATCATTTAAGAAGTCCTGGAGTCCAGATGCTGCAACAAGCTTCTACTGGCTGTCTGAACAACATGGCCCCTTGCAATCTCAAACTAAAGACCATCTCTTTGGAAACCCTTAAGTGAGCACTAATCTGTGTACTTATTGAAATGTATTGTATTTGAACTGTTTTTCTTTCTAGGTCAGCTCTGACATCTGTTTCTGGCAGTGTTTGAGCTAAAGGGTAGTTTGGAGCTCTGTAGCTAGGATGGACAACGAGGCACTTTCCTAAATCACACTGTATAAGAGAATCTGCTGAATGCTGTAAATGTAAATATCAAACTGAAACTGTGTTATCAGTAAATGAAACACCCAACAATTTTTTTGGTGATCGCCTTAAAGGGTTAAAACTATTAGGGCCAATTCTGCGCAGCACAGGTGTGTTTTCTGGAACACGCCCGAATCATCAGGGAAAACTGTTTGGAGCAACATCCCCCAGGCGATGGGACCGGCCTGACGTTTCCTCCATTGTAAAAACAGTCATAAGCAGAATCCCCTCATTGTTGTCTTGTGGCTGCTTCACCTTTATGACGTGTGGTGTTCGCTGTAAAACCTGCTACAGGAGCTCAGGACAGCCAGAGGACATGCAGACGACAAGTATAGACAGGACAGGTAAGGAATGTGACCACAGCAGAGGATCTGGGCCAGCTGTGGTGTTCGGATTACATTATTATGGTAACACTTCCTTCTTGCTTGAATCTATAGATAAATAAATAATACCCCCTCCTTACCCCAAATTCAGCCATGTTTGGTTCATTAGCTTAGCGCCAGAGCTACAAGTAAATATATTCTATAAATAAAATATTCTGTGACATGTTTTAGTAGCTTTTGCCTCAGTTAAATAAAATGACATTTGGGCACAATTAAGCACATCTGCCTTTAAAATGTTGGTTAATTGATTAATAACAGGCTTTTATCTTTTTATAGGTCCACCATGTTTCAAAATTTCTGCACATAGGTCATAACGTCATCCTGAATGGTTCCGTGTGTAACTGTAGATAAACAGACAAGTTCTTTACGGCAACAATGATAGAAACCACTACAACACTACAACACAAATATAAGATAATATAGGCTAACGGATCAAAACAAACACTCCAACATTGACTCCATTAATCGCTCTATTCATTAAAAGTGGCAAAGCTTTTTACATAATGCTGTGAAGTTAGTAACAAGTTTTGCACCAAAGTTGTTGATGGCAATAAGTTTTCTTTGGGGAAATAACACCTTAGATAATTCCTCCACTAGAAATTGATTTAAAAAGATGTCTATGCCATCAGGTGACATGCTTAAAACCATTTTCCACATTCCACATCAAGTCATCTTATCAATTTAGAATCTTACTGACTGAATGATGGAGATATTCTGAAAAATTGATGCAAATCACGCTCTGTTAGGATCCCTGTTTCTTCAAGCCCCGCCTCCCGAAGAACCTAGTGATCTCTGTCTGGCCAGTTTGCCACACTCTGGTCAAGCGCGTCCTGCTACAAGTCCCACCCCTGCACTGCTGTGGCTGTTCTTACAACAGCATCAGTTCTGCTGTATCAGTTTAAGTCAGAGTCCGATCCTGAAAGTCAGGCAGAACAAGCTGGCAGATCCACCTTTGCAAGCTGGACTGGAGCGTCATCAGGAGCTTCACAGTGGTCAGTTTTTACTGATTTAGATCTCTGTGCAAGCTTGGAGAGTAATAAGATTAAGGTTATGAGATGACATCACCTTGTAACAGAGACCAGTGAAGCGTTTCAGCCAGCTGAGAAAAAGGGGGTTCTGCGGGAGAGAGTTTCTTCTCTGGCGTGTACAAAAAGCAACATAACACGCTGAAGGAGGGAAAGCCAGAACGCGTAATAGGTCTCCTTTAATGTGCTCTGGTTTTACAGACACCACTTACATTTTTCCGAAAACAGAGTAATTACTCTGTAACCACACCAACCGCTAAAGCATCCATTCCTCCATTATAACACGCTGTGCTCAGACGCAGCGCTTCACAGGTGCTAAGTCATTACAAATGCACACTGGAGCAAAATCAAAGCTACTTATTAGTGATTCCCTAACAAGAGTGAACTGCTACAGTTGTTCTATGGAAACAATTAGCAATACATCTAAAACTGAGGACTTGCTGCCAGTGAACTGTTTATGACTTGAAACGAGACTCAAACCTTTGGCTAAAGCGTTTTCCTCTCATTAGAAAAACATATGACTCACTAAAACATCACAGCAACTTCATGATTAAAGGATGTTTATAAAATTCAGCGCTACTCACTAATGTACACTAAGCAACGCTCACTCATCATCGGTATGATGGTGTCCCACTGTAGACACTGTGATTAGCCCAAACAGGAAATCCCAAATATGAGTTATGAATTACAGGAAAATTAAGTCTTTTACACTCAATTAAAGCTCTTTACAGACTGGAAGCAGCAACCGTACCAATGCCATGCTGACCTGCGCCTATGTTACACAATTCAGCCCTATACGTCAGATAAAACAATAAAAATAATAATAATAATAACAACAATAACAATGTGACAACAGCAAATCCTGCTGCTTCTAGTAATAATGAAAGTAATCGTGGTTATGTTTCTTGATAATTTTTTGTTCTAATGTCATATTATTTCTGTATGAATAATGGAAAAGATCCAGGACTGCAAAGAAATTCACAAAGTATTCCGAGTCCTTACAGGAAAGTTTGGTCATGTGGCCGTTAATTATTTCCAGCCATGCCCAGACCAGACTCTCCTCAATTTAAACTGAATGTCAGTCTAATAAGTGTTTAAAAAGCTTATTTCAAATCACTGACAAAATCAGAAAAAGAGCTTTTTGGCTCACTCGTGCAGATCTTCATAACTAACATAACTAATATGCCTCATCTTTGTGGGTCCTGAAGGCTGCTGCCAGTCCCGCTTGCTGGTACCAAAACTCATAGATGTCAGGTCTAACACTATAGCCACATGCAAATTTCATGATACAAGTCACAAACAAGAAATGTAAAGAAAAAGTTACTTAGTCAGAACAATTACCCAGAATACCCAGAAACACATGAGCGAACAGCTGAAAATATTTTTAGCGTGTTGTGGTTTTCTGATCAGAAGTAACAGGTTAATTACGATGTGTAAGATATAAGATATTATAAGATTTTATAAGATATAAATAGAGCCTAAAGGAACTGGAAAGACACACGTACGCCTGTCTGGCGGGTGCAGCTCTAAAGAACTGTCTTCTATAACAACAGACAAAAGTACAAACTTTGTTTATAATATTTATAATACTGCTCATGTCCACACACAGCATCATGTCCTACAGTGTCTAAGAAGGAAGTTCAGTACAAATTTCCAGTAGTGGATGTAATGCTTATTTCTTCTAGCAGCTAGTAGTATGCAAGGGTCCAGGGGTAATGTCATGTCTATTAGGAGCAAAATAGATGCTCTAATACAAATTCTGGAAAATGTCACCCACCAACTGTAACTATGCCCAGGATACCTCTGGCAAACTCAGAATACGTAACATATTTATAAATCTGAAAACCTGCTTGGTTTCTAGTTTGGAGGACTTGGAACTGTTACAGAAGAGGAGATCTTCATCTACAGCTACAACCCAACAATGACATGAGAGCATTACTAGAACACTAGCAGAGTATGAAAATAAATGAACTAAAAATTTCAGAGAAATGATTAGAGCTTGTCCGAAGGCCCTAAGGGGTCCTGTCTGATTACTTAACAACTCAATTCTTGTTTTTGTTAGTCTTGAAGCTGCAGTGCAGAACTTCAGTGGCAAACTTCAGACATCTAACGTGCTGTGGCTACATTAGGTGTAAGAGTAAGATGGAGAAAAACAGAACGATTCCCTTACAGCTCAATTCTGAGCCTCCTTACTTCCCTATTAGCAGCACACCTGCACAAGTCAAGTCAGGCTTACCTGCCAGGGGCTCCTCCTCCTCTTGAGCTCCTCACACTTCCTGAGTTTGCAGATTTGATGGCCCACCTTCCGGTTGAGGCAGCTGCTGCAGGTGCCGCAGTTCTCTGTGAGCAAGCAGGGGCCGCACGTCCCGCACCTCTTCCTCTTCTTCTTGGGTCCTGGAGGCTCCTGCTGGGGCAGCGTGAAGAGTCCCGCATGCTGGTGCTCCGTCTGGATGAACTCAGCCAGCGGAGACACCACCCCTGCGGACCGGACCTTAAAAACTCGGGCCTCCTCTTGGTCCAGGGAGAATTCATAGACGTCTGCCGCAGGGGGGCCAGGGCCAGCCTTCAGCTTGTGCATGCTATGAGCTCCTGTCAAATCTGGAGGTAGTTTAACTGCAAGGGACGCAAGACGAGGGGCTAAAAACAACACAAAAAAGTATCACCACAACCCTGAGAAAGTCCATACAGCGGAGTGGTGGTCTACGGGGGGTTTGGAGAAATAAAGGAAATAAAAGCAGTAGGGGCAGGCGGGGTGTTCCCTACTGCAGGTGGACTATCCAGGTCATGCTAGGTCATCTGGCTGGACACATGGATGGCATCTCCAGGGCAAGGGTCCTGTTTAACCTTGATGGCTTCAAAGGAGCCATTTCAGTTCACAGCTCCTCCAATCTCGGAGAGCCTGTTTAATAGGAAAGAGAGAGAGGACAAAAGACAAGCATGAGATGGATCTTACATCAGCACACTCACAGACTAATACAGTGCTGCTCTGAAGTTGGAGAACATTTTAGAACTGTGTGTATTTCTACAAAAAGGGGACCTAAAGTGTGATCTTCTTATAACTCATAAAAACAGATAAAGAGAACCCAATAAAACAAATACACACTCTTCACTGTCCAATGAAAAACAGGTACCTCCAAACTTGCAACTTTACAGGAGAGAACAAAAACATACTTTACTTTCAATGTAGGTCAATACAACCAGAATTGTTTCCAAGCTATTTTGAAGCACTTCTATTCGTCCATTCATCATGAAATTTTCACAAAATATAAATGAGCACGTTCAAATGATCGTCAAAATCGTCAAAAATGAAGACACGTGTTTTTCACTGAACAGTGACGATATATGGTTTCTTCAACTTTAGGTTCTGCCTCAACATTTCTACTGGATTAAAGTGCGGGCTTTTAGGTCATTGTCTATCTGCAAGACACACCTTCTGCTGAGGCTCAGTTCACAGATGTATTTCCCTGTAGAATTTCTTGATACAATTCAGAATTTATAGTGCATTAAATGAAGGCCAGCTGTCCAATAACAACAAAACAGCCAGTGATACTGCCACCACCATGCTTCGAAGTAGGGATGAGGTTCTGGTACTGAAATTCAGCATCTGTTTATGCCAAATATACCAGCTCTTATGAAGATCCACTTTAGGCAGAAAAGTTCTTCCTTAAGAGAAGTGGAGCTCTCCATGCTGTCATTGCATACATATTGCTTTCATTCAGTGTTTGCCTGATTGTGGAGTTATGAACCCTGCTGATCCTTAGATGTTACCCTGGGTTCCTCTGTATTCTCCTAGAATAATCAACACCTTAGTCTTGGAATCATTTTTGCTGGATGGAAGGGAAATGATGGTGTTGAATTTTCTCCCTATGAACTGAATCTGCCTGAATCACTTCAAAGTCCAAATTCATATAAATTGTTTTGGAACCTCTTCCATGTTTGAGACTTGCATTAACAGTGTGTGGCAAAGGCTAGAGGTTCACATGCTTTTGCCAGCAATGTGATTTAGTGTTGGATCACTCTGTTCAATAAATAAATGCAAACTATATATGTGTTTGTGTTGTAATGTCCTAAATAAGGGTCTGATCATATTTGAGGTCACATGTATGTAAAAGGGTTCACAGATGTTCAAGCAGCACTGTAGAGTAGATTGTTGAACACACTCTTTGTGTTGTATTAACACAATAGAACCTCCCCCTGTATGGCTGCCATATGGTCAGTCATGTGACCAGAAACCAGGAAATGTTAAATCATCATTTTGAGATAATATGCCATTATTTTGAGATACTAAGTCACTATTGTGAAATACTAAGTCATCACTGGAGATATTAAGTCATCATTTTGAGATACTAAGCCATTATTTTGAAATGTTAAATCATCATTTTGAGATAATAAGCCATTATTTTAAGATACTAAGCCATTATTTTGAAATGTTAAATCATCCTTTTGAGATAAGCCATTTTTTTGAGATACGAAGACATTATTTTGAAATGTTAAATAATCATTTCGAGATACTAAGCCATTATTTTGAGATACTAAACCATTATTTTGAAATGTTAAATCATCATTTTGAGATAATAAGCCATTTTTTTGAGATACTAAACCATTATTTTGAAATACTAAGTCACTATTGTGAAATACTTAGTCATCACTGGATATATTAAGTCATCATTTTGAGATACTAAGTCACCATTGTGAAATACTAAGTCATTACTGGATATATTAAGTCATCATTGTGAGATACTAAGTCATTATTTAGAACACGCTTGGCATAACTGAGTAGTGAGTATTTTGTAAACAGGGGGTCGTTTAGAAATGTGCAGTAAGCTGTAGTGCGTCAGGTAACACAGTAATGAGGTGGTTGTAAGGCAGTCCGTGCGCTGCTGACCATCAGCTCTGAGGGGTTTAATCAGACTGCGGCTGCTGCTGCTCCACAGCCGCCCGTCTAGACAGGCACGCAGGCTACGTGCGCAGTGTGAGCGCAGGCGCGCGGATAATGGCGAATCTCTCCGCTTTGTTCGGCGCTTTGCATGAAAAAGAAGTTTCGCTCTTTGTTCGCGACTCCCAACAAACCGAAGCTCCTCTCTCACACAAACACGAGGACGCGCGCGCACGAGGGGCTAAAAATACAGCCCACCCTCCCGTCGCTCTCCGGGCTATCTTATTTCGGTCCGGCAGGAATGGAGTTACAGCCGAAAATATCCGGACGCCGGCGCGGAGTTTGACCACTACGAAGCACAGGAGTGACCCAGTTCACTGAACCCACCGGCGAGCCGTGACCTTATAACGCTGTTATAAACAGGCGCCTGCTGACTGCCCCGGGTCAAGCGTTATAAAGCTGCTCTAGCACATGCAGGAAGACATTAGTCAGCAGATCCTGTTCACAGCGCTCGGATAAATAAATAAATAAATAAATAAATAAATAAATAAATAAATAAGTACAAACTGTGTGAGCCTTTTAAAGAGGACCGCCACAGTTTTTTTTTTCTAAATCTCTGCAGAAATTAAATTGCTGACAATGAAACTGTTATGCTGTTGAATGAACCCCTACAGCGATTAAGGGGAACTCCACCAAATTTTCCAAAAATCTTTACACATGATTCATATGTAAACAACGTTTAATGACAGAGTGGTTTGGTGTGAAATACTCTGTTCTAGAGAAACTTATCGACTCTACTCTTTACAGTGGTGGTGAATGGAACCAGACATCCACCTCTAAAAGCTTCCTCACAGAAAGTTATTATGTGAAATTGTCATGAATATGCTGTCTGAGATTTGATAAAAGTTTAATAATAAGGTTTTGGCTTAAAATGTAGTTTAATCATTTAGTTTAATCCATTCCTGATAGAGAGATACACGCAGGGGCAATATAGACCCCCAACCAAACAAACAATATATATATATATATATATATATATATATATATATATATATATATATATATATATATATATATATATATATATATATATATATATATATAGACCCTAAACAAAATGTCTTTGTTTAGACTATTTTAAAAAAACAGTGACATTAGACATACAAACTCTGGTGGTTTTGGGCAGTTAATAAAACATATATACTAATGTTGTAGACACAGTGACCCCTGTTTCTATTACCACTACTGTCAACAAATCAGAGCCTCTACAATCAACTATTTCACACTAAACCCCTCTGAATGACTGTTTGCATCTCAACCTCTGAATTACACAGAAATCTGAAAAATTAATTGAAATGCTTTGAAATTCATTGAAATTCTTTTCAATCTTGACTTGATCTTTAGTCATTGAAGGCCTATATGGAATGTTTACACCTCAATGCTTGGTGGAGAATGTGTGGTACAAGGTTCTGCTAATGTCTTTTAGTAATGTTTATTTCAATTGGATTCTAAACATAACAATACACAACACAATCTACATCAACGTGAAGAACAATTTAGTTACGAAAGAAACCAATTAAGCATGCAAATGGTTCTATTTAGAACTAATGGTTTTAAAGAGAGCTGTAAATTATATAGAGCTCCAAAAAGGGTTCTGGTATTGATTGGGTCTCTGCCGTACGTAGTGTATGCTATAAATGAAATGGTTCTATGTAGAACTCATGGTTCTATATAGCAACAAAAAGAGTTCTGCTACTGATAGAGTCTGCTGTATGTAGTGTATTCTATAAATGAAATTGTTCTATGTAGCACCTATGGTTCTATATAGCAGCGGTTCTGCTGTTGTTGTTATGATGATGTCTTCTAACAAAAGAAAAACCCCTTTGGGTGCCACTTAGAACAATGTTGAATGAGGTTCTATATAGAATCATACTCATCTCATTGTCCACCCACCTGAAGTGCCAATCCACCAAAAAAAAAAATAATTCACAATATGTTGTGTACATATGGCATTCGTGGTTCCAGATAGAACCTTTGTCTTTACTAAAGAACCACTAAAGAACCATCTGAAACTGGGTCCACATGTGCGACCACCTAGCCCACCTGTACTGTAGCATTTCTGAACTATCATGGTGGGGGGGTCAACCCCCTCCAACACGAAGACTTGCACATATCCACGAACCTGCACGCGCTGCTGTAGAGGAGCTCGCTCTGAAGCACGAGGTTCCTTTTTTCCGTCTTTATTTTTGTAGCACGCGAGCCGCTTCCACGAGCACGCGCCACTCTGCGCTCCGTGCCTGGAGTGTGAACACATTTTCATTTCTAACTCATTTGGAGCACTTTCTCACCCTCCCTTTCTCCATCCATCCCTCCCTCCTTCCCCAAGAGCCGAATGCTAATCGTGTTCTCACGCGGTAGCACGCGCTCCGCTGCTGCACCCACGGAGAGCACGTGGCTTCCAGTTGCCTCACCGGGGGGCTTTAACTCGGAGCCCCCAGAGGGTGAAAGCTGAGCGTCTCCCGCGGCGCAATGTGGCAGTTTACAGCACGCACGCTAACTACTGTTTACAGGTTGAGCTCGGACGGGTGAGAAAAGAGACACATCAGCAAAAAAATCCCCCGAAGGACCCCCTACCCTTGCCTCGACAAGTAGCCCCCTGTTGTAGCTCCGGGGTGCATGTAAGATAAAAAGCAGCCCAGCAGTGCAATACACACCACTTACACTAACAGCAAACAGACAGCACTGATATGAAGGGCAGGAAACTTTTTGGGGGGAGGTATGCATGAGAAAAAGTGGGCGAAGGACTCACCGAGGTGTGTATTGGAGTGATTGCAGCGCGCGAGGAGCGGTTAATCACTTTAATCACTCTCACTCAAGGCAATACGCACGCGAGCTCCTTAAAGGGACAGAACTGGCAACTCAGTAGTATTTACGGCAACTTACCGAGACGAACGGAACGTCCTGTTCGCACGCGCACATCCTCGGCGACTTTCAGCGATATGGACGGGTAGAAGCGAAGCGAGTAAAGCAGAAGAGAAGCAAAAGTTGTCCTGAGCAAGTGCAGAAGAGCGAGGGAGGGTGACAAAAAAAGAGAACAGACACGCACTGAACAGTATGACTCATGCAGGATAGAAGTTAAGCGCGAGGCTGCTGTGGAGGAGCCAAGCGTGACGCTGCAAGTTCGTGAAAGTAAACGTGCAGAAACGGGCTTCTACGTCTTGTTCGGATATCTTAAGAGTTAAAAAGACGAGAAAGAAAAAAAAGGAGGAGGAGGAGGAGTGTGTGTGTGGGGGGGGGGGGGTGTCGCGAGGTTGCAGGAAACTGTGGAGTGGAGTTAAGTGTCAGGCTGGAGCGAGAGGGTTAAACTTTTTTGTGTTTACAACTCATGAGGTTAACTCTGAAAGTTCTAGATAACGGGTACAAACGAACAGGAACAGCAGATAAGAAGCTGGAGCAACAGAACCGCATGTAATCACCCCCCCCCCCCCCTCAAACTACTGTACAAGATAAAAAAAAAAAAAAAGAGTAGTTATTATAGTAGACTTTTTGATTTAGAAATGCAATAAAAATGAGCAACCAGTTCCAATAATACTCAAAAAGGACAAGAGTACCAAAAAAACACTGTAGCAACAAAATGCAATAAACTGAATAAAACTGAAGGCTTAGAACTGTCCACAGTGGTGGTGAATGGAACCAGACGTCCACCTCTAAAAGTTCCCTCACCGAAAGTTATTGCATGAAGTGGTTATGAATACGCAGCCTGCAGTCTGAGTTGATAGATTTTATGAGAAAGTTTTGGCCAAAAACCTCTTAATCCATCTATTTAAATTGAGGGGTATGTGCAGAGCGTCGCGAGACAAAACAGTCCCTAAAGCAAGCGTCTTTTCAGATGTATAACGATAACAATTGACCATCATTATCATTACATATGGGTAAGTAAATAAATGGCAATAGCCTATTTGTGTTATAGGTGTGGTGATCCCTGGTTACTATCACCAACGCTTTAAAGAATTTAGAGTCTCTACAATCAACCATTTCACAGCAAACCACTCTGAATGGCTTTGTTTATATCCACTGAATTACAGCAAAAGTTTACAAGACTGGTGGAGCTCCCCTGTTAGTAGAACTCAGTGTGCTCTTGTACTGATAGTCTAAAAGCTAAAAGCATGAGTGCAGTGGAACTGTCTGCAGCAGTATTGTGAGAGAACCTGTATTTTTCTGCTCTTGGGGTCCCCCTGCAGTTGCAGAGTGTTTCACTTCTACACCACTGTTGTGAATACAAATTGCGCTTTGAGCCCCTCATGAACTTTTGGAGCCCAAGAAAGCTACAGATCTCTGAGAGACAGGGATGACACAGATAAGCAGACAGTGGAAATCTTTCAGAAATAGCAGTGGCAGGGGGAATGTGGGCGTTTTTACTTTCCCGTTGGCCGTCAGACTGTCTCGCTCTCCTTTTATCTCTTTTAGCTCAACGAGTAAAAGCCAGTCTGAGATTTACTCTCGTCCAGTCTTCTGCTCAGTCACCCTCTCTTTTACCTCTCCTTCCAGCCTCCGCCATGATGTCCTAGCTGAAGACCTACAGTTGTTTGGTGTGTGTGAAGTGTTACACAGTTGTCGTCAGAGGTCTCTGGCATGCTCTTCCAAAGTTACATAGCGCTATAGCCGGCGTTCCAGGCTCGAGGTGGGAATGACAGAGATGCCACTCTCCCTATTATAAGTTAGAGACCCATCAGAATGATTTAGAAGCTGATAGAAACTGAGCAGAACAAAAAAACCCGTGGGTCGTGTTGAAAGGTGTCAAAAGTATTCACAATCATTACTCTGGTAGAAGTATAGATACTAGGGTTTAAAAATACTTCTGTACAAGTTGAAGTATTGAAGTATAAAAGTAAAAGTAATGTAAGGAAAAAATGCCATTTGGGACAAAAGCTTAGGCCACACCACAGGGCCCTATAGTGCACTAGCCCACCTCCCCCCAAAACCCCATTCTTCTAAAAGCCATAATGACTATAATGTTATATTAAAATGTTAATGTTGATAAATTTGGGATGCGCTAGGCTTCCTGTTTCAGCCGCATATACACCCATTAAACATGAATGTAGTTTAGTACAATGTAAATATATTAATGAAGCATATCTGTGTACTACTGATCATTAACATGTGTTTCATGGAGCGGAAGATATGATGACTAGTTGTCTATAAGTATTGTAATGGTGTAAAAAGTTCAAAGTCATGTTATCAATAATCTTTACTGGAATGTAAATGTACATGAATGAAACAAGCTGAAATGAAATAAGAGTAACGAGACTATGTTTAAAATGTAAGGAGTAGAAAGTACAGATAATGGAGTGAAAATGTAAAGAGTAAAAGTAAAAAGTCATCTGAAAAATAATTACTCCAGTGAAGTATAAATAACTGAAATTTCTACTTAAGTAAGGTAAAAAAGTATTTGTACTTTGTTACTTGACACCTGTGGTTGTGTTTCCCGAGAGGATGAATCCCAAAATTCAAAGAGAATCTGATGAAGTGAGTGAATTATCTACTGTGATCATATCTTATCATACTGTCATCATATCTTCATGGTATGTTGATTTTGAGATAATTTGAGACTTAAAACATTAAACCGGTCCTTCTTTTCGAGACTGTGAGTCCTTAATATATGAAGATGTATGACATGACATTCAAAAAACTGTAGAATTACTATTTCTGGCAGAAGATGCTCTTCATAGTTAGTTCTTATAGTTCAAAACACTTACATAGTGCAGCTTTTTCCTCATTTTAACAAAAACAAACGTACATAGTGCAGCTTTAAGTATAGTAATAAAGTATAACACCTGAGCAGAAGTGAAAGCTGCACACATTCGGAGGATCGATGTTATTAGTGATAAGCTGATACTTGTGAAACCAGAACAGAGTAAAAATAGTGTATCCGCAGTGACATGATAAGTAGCAGAAGTCACTACCAAGAACAATACAGCACAAATTTCAGTGACTCACTGGAGACAACGTGTACTGTATAGATTTCACAGGTCATGTTTTACGCTTTCAAATTAAGCTAATTAACAGTAATTGTGCATCAAAACGTTTCAGATGTGACTGTAACACCTGAAAGGACTAAAGGAGCAGAAATAAGAGTTTAAAGTTTTAAGAGCAGTAGCAAAGACTCTCCACTGCAGTAAAGATAACACTGCTTCCGAGTCTTTGTGCCTCTGTCAAGGCCTTACAGGAGATTTCTGGCTAGCTCTCTGTACAGGATGCCGTGTTGAAACGACCCGCTGGAACAGGGAGTTTAGGATGAAAGACACAACAAAACAACAAAAGTAGTTTTAGGTCTTTTATTCTGGAGCTTTCTGGAAACAAGACGGAGAAACCAAATCAAACCATTCTCGGCACCGCAAACAGAAACAATCTTACAGGGAAATAAATATGTAAACATAAATAAACACAGTGAAAACACAGACTCTGGAATCTGTTCGCTTGGTCCGCGTCACCTAGAAGCGAAAGCGGAGCTTCGATTTCCACCAATCAGTGAAATAAAGGGCTGCTGACGGCCCCTCATCAGCTGCTTTCTAGGCGAGACCTCCATGTACAGTAATGCATTCATTCAGACAGAAATCAACAGGAAGGAACAGCAACAGCAGAGAAACTGATTTAGTCTCAACAACTGGAGTGTCTCAGTAGTGTAGCTGTTTGTAAAATGGAAAGGAGAATTCCACCAGTATTTCCAAATTTTTACTTATTATAACGGTTCAGAAAGGTTTGATGTGAAATGATTTACTGTAGGCGAATTTACTGACTTTGAATTCTTTACAGCGGTGGTGATAGGATCCAATCTCCAAAGCCACTAGTGAACCTACATGAGTTTCTATGTGGAAAGTTGACGATGGTAAGATAGTCATAAACCAGAACAAATTAGATTTCTATGGGGATTCTAATAACGCCCTGCATGTACTCGTCCACCAGAAATTCCATGTTTAAATCTTCTCAAAGCTATCCTAAAACAATCCGTCAGACATCAGGCAGTGTTTAGAGGTGGACGTCTGGTTCCAATAGTTCCAGTGAGCAATTCTGAGGAGTCTCTCTAGAATTAAGTCTTTCTACACATCTGTTGGTGGTCTTAAAATACTCTTCTGCCTGCATGTACCTTTGCAGGTTGGTTAATATTTTGATTTAGGTAATGATTTAAGTACATTTTAGGCCAAAACCTTCTCAAAACTGCTGTGAAACAATGTGTCAGGCACCGGTTAGCGTATTTATAACCATTTCATATAATAACATTCTGAGTAGGAGCTGTTAGGGCCATTAAACTCTTCAGACATCCGGCTCCCATCGCCAGAGTGAACAATTCTGATGTCTCTCTATGAAAGGAGCATCTCACATGAAATCAGTCTGAATTACTTTATTAACATGCCATCCATTTAATTATGGAGAAATTTTGGAAAATTGGTGGCATTCCCCTTTAAGTGCACAATCAATGAAAGGGCCGCACAGCTCCACCACTTAAAGTGAAGCCGTGAGTCATCTCTCTCTGCCTCGCTCTTCAGAGGAGGAGGAATATCAATACACAGCGAAAAAGAAATAAGCAAACGTGACGCAGGCGGAAGACCTACGACAGGAAGGACGAAAGGAAAACATGAAGAAGCCAGTATGTGGGATAGAACAGGGGCTGTTTGAATGGGATTCAGTTTAAATAACGAGGCCCAGCATCTCCGGTTTTAGCCTCGTCCCAAACCACAATACGCTATAGGTCCAAAAGTATCCAGACAGCCTATTTAATTAGAGTAATCAGCTACATTAATGGGGCACCCCAGCCAAAATGAAAAATTTAACAACTGTTGCATCTACTGTAAGTGAGCCTACCTTCTTTCCATAGATACATCACAATAATCGCCAAAGTGGGATTTTCAGGTTTAAAGACTAGGAAACTACCTCTAGATGATGCGTTATGAAGGTGGGAGGAGCATTTGTAAATGCAGGAGTGTTTCTCAAATGCTAAGAACGTCAAAGATGGAGAACACACATGCGGGAGTTTGAGATGTGCTCTGTACTTGGTGTTGCGCACCAGCCCACTGAGAGTCCAGACCAGTTAGTAGCTGATTCTTTTACAATACTAAGCAGGGAGTTAAAAAAGAGAAGCAGATATGACTGCTTGTGTTTTGTCTTTGCTAAAATAAAGCCAAAGGTCATCAGCTACCACCATGACAGCTGTAGTTTGTTAAACTGTTCAAAAGCCAGCAGAGTGGGTTAAACTGTGAGTACGTATGAGAGTCTCGTCCTCACGAAACTTTCATTATTATTTGTACCAAATAGGCAAATAATTTATGACTTTAATGTGGAATTCTAACTTCATGTTATATGAAAAAACAAGATTTTTAGGCACCATTTACTTACAAACTAACAGATTCTTGGTACAAGTGTCCCAAGCGTTGTAATGAAGGTCGGGTAGATGGACGTCAGGCAAGAAAACATATAGAATGCAAGAAGAAAAATGAATATTGAGAATAGACTAGGTATCCAATGCCACTGCTAGGAAGCAGAATATCACACCTGTATTTATTAGCCTCTACATCAGCGGGGTTCTTCATTGCTGTGGGGGAGATTTCCAAAAAGGCATGCTGGGTATTATGGTGAGAGAACATTGATGGAGGAGGGATACAATGGTGCACATTACAGAATATCACATAACATGACCGATAACATTAAACGCAAGTTTTAGGCTGTAATGACTCTAATGAGAAACTGCACACGCACAGCTTCTACAATCCCCCATACAAGAAAAGCACTGAGCAACAGAATGGGACACTGGAGCGTAGACTAGAGGACTATAAATCCCTCCAGCCCAGAGAAAGTGTGTTCTCTGGAGTTATGAAAATCCATCCAAGACCTTGGGATGAGATAAAGTGACTCAGAACTGATCATTGAAAATCGGTGCCTGACCTTACTAATGCTTCTATGAATGCTGAATACAATTGGACATATAGAGGTAAAAGCATCCCATTCGAATAGAGAACTGAAGCACATCAGGATGATGGGGAAAAAAAAGGAGTCATGCGAGAACAGAACTCATCTCGCGCTCCAAAACACAATAACATCCGCCAAAGTCTGTGTAGTCTGGAAGAGTTAGCGTCTGCTTTTCCAACAGTGTTACCTGGTTCCCTTAGTCCTCCTCTGTATGGGAGAACAGGGGCTGGTTTTAAAGGAATGCTTCTGTCTCAGGAATGCTAACACTGCTAAAAATGAATGAAATCTTACTAATGCCAAATAGCCTTATCTGAGCACGATCATACCATCTGGAACTCAATATTTCATGAATTGTTAACATTTTTTGGGCTGAAGAATTCCTTCAAATTCTTGAAATGCATACCCACTTATAAATTCCCCCCCACCATCACAATCCCCGGCTTTTCCACAGTAACCACCTGCTTTCCATTGAACCCCCTGCTTTCCATTGAAACCCCCGGTGCATTTTCGTTGTCATCTGTATCGTCTGGAAGCTGCAGGGCGACGGGTTTCTAGGTCCGGACCTGGAATTTGCCCGCCTTGGTCATGTACTTGATGCCTTTGAATGGTTTGTATTTCTCTCCGTACATGTCCAAGCGATTTACCTTCAGGCCTTCGGGACAAAGAGAAGAGAGACCATGTGTCACAGGAGAGTGTGTACTGTATGATACGTAACCATGGCGATTCCTGTATAGGTATGCGACACTTGTGGGCCGACAGTGAACTGTGCAAACCACATTTGCATGTGAACCCACGGACCTGTGGGGTTAGAGCCACAAGTAATCCAACAACCCTGTACAACGGTGACATCTAGTGGTCAAATCAGGGTAGGGTGTGCCACCACAGAGCAGGTATCATTTGATGGACCATGTTCAGCACTGCAGTGAGACTGACATAGTGGTGGAGTGTTGGTGTGTGTTAAGCTGGTACGAGTGGATCAGACACTGTGTCTGCTCACTGTCCACTCTATTAGACACTGCTACGTTGCTGGTCCACCTTGTAGATGTACAGTCAGAGATGATAGCTCATCTGTTCCTGCACAGTTAGTCATCCTCGAGTCCTTCATTGGGGGTCCCAGTATGCTACAGGATGCTGATGGCTGGAGGATGCTTTTGGCCACCGAGGTGTTTAATAACTCCAGCAACACTGCTGTGTCTGATCTACTCATACCAGCACAACACACCACCACCATGTCAGTGTCACAGCAGTGCTGAGAATGACCCACCACGCAAATAATACCTGCTCTGTGGTGGTCCTGTGGGTGTCTAGCTATTAAACAATAGGCTAGCAAAGTATGCATAGAAACAGATGGACTATGGTCTGTGACTGCAGCACTATATGGTAAGTGAAGCTGATAAAATAGATAAAGAATACAGATACAAGCAGGTGCACTTAACGAAGTGGATATATTAAAACTTGCAGCGATAACTATGTTGTAATATATTGTTTTCATGTGAAATTTGGGTGAAGTAACTGAATGCATTATGTTTTTTTTAGTATATGAAATCAGTGGCTGTACCTGAAATAGCAAGCTGCTGGATTTTGAACTGGATGTTGATTGTTGGGTTTTCGTCCGGTTTGGAGGCTCCAGCCTGCAGACTCATGGTGCCCTTCAGACTTGGCAGCTTCTGTGGGTTAATCTTCCCCACGTCCCAGGTCAATAGCTACACCAACACAAGCACACTATAAGTACTATTACACTTAACTCAAAGCTCCAGTGCTCCTTCGTCATCCCAAAGCAAATTTCCTTTTGGGTAAATTATTATTATTTGCCAAAACAGCCTCTCAGTACCAAATAAATAAATAAACCCACCACCCTAGACTTCTCCACAGTTACCTGAATATCCCCTCATACATGCACACCACTATCACACACAGACAGGTCAGTCAGTGTGCAGGTACCTTTGTGACAGGGTCGAATGTGTACGTGCCCTGTGAGGGGTTGAGGCTGGTGTTCAGAACGCCGCGGGGCAGCTGACTGCTGACCAACACCGACTCCACCGCTTTCCCCATCGTCTGCTTCGGCCCCAGAGTCAGATCGAAGCGGCCCTGAGAACTGCCCTCACGGAACGTGATGTTGTGCTTTACATACACAGGAATGGCCACCAGACTGGGGAGGGAGGGAGGGAGGGAGGGGGGGGGGAGGAGAGAGAGAGAGAGAGAGAGAGAGAGAGAGAGAGAGAGAGAGAGAGAGAGAGAGAGAGAGAGAGAGAGAGAGAGAGAGAGAGAGAGAGAGAGAGAGATTAAAGAAAACAAAAATGTAGCACATAGACATATACAGACATACAGCAAGACAGTAAGAGTGCACATTAAAAGATATTTCTTTTATTAGTACTATTGTATTGGTACACTATTGTATTGTTACATGAATTGCTAGCTTGTAACAGTCAGGTTAAATTACTATCTCAGAATATCTTATATTTCATCTTGCACTTACACATACATATAAATAAATAAATAAATAAATAAATAAATAAATAAATACTTATTTCAGATTGTTTTAGATATCCAATTTTACATTTTATATTATTGTTTTATGTGAGCAGGCAGCTGTCAAAACATTTCATTACCATGTATGACTATGTATGTTACAAATAAACTTTGATTTGAACTTTGATTTGATTTCAGACAAACAGACAGACCGTAAGGGTAGACTGTTAAAGAGAGCGAAGATTTAACACAATAAAAATTAATAAGTAACACAATATGCACCAAATCTAGAACCACATAACAAAACTATTACAAACACAATGACAAACAATTAGTAAAAAAAAGAAGGAGCTGAATAGTGAAGAATAAGGAGTTGTTGTCCAGTAAGATACTTGTTTTCAGGCAGTTACTGTTCACAGGATCTCTAGATCTTTGATGATCCAAGCAGTGTTCAGTGCTGACCACACCAATCACACACTCAAACGATATACTGTAACATGATTTATTACAGTGTTACGGTGCTGTCAGTCTGTTCTCGGGATAAAGAAGTGTGTGAAACAGAACATGTACGATTGTGCTTTCATATCAGTTTCATCCGGTTTATACAAGAGCAGCATGTGCTGAATTCTTAACCTCAATACCTACATGCCCCGGTCACTACTCTACAATGTTTACATGCATAGATTTCCTCCAATTCGATTAAATTAATTCCGATTATAGATTAACACTAAGGCGTTTATATCCTCACTACAAGTAATCAGATCCAAAATAGCACGCATGCGTAGAGTACAGCTTGATGTAAACATTACCATGACAACGAACATCAAGTGAGTTCAGTCAGAGTGACAGCAGCAGAAGTATAGTTTTCAGTTCGCTCCTGTTTTTAATTGCTTTAAAATTACGGCAGACTCAGGAAAACATACCTCACATGTACTTATTAAAGAAGAGGCGAAAGTTAGACGTCACGTCCTGCAACACCGTTTTTATCCATGTTAGCAAGGGGTCGAACTCCCGGGACTTAATTTTCGCAATCCATAATTTCGTAAAACGGAAAAGAAAAAATGCCACCGTTCAGTTTTTTAGCTGTGTAATACTCCGATCTGAGAAACTTCCATCTGTTTTTAATTTGCTCTATAGTTCATTTGTTCAAATAAGTGCTGAACATATTTAAACTTTCTGATTGGAAATGTAATCGGATACAG
Organism: Megaleporinus macrocephalus; assembly: GCA_021613375.1. Taxonomy (NCBI): domain Eukaryota; kingdom Metazoa; phylum Chordata; class Actinopteri; order Characiformes; family Anostomidae; genus Megaleporinus; species Megaleporinus macrocephalus. Next base: position 23,248,182 of record CM038725.1, on the reverse strand, counting down.
GCGTTTACACGGCTATTATTCTTCTATTAAACGGATTATTTACGGGATTACCCACCTCGTTCAATCGGATAGAAATTGTAATCAGAATGACCTCAATCGGACTAGTCTATTCAGACTGAGGTGTATACATGGACGTAATCTATTCCGATTGAGCTATTAGTCGGATTATTAACGGATTATCAGACTGCACCTTCATACAGAAACCCTCCACCTCACAGTGGTAGTTTAACTCCATACACTCCAGAACATCTAATAATTACAATATTATTATAATTAATCTTCAGAAGTCATATGATTCAGTCATGTAGTTAATGTGTAAATTGTGAAACTGTAAGGTTGAGGGGTTTAAAAGGAAATAAAGAGAAAGTGGAGGATGTTCTCTCACTTCTGGGAGCTGACGTGGTACGAGAGCAGGCGGAAGTTTCCATCTGGCGGAATGAAGGAGAGAATCCGCTCGGCCTCCCAGCGCTTAAACCTCACACACGGGTGAAAACTCACATCATCCAACAGACGAGGATTCTGCAGGGGGGGTAAAAAGGATGAGGGGAAAAGGTGGGTTTAGGAGTCACTGTGGTTTAATATGGAATGTAAATAAAAAAACAGCATACAATTGAGATCAGTACAAATCTGGTCTCAGATCAGCTCTTATATTAATACAGGATTAGAAACAAAATAAACACTCTCTTTAGGAGCTGATCAGGTTGCACAGTATACTTTTTATTAAACGTTACCATCCTGATCAAACACAGTGCCATTCATGTAAACACTCAAAAACAGCCAAATATTTAGGCTAAAATCAGGATCTATCAACCTCTAGGACATGGACCACCACTGGGCTTTGAGCCAATGCTGGGTGACCTGTAGTGGACCACCAATGGCATCGTTCAAATTGTTGGTCTGGAGGACTATGACGCTGCCATGAACTCAAAGACGGGCAGGGAAGAGGAATGCAGCACGGTGACGCCCGGCAACAAAGATTGTTGAAGGGCCAACAGCACAGCCGTAAGGAGGCCTGGAAGAAGAGGATCTGCTGGTGGAGCAGCATGACGGCCTTGGAGTGTTAGTCACGGCTCTCCAGCGGCGTTCTGAGCTGGCGGCAAACCTGAGTGTGATGGTTCAACGGGCATGTCCAGTGTTTGAGGAGGCAGCTCAGAGGAGTCGCTGCAATAGCAACTTCTGGATGCAATGCTGTTAAGAGTAGCTTTGCTCACCGCACTGATCGTCCTTCAAGCCAGCACAGCTGAAGTGCAGGTGTGCAACGGGGAAGAACAAAGCACTCAAGCACCCAGAGAAGCACACAAGAGTGAGGACTTGGTGGCACGCTCTGGGGAGGTTACATGACGCTCTAGGGACTCCTGATTGGACCCTTAACAGGTCACAGAGACAGTTGACTACTGAAGGTGGAAAAAGCAAAGAACTCCTGGTCTAACCAAGGTACATCCATCTTCAGGTAAACCAGACTATAGATTAATTCATGAATCTGCATATATTTGTAAACCGAGTAGCTGAGAACTACAGTCAGAGCAGGTGTGTCTGTGTGTTGTTTCAGAGGATGGACTGAACTAACCATAAATGACAAAGTGAGGTCAGGCATGCCCGTCAGCTTCACACAGGCATCAATCACCCCCTGGATCTCTGCGGTGATCGTGGAACCTACAGGAGTGACGAGAGGCAAACAAATAATCAGTTTACTGCCAGGTTTAATAAATTGATCAATACATAAACATTCACGTGATGTACCCGTCCAAAGGTCTGGGCACACATACTCCAGGTGATCAAAGATATTAATATAGAGTACAGAACATACAGTAACAGCCTCTACTCTTCTGGGAAGGCATTAGATATTGAAACATTGCTGTGAGTAGCATTAGTGACGTCAGGTAATGATGTTAAACATGGCTGTGAGAATTTGATTGAACATTAGTGAGGTCAGGTACTGATGTTAAACATGGCTGTGAGGATTTGATTGAGCATTAGTGAGGTCAGGTACTGATGTTGAACATGGCTGTGAGATTTGATTGAGCATTAGTAAGTTCAGGTACTGATGTTGAAGATTGCTGTGAGAATTTGACTGAGCATTAGTGAGGTCAGGTACTGATGTTGAACATTGCTGTGAGGATCTGATTGAGCGTTACTGAATACAGGTACTGATGTTGAACATTGCTGTGAGGATCTGATTGAGCATTAGTGAGGTTGGGTACTGATGTTGAACATTGCTGTGCGGATCTGATTGAGCATTAGTGAGGTCAGGTGCTGATGTTGAACATTGCTGTGAGGATCTGATTGAGCATTATTGAATTTGATTGAGCGTTAGCAAAGTCAGGTAGTGATGTTGAACATTTCTGTGAGGATCTGATTGAGCATTATTGAATTTGAATGATCGTTAGTGAGGTCAGGTAGTGATGTTGAACATTGCGGTGAGGATCTGATTGAATATTAGTAAGGTCAGGTACTGAAGTTGAACATTGCTGTGAGGATTTGATTGAGCATTAGTGAGGTCAGGTACTGATGTTGAACATTGCTGTGAGTATCTGACAGGGCATTAGTGTTAGAGTTCAGGGCCTGATAAACATGGCTGTGAGGATTTGATTGAGCATTGGTGAGGTCAAGTACTGAAGTTTGACGATTAGTTCTGGATCACTTCAACTCTTCGCTAAGGTATTGGATGAAACTATCACTCGAGAGAACACAGTTTTACTGCTCTATAACAATGCTGGGAGGGTTTATCCCCCTTTAGCCCACCGTTGGCACTGAGCACAGTGACCTCCAGAGCAAATAACGATTCGATCTAAACAAGTCCAAACCTGCAGCTGCTACAGGATCGTACCTGACTTGTCAATGATGGCATCGATCTCTTCCACCACATCAAAATAGGCCTCGTTGTTGGTGTACTTGACCCCGGTGCGTCGCCACGGCACTACAGAGAGCTGTCCTGTGGGGAGCTGCTCTCCAACATTAGTGCTTCCTGTTTCACAGAGAAAACACAACAAACATGTGCACAGATCGTCCGACAGGCTTTACAAAGTGACTGCTCACCATATAATAATATTATTAACCCAAAGTACAGCATCTTTACCTGTGATGGTGTTAACGACCGTACGCAGGATGGTTGGAGGTTTGATCAGCTCTTTCAGGATGTTGGACTCTGTGGCCAGTGGGAAGCCGTTGTCCAGCATCTCTTCCAGCAGCTCATACACCACAACGACATTGTCTTTGATAGCTGCTTCAGTACACACGCCAAAGTAGTCCTGAGTGTGGAGAACAGGTAAAGGATGATTAGCTTCTGTAACTAAACACTATCAGCAAGTTAAACTGTTTACAGTGTTCTAATCTAGACTTCCACATGTCATCAGTGAGTCCGGAGGGTTTCATCGCCCAACATAGCCAAGAACTGCCTCTGGAGGAAGCCTGTTCTAAAACATGCAATACTCTAAGATATAACAAAACAGCTAACTGCTAATTACTTGCATATTTATTGTTTTAGAATAAAAAGCTTACAGGAGGTACACTATATGGACAAAAGTATTGGGACACCTACACATTTCACTTACAGGACCTTATTTGACATCCTGTTCTAAATCCCCTGTTGGAGTTGGTCCTCTTTTTGCAGCTATAACAGCTTCCACTCTACTGGGAAACCTTTCTACAAGATTTTGGAGTGTGTCTGTGGGAACTGTTGCCCACTCATCCAAAGGGGTTAAGATCAGGACACAGCCTGGTCAAGTTCTGCCACACCCAAACAGTGTTTATGGAGCTTGCTTTGTGCTCTGGCACACACAGTCATGCTGGAACAGGAAAAGGTACTTCTTCAAACTGTTAAGAGCATACAGCTATCCAAAATGTCACGCTATTCTGAAGCATTAAGATTCCCCTCACTGTAGCCAAGATGTCTCGACCAACCCCACAGTATTATCCCTCCTCCACCAAACTTTACAGTCGGGACAGTGCGGACAGGCAGTTAACGTTCTCCTGACATTCACCAAACCCAGTGTTTTCACTGGTTCAAAGTCCAGTGACTGTGCTTTTCATCAGTCCAACGTAGGAGTGTGTGATAATATCTTAATTGCTGTGTTAACAATGCGTGAGCTGACGTTATTGAGTACTCTACTGACTGGGGGGAAAAACAACAATCAGAGCGCCTCGACTGCACATGCTTTCGTACTGGCTGCTGTGAGCGCGCATTGGGAGCACCCATACTGTGTGCTAACATAGGCTAAAGCTAGCATACCTGCCTAAACAACACATCTAAAGCTGTAAATGAGTGAACACACTGCTCCAGGGGAAGAAACTCAGACACCGCCAGTCTCGCAGTCTACCGTCTTAGATTTAATCCCTAGGCGAGGATCATCTTCACTCGCGTGGCGCTGGTTTGAATTTGAAAAGACTGATGTTGCTCAGAAGACAGCAGTTTGCAAACTTTGTAAGAAAGCAGCCGTTAAAGATCGCTCAACAGCTCACCAGTTCCATCATCTCCCAACAAACCACCACACATGAGGAGTATGTAGAGCTTCGGGAGCTCGCTGTGCAGGTCAAACCTAAACCAGCTAAGGTGTCTAAACACACAATTAGCAAACTTCAGCAGAGTCATTCACTTAAACAGTGCCTTCGCCCGATGATGCTGGGATTGGCTCCAGCACCCACATGACCCCAACTAGCGGGATAAAGAGGAAGACGATGGATGGATAATTGGATGGATGGATATTAACATCCTTTAAGAAGTGCAAGTTAGTAAAATATACGACTTTTACAAACACATTTTCAATAATGTGAAATATGGTTTATTATCGTTATCCACAAAATTAGAGCAAATATCAAGAAAATATAATTTTTTCGTAAATATCGCACAACCCCAGTCCAACGCTTGGCATTGTGCTTGCTGAAGTAAGGCTTGCATGCTGCTGCATTACATGCAATTAAACATTTTTAAAGGCATGACTACACTGCTGTCCTCGTGCTTTAAATGATTTGCATCAACCTTGCCTTGACTATATTTCATGGTGGACCATACTCAGACACAAATGCAGCCAATCTTGCTATAAATGCAAATCCCAGTGCACTGTTTTTCAGTAAAGAGGTCAAGAGACATGTAAGAAAAGAAGGTAAGAAAAGTTTTGTTTTCTAATCACCATTAACTTAAACGGTGGTAACCCGGGAAAAGAAATTGGGATTTTGTTTCAATAAGATCCTGGAGAGGATTTTTTTGGTGTTCTGTGATGCGAACCCTTTGTAGAGACACATTAAGCAGCTTTAAAAAGTGCATGCAAGGTGTTTCATCTGTGTACAGGCCTGCACGGGGCGTAGCTGCAGAGAAAGCACACAAACCTGAAAGGTGTCGACGACCCGATGGAGGAACTCGATGACGAACAGAGGGGGCACCTCGCTCTGGATGACGGCCACGAAGTAAATACGGTGGCGGAGCACGCTGATGAGGTAGTGGTGCGGGGTGGGAATGACCGGAGGAACATTCTCAGGCTCTGTCGCGCGCTCCTGCGCCTCGAAGAAGTAATCACACACGGAGCGGCTCACCACGCTCTTCCAGTGCTTCTCCAGGAATATGTCCCCCGTAGCATTCACGAGGAACAGGCTGTGGATCATGCTGGCAGCTTTTCGGCCTAACGTCACACACAAAGCAAAGAGAAACAAGCTTATGAAGATGAAATACTATATAGAAATATTAAATATTATAAATATATAATATGTAAATGAAATATCACTTCACTTATAACATTGAAATAACATTATTGAGTAAACATATTCCATGTGTACATTTATCTAGCCATGAAGTTACAGTAAAATTGTTAATTGTTGTCGTTGAACAGACTTCCAGTGCATGTTATCACAAGTCCACTGACATTGATAAGATAAGATAATCGTTTATTAGTACCACAGTGGGGAAACTCAGAGTTACAGCAGCAAAGGAATAGCTAGGCACTCAGTACAACCATAGATAAATAAACAGTACAGTATATACAATATAAATAATAAAAATTACAGTATATAAAATATAAATAATAAACAGTATAGTATATACAATATAATAAAAAGTCAAGAACTCTTAAGAATATATTTACAAATAATTGCATGTTGCTTCTTAATTGCACAGGGGTATAGAAACATTGCACATTATGTTACACTGAAAAAATTATATTTTGTGTGTGTGTGTATGTGGTCTGCTGTGTATATGTGGTCGGTTGGGAGCAGTGCTGGTTGTAGAGTCTAACAACAGCAGGAGTCTAATATTGTATATTAGATATTAAATATTTAATATAATATATGTGGTACTTACATTGTATGGACAACTATAAACAAAAGGTATGTTTTCACACGCAGCGCTTACAAAACACAAATTAATAACATTAGGACTTCACTGCAAAGCTGTTGAAGGCAAAGTCTCGAAGCACTGATGACAAGAAACTTTATCAGCATTTGGTTTAATTTTGGCTCATTTCTGTTAGAAAACATTCTTCAGTTTCTCAGATTAGCTCAGCCACACAAACACCTTTTCTAGAAACCAGGCTTGACTTGTATTACTGTATGTTCAGGGTTGATGTCTTGCTGGAACATTCATCCTCTTTTATTTCGACAATGACAAAAACTTCTTCCCAAAATATCTCCCACCACATGGTTCGTCTGATGGTGTGTAATCCCCCAGTACCGTTTACACAGAAGCAGCTCCATATCTGCATATGCCCCCCTTTTACTGTGAGTGTGATCATCTTGGGATCACATGTGTGATATCTTTATTTCAGCAGAACTAATGTGACATGAAGAGTCGTGTATTTTAATAGATACCCTATACATGTATATACAGTGGTGCAAAATGTTTGAGTGCACTGGTGAAAATGATTCTCTAAGCTTTTCATTACAAACTCCATCATAAAAGTAAATCTTTTAATGCTTACATGAATTGTAGAATTTCTTAGTATTTGGTGGTGTGTCCCTCTTTTGCTTCAAAGACGGCGTGCCCTCAAACTTATACAGACTCCACACGTTTGCACAAAAACCTCTAATCAGATTTAATCCACCTGAGAGTCGTGTGAACACAAGCTGTACAAAACTGACCTTTCTGTACAGAAGTACAAAGGGGAGTTACATTGAGTTACATTAATTTTTAAAATTTTCCAAACAATTCAGTTCTTGAAATGTAATGTAATGGTGATAGGAACCAGACGTCACCATGTTTACAACACAAATGTAGAAGTTTTTCCTATCAAACCCACCAGTGAACCTACACCTGCCTTCTGAGTTTATATGTGAAATTATGGAAAAAAACATTTATAAATTTGAAAGTTTTAGTTGGGAACTAGTTTTCTACAAAAGGTAGATTACATTTTAAGCCAAAACTTGATCGTAATACAATCTGAAAACAATGTCTAAGACATCAGGCGGTGTATTCACAACCATTTTATGTGAGGGTGCTTTTATAGATGGGCGTCTGGTTCATATCATCACCACTGTGTACCACTCTTTTTCCTTACCAATACCGATACCAACTCTGACTTAAATGCTCGATATATGGTTATAAATAAGAATGAGATATAATAACCTTGAAAGAACAACATTTACTGGTTGAGTAACTGCACATTAAAAAGTTTCAGAGCTATGAAAAAATACAAATAGCCACAATGCAGAAACACATGCAGCCATTTAGTCAATAAGCTTCATGGTATCAGTGCTGTCTATTGCCGATACCGTTACTGTGTGTAAGTGCCAGTGTCAGCGCCGATATCGATACCCATACGGTATTATGTAGAATTTTTGAGAAATTAGTGGAGTTTCCCTTCTCACAAATTTACAGCAATTTGAACAGTGACCTAGACATTTTTTTTATTATTATTTCTTCTTCATTTCAGATTTTTAAAAATGTTCTTTATGTCCAGGTTTAAATACAAATACACCCCACTGTACACCGTGTCTGAATATACTGTTAAACAACAAAAACTAAAAGCACGAGTTCAGGACAGTCACGCAGCTTCATCTCTGGCCTTAATGTCACTCCAGTGTTTCATGCATGGGAGACCGGCTGCGTTAAACTGAGAGACCAGGCTTCACTGGACAAGCAGAACCTTATACCCCCTCCTTTAATATTCAACAGCATCACATTACCAGAGCCCTGAACAGTCACACCAGTGAGCGAGGAGAAACCACACATACACACAGCCCACCTCATTCACAGACCCACAGCAGTCTTCAGCAGCGAAACAAACTGATTATCTGTTATCTGGGCAATACAGCAAGCACTACGTAACCATGTGTTAAATTCAGTTCAAACATCTACAGAAATATGAACACAGTAAACAGTAACAGGTATCTCTCCTGGTTCTGCGTCCACGACCATAGCATAGTTAAGTTAATGTAACAAGTTAACTTAATGAAGCACCGATTAGACAAACCAGGTAACCGGATGGCAACTGCAAATAATAACAGGACCTTCTTCAAGCAGACGTTTGGGGTCACAAATCTTTTCTACAGAAGAAACTGCTGGTTTTCTTTCCAGTGAAGCAGAAGAAGCTCATCTCATATATAACTAATCAACTGTTTAAAAAACAGGTGCAATCTGTGGACGAGACTGGATTAGGTGTCCTCCGGGTTAAAAACATATACATATACACATACAGTCAAACGTTTTAGTGAACTACCAGTCAAACATTTTATAACTGTTCTAAAACATTTGGCTGGTAGTGTATCTAAAACATTTGGCTGGTAGTGTATCTAAAACGTTTGTCTGGTAGTGTATCTAAAACGTTTGGCTGGTAGTGTATCTAAAACGTTTGGCTGGTAGTGTATCTAAAACATTTGGCTGGTAGTGTATCTAAAACGTTTGGCTGGTAGTGTATCTAAAACGTTTGACTGGTAGTGTATCTAAAACGTTTGGCTGGTAGTGTACTAAAACGTTTGACTGGTAGTGTATCTAAAACGTTTGACTGGTAGTGTACTAAAACGTTTGGCTGGTAGTGTACTAAAACGTTTGACTGGTAGTGTATCTAAAACGTTTGACTGGTAGTGTACTAAAACGTTTGACTGGTAGTGTATCTAAAACGTTTGGCTGGTAGTGTACTAAAACGTTTGACTGGTAGTGTACTAAAACGTTTGACTGGTAGTGTATCTAAAACGTTTGACTGGTAGTGTACTAAAACGTTTGACTGGTAGTGTATTAAAACGTTTGACTGGTAGTGTATTAAAACGTTTGACTGGTAGTGTACTAAAACGTTTGACTGGTAGTGTATCTAAAACGTTTGACTGGTAGTGTATCTAAAACGTTTGGCTGGTAGTGTATCTAAAACGCTTGACTGGTAGTGTATCTAAAACGTTTGGCTGGTAGTGATACTAAAACGTTTGACTGGTAGTGATCTAAAACGTTTGGCTGGTAGTGTATCTAAAACGTTTGGCTGGTAGTGTATCTAAAACGTTTGACTGGTAGTGTACTAAAACGTTTGACTGGTAGTGTACTAAAACGTTTGACTGGTAGTGTACTAAAACGTTTGACTGGTAGTGTACTAAAACGTTTGAATGGTAGTGTACTAAAACATTTGACTGGTAGTGTACTAAAACGTTTGACTGGTAGTGTACTAAAACGTTTGAATGGTAGTGATACTAAAACGTTTGACTGGTAGTGTATCTAAAACGTTTGACTGGTAGTGTATCTAAAACGTTTGACTGGTAGTGTATCTAAAACGCTTGACTGGTAGTGTATCTAAAACGTTTGGCTGGTAGTGTATCTAAAACGTTTGGCTGGTAGTGTATATAAAACGTTTGACTGGTAGTGTATCTAAAACGTTTGAATGGTAGTGTATCTAAAACGTTTGTCTGGTAGTGTATCTAAAACGTTTGTCTGGTAGTGTATATAAAACGTTTGAATGGTAGTGATCTAAAACGTTTGTCTGGTAGTGTATCTAAAACGTTTGGCTGGTAGTGTATATAAAACGTTTGTCTGGTAGTGTATCTAAAACGTTTAACTGGTAGTGTATCTAAAACGTTTGGCTGGTAGTGATCTAAAACGTTTGTCTGGTAGTGTATCTAAAACGTTTAACTGGTAGTGTATCTAAAACGTTTGAATGGTAGTGATCTAAAACGTTTGGCTGGTAGTGTATCTAAAACGTTTGGCTGGTAGTGTATCTAAAACGTTTGACTGGTAGTGTACTAAAACGTTTGACTGGTAGTGTATCTAAAACGTTTAACTGGTAGTGTATCTAAAACGTTTGGCTGGTAGTGATCTAAAACGTTTGGCTGGTAGTGATCTAAAACGTTTGACTGGTAGTGATCTAAAACGTTTGACTGGTAGTGTATCTAAAACGTTTGCTGGTGGTGTATTAAAACGTTTGCTGGTGGTGTATTAAAACGTTTGGCTGGTAGTGTACTAAAACGTTTGACTGGTAGTGTATCTAAAACGCGTGACTGATAGTGTATCTAAAACGTTTGGCTGGTAGTGTACTAAAACGTTTGGCTGGTAGTGATCTAAAACGTTTGGCTGGTAGTGATCTAAAACGTTTGACTGGTAGTGATCTAAAACGTTTGACTGGTAGTGTATCTAAAACGTTGGCTGGTAGTGTATCTAAAACGTTTGCTGGTGGTGTATTAAAACGTTTGGCTGGTAGTGTACTAAAACGTTTGACTGGTAGTGTATCTAAAACGCGTGACTGATAGTGTATCTAAAACGTTTGGCTGGTAGTGTACTAAAACGTTTGAATGGTAGTGTACTAAAACGTTTGCCTGGTAGTGTATCTAAAACGTTTGACTGGTAGTGTACTAAAACGTTTGACTGGTAGTGATCTAAAACGTTGGCTGGTAGTGTACTAAAACGTTTGCTGGTGGTGTATTAAAACGTTTGGCTGGTAGTGTACTAAAACGTTTGACTGGTAGTGTATCTAAAACGCGTGACTGGTAGTGTATCTAAAACGTTTGGCTGGTAGTGTATCTAAAACGTTTGACTGGTAGTGTACTAAAACGTTTGACTGGTAGTGATCTAAAACGTTGGCTGGTAGTGTATCTAAAACGTTTGCTGGTGGTGTATTAAAACGTTTGGCTGGTAGTGTACTAAAACGTTTGACTGGTAGTGTATCTAAAACGCGTGACTGGTAGTGTATCTAAAACGTTTGGCTGGTAGTGTATCTAAAACGTTTGACTGGTAGTGTACTAAAACGTTTGACTGGTAGTGATCTAAAACGTTGGCTGGTAGTGTATCTAAAACGTTTGCTGGTAGTGTATCTAAAACGCGTGACTGGTAGTGTACTAAAACGTTTGAATGGTAGTGTATCTAATACGTTTGACTGGTAGTGTACTAAAACGTTTGAATGGTAGTGTACTAAAACGTTTGCCTGGTAGTGTATCTAAAACGTTTGACTGGTAGTGTATCTAAAACGTTTGACTGGTAGTGTATCTAAAACGTTTGACTGGTAGTGTATTAAAACGTTTGTCTGGTAGTGTACTAAAACATTTGACTGGTAGTGTATCTAAAACGTTTGACTGGTAATGTACTAAAACGTTTGGCTGGTAGTGTACTAAAACCTTTGGCTGGTAGTGTATTAAAACGTTTGGCTGGTAGTGTATCTAAAACGTTGGCTGGTAGTGTATTAAAACGTTTGGCTGGTAGTGTACTAAAACGTTGACTGGTAGTGTACTAAAACGTTGGCTGGTAGTGTATTAAAACGTTTGGCTGGTAGTGTACTAAAACGTTGGCTGGTAGTGTATTAAAACGTTTGGCTGGTAGTGTATCTAAAACGTTTGCTGGTGGTGTATTAAAACGTTTGGCTGGTAGTGTATCTAAAACGTTTGACTGGTAGTGTATCTAAAACGTTTGCTGGTGGTGTATTAAAACGTTTGACTGGTAGTGTTCTAAAACGTTTGGCTGGTAGTGTACTAAAACCTTTGGCTGGTAGTGTATCTAAAACGTTTGGCTGGTAGTGTACTAAAACGTTTGGCTGGTAGTGTATCTAAAACGTTTGGCTGGTAGTGTACTAAAACGTTTGGCTGGTAGTGTATCTAAAACGTTTGGCTGGTAGTGTATCTAAAACGTTTGACTGGTAGTGTATCTAAAACGTTTGGCTGGTAGTGTACTAAAACGTTTAGCTGGTAGTGTACTAAAACGTTTGCCTGGTAGTGTATCTAAAACGTTTGACTGGTAGTGTATCTAAAACGTTTGACTGGTAATGTACTAAAACGTTTGACTGGTAGTGTACTAAAACCTTTGGCTGGTAGTGTATCTAAAACGTTTGGCTGGTAGTGTACTAAAACGTTTGGCTGGTAGTGTATCTAAAACGTTTGGCTGGTAGTGTATCTAAAACGTTTGACTGGTAGTGTATCTAAAACGTTTGACTGGTAGTGTACTAAAACATTTGACTGGTAGTGTATCTAAAACATTTGACTGGTAGTGTATCTAAAACGTTTGACTGGTAGTGATACTAAAACGTTTGAATGGTAGTGTATCTAAAACGTTTGACTGGTAGTGTATCTAAAACGCTTGACTGGTAGTGTATCTAAAACGTTTGGCTGGTAGTGTATATAAAACGTTTGACTGGTAGTGTATCTAAAACGTTTGTCTGGTAGTGTATCTAAAACGTTTGAATGGTAGTGTATCTAAAACGTTTGTCTGGTAGTGTATATAAAACGTTTGAATGGTAGTGATCTAAAACGTTTGACTGGTAGTGTATCTAAAACGTTTGTCTGGTAGTGTATATAAAACGTTTGGCTGGTAGTGTATCTAAAACGTTTGTCTGGTAGTGTATATAAAACGTTTGGCTGGTAGTGTATATAAAACGTTTGGCTGGTAGTGTATCTAAAACGTTTGTCTGGTAGTGTATATAAAACGTTTGGCTGGTAGTGTATATAAAACGTTTGGCTGGTAGTGTATCTAAAACGTTTGACTGGTAGTGATCTAAAACGTTTGACTGGTAGTGTATCTAAAACGTTTGTCTGGTAGTGTATATAAAACGTTTGGCTGGTAGTGTATCTAAAACGTTTGTCTGGTAGTGTATATAAAACGTTTGTCTGGTAGTGTATATAAAACGTTTGGCTGGTAGTGTATCTAAAACGTTTGACTGGTAGTGATCTAAAACGTTTGTCTGGTAGTGTATATAAAACGTTTAGCTGGTAGTGTATATAAAACGTTTGACTGGTAGTGATCTAAAACGTTTGTCTGGTAGTGTATATAAAACGTTTAACTGGTAGTGTATATAAAACGTTTGACTGGTAGTGTACTAAAACGTTTGACTGGTAGTGTACTAAAACGTTTGACTGGTAGTGTATCTAAAACGTTTGACTGGTAGTATATCTAAAACATTTGACTGGTAGTGATCTAAAACGTTTAACTGGTAGTGTATCTAAAACGTTTGACTGGTAGTGTATCTAAAACGTTTAACTGGTAGTGTACTAAAACGTTTGACTGGTAGTGTATCTAAAACGTTTGACTGGTAGTGTATCTAAAACGTTTGACTGGTAGTGTATCTAAAACGCTTGACTGGTAGTGTATCTAAAACGTTTGGCTGGTAGTGTATATAAAACGTTTGACTGGTAGTGTATCTAAAACGTTTGTCTGGTAGTGTATCTAAAACGTTTGAATGGTAGTGTATCTAAAACGTTTGTCTGGTAGTGTATATAAAACGTTTGAATGGTAGTGATCTAAAACGTTTGACTGGTAGTGTATCTAAAACGTTTGTCTGGTAGTGTATATAAAACGTTTGGCTGGTAGTGTATCTAAAACGTTTGTCTGGTAGTGTATATAAAACGTTTGGCTGGTAGTGTATATAAAACGTTTGGCTGGTAGTGTATCTAAAACGTTTGTCTGGTAGTGTATATAAAACGTTTGGCTGGTAGTGTATATAAAACGTTTGGCTGGTAGTGTATCTAAAACGTTTGACTGGTAGTGTATCTAAAACGTTTGACTGGTAGTGTATCTAAAACGTTTGTCTGGTAGTGTATATAAAACGTTTGGCTGGTAGTGTATCTAAAACCTTTGTCTGGTAGTGTATATAAAACGTTTGGCTGGTAGTGTATATAAAACGTTTGGCTGGTAGTGTATCTAAAACGTTTGTCTGGTAGTGTATATAAAACGTTTGGCTGGTAGTGTATCTAAAACGTTTGACTGGTAGTGATCTAAAACGTTTGTCTGGTAGTGTATATAAAACGTTTAGCTGGTAGTGTATATAAAACGTTTGATTGGTAGTGTATATAAAACGTTTAACTGGTAGTGTATATAAAACGTTTGACTGGTAGTGTACTAAAACGTTTGACTGGTAGTGTACTAAAATGTTTGACTGGTAGTGTATCTAAAACGTTTGACTGGTAGTATATCTAAAACATTTGACTGGTAGTGATCTAAAACGTTTAACTGGTAGTGTACTAAAACGTTAGACTGGTAGTGTATCTAAAACGTTTGACTGGTAGTGTATCTAAAACGTTTAACTGGTAGTGTACTAAAACGTTTGACTGGTAGTGTATCTAAAACGTTTGACTGGTAGTGTATCTAAAACGTTTGACTGGTAGTGTATCTAAAACATTTGACTGGTAGTGTATCTAAAATGTTTGACTGGTAGTGTATCTAAAACGTTTAACTGGTAGTGTATCTAAAACGTTAGACTGGTAGTGTATATCAGTGCTTCTATCAGTTAATTAATGTAACACTTATTAATGTAACACTATCCCTGTAAACACAGTGACGTTGTGACAACATATTGTTTTAGTGCAACTACGTTGAAATATAATTTCTCAGAAAGTTGTGACAATGTAGTGGTAACGTTGTCAATACGTTGTCACAACCTCCTACAATCCTTCATGTGTTATATCTGCATAGAACTCCATGGAATTTGATAAGTTGCCAACAAGTAGTTATTATACAGACATGCCAACATTTACTTTAATAGTGACGTTGTGACAACCTACCGACAATTAATAAATAAACAGTTAATATTTTGCTAAAAAACTGTCAGCAATTGTAGAGGACGAAGTGGACACACTATTTTCTGGAAACTGTCTGCTAATCAACATCTTAGAGTCAGGACTGTTCACAGTGGTGGTCACAGTAACCAGACTACCTCTAACACCTCCCTTACTGACAGTTCATACATGAAATGATTATAAACACGCTGTCAGACGGCTGAGACACTGTGTCACTACTGTTTAGAGAAAACTGACTTTAACGTATTGTTAAAACCCAGTTATGATGGAGGGGCACTTCCGAGGGGTCGTGAGGAAAAATTGTCCCCAAAGAAAACGTTTCTGGCCATCATCAACATAACATATATACGTTCAGAGGACATTTGTGGGTTCACTGGTGTTTTTTATTTCTGCTGGTGTAAACATTGTGACCCTTTTCTATCACCACCACTGTAATAAAACTGAGTCTCTCAGGCTCTCACAACACTGAACCATGTCATATGCGGCTACTCTGAATGTTTACACCTCAAACACCTGAATTCAATTCAACACGGATTTAGAAAAAGCAGTGGAACTTCCCTTTAAATGCTTAACTCTCTCACACAAGACAATTTTACGCTAGTTGTTTGGAGTATATGCACCCAAACCCCCTCTCTCTCTCTCTTTCCCAGCATCCATCTTTCTCCTCACATCCTCCGCTTTCCTCATCACAGGACCGTCTTGTGACCATCTGAGTCCCAGTCACCCGACAGGGATTAAACATACACGCGTATTTTGGATGTTTTATACATTTACACGCATACGCACATCATCAGTATATTAAAAGAGCAATACTTACAGCAATAACAGTAAAAACAAGCCGGCGGTTTCGCTTCTTCTTCAGTATTTTAGTGGAAATAATCTCTTCCTCCTCCGGTATTCGAGCTCCGGAGCTATGATTGACCAATAGCGGAGCGAGTTTGCCGTGTAAGCCCGCCCCACGACGAGCCTGGTTGGCTGGCGTCAAGTCACAAGGGATACTCGCAGGTGATTGAACAGCAGAGTGTGGCGTCACAGTAAACACTCGCTGTGATAGGCTGAGCATCTTCTAGGCCCGTCTGACATTTTGTGTGAAGGCTGCTGAACCGAAATGAGGGCATTTTAAATGCGGCAGTCACAAGAAACAACCAAGAAACAACCAAGAAACAACCAACACGAGAAACAACCAAGAAACAACCAAGAAACAACCAACACACGAAACAACCAAGAAACAACCAACACAAGAAACAACCAACACAAGAAACAACCAAGAAACAACCAAGAAACAACCAACACAAGAAACAACCAAGAAACAACCAACACAAGAAACAACCAAGAAACAACCAACACAAGAAACAACCAACACAAGAAATGAATGAAAAGAAAAGAAAAGTAAATAAAGGATTAAAATGCACAGCTAAGCAAAGCAACCATTTAGGGTAACCTAGGAAACACAGTTACATTGTGACAACGTACTGTTTTTGTGGCCAAAACGTTACGAAATGTAGTTCCTTGGAAAGTTGTGATCAACGTTATGGTAATGGTGTCAGTATGCTGTCACAACCTCGTACGCAGCAAACACATAACGTCGCCACAACGTTATCAGAAGGTGTTGCTGTTTATGTTGTCTGTTTTATGGTATTGTAACTATATGTTGCGAACTCTACAAAAATGTTCATTTAAATTATCAATGTACGACGACGTACGATTAGCCACATGTGTTTACACACAGCGGAATTTGACCTCCGCATTTAACCCATCCGTGCAGTGAAACACCCACATATACACACACTAGTGAACATACACACTAGGGGGCGGTGAGCACACGTGCCCGGAGCGGTGGGCAGCCCTTATCCACGGCGCCCGGGGAGCAGTTGGGGTTAGGTGCCTTGCCCAAGGGCACTACAGTCATGACTTGCCGGTCCCAGGGATCGAACCGGCGACCTTCCGGTCACAAGACCGGATCCATAACCTTCAGCCCACGACTGCCCCATGCAGATATAATGGAACGTGCAGATATAATGGAACGTATAAAGGATTCTAGGAGGTTGTGAGAACGTACTGACAACGTTGCCACTACGTTATCACAACCTTGTTAGATAACATTGTTAGAACATCACACGTTCCATTATATCTGCATAGAACTCAATGGAAAGTTGACAACAGGCAGAAATAACACAATAAACAACGTTATGTAGTAGTGACGTTGTGTCGCCCTCGTTCAGACATCGTAAAAAAACCTTTTGACGACGTTGTAGCAACATTGTAAGAAAGGAGAAAACGTTGTGACTACATTGTGTGTTTGCTGGGAACCTACGTACGTTGCTATAGGAAACGTTACATTTACTACGAGTCACTGTGCAACATGGTTCCTCAGGGTTCTCCAGTAAGAGCAATGCTCTGTTTAGAACCATGAACTCGATTGTGGTGACTCTGTTAAAAGGGCACCACTTCTTTGATAAATGATTTATAAGACCATCAAAAAAGGTACGCATAAACTTATATACATCTCTTAAATACTGATTCTGTTCTGTTAAAAAATATAATTGTTTTGGAATTATGGGACATCTGCAGGTTCCTTCCAAATAGTAATAGTAAAATCAGCTGAAAACAATTTAATTTTATCGGTTAATTAAAAAGAACTGACTACACCTCAAATACATTTCGTGCAAAAAAAAAAAAAAATATTCATAAAGCACATTCATAACTATTTCATGTAATAGCTTTGTGAGGAAACTTTTAGAGGTGGACCACCACAATTCTCATTAGCCAAGTTTCCCTAGAACGAAGTATTTCACACCCAAATTAAGGTTTTAAAGACTAAATTATTCAGAATGTTTGGTAAAATTGGATTAGTTCCACTTTAGACACGTTTTGTATTTCTAATGCGTTAACAATACACAACACAGGGGCTTGGGAACTGTTTCTGCTTAGTCTCAGGATTTAATGTGGATTAGAATTCTCTAATTGAACTAGAATTTCTCAATGACCCAAAAAAAATCCCAACCCTGACCACAGATGAATTCATGCACACCTGCTGTATACTAGTGTATTCAACTCTAATAGAGGGCATGCATTGATTGAGGTGAACTTCCAACTGAAATACTTCCTCTCTGTCAGTCTGAGCAGCAGAACCTTTCGTATGTAACTGGTGGGAACTGCAAAACCAAGAACTAACAAACAAGTGCTTATCTGTTTCCGTAAAAGGCAGCTTGATTTGAGAGTAAAACAGAACTTCTGATGGTATTTGTGATCATTAAGGCTAAAAATGAATTTCCAAATTCACAAAATTACCTGTCTCCAACTTGCTTAATGTAGCTCCTCTTATACAGAAGGTTTAATAGTAATCAGATCATTGGTTGCTGAACACAGAATCATCGTGGTTGTTTTTAATAAATGCTTTACAGCAAAACAGAATGATGCTTATTAGTGTGAACTGGAGAGTAAGAACAATACAGAAACACAAGTGAAATGGCTCAACATAATTTATTTTTGTTTCATGTTAAAATGTACAGAGTTCTTTGAAAGTACTTGCTAAGAAATAAAGAAAAGGAACAAATAAATGGAAATACATACAGGGACGAAATAGAGAGGAGAGAGAGGAAAGGCAGGCGCCACTGGCCATTAAGGAGCGTCCTGCCACTGCTCCGCTTTCTCTCCATCTACCGCGCTCTCTCTCTCTTAGCTTACAACTCACCATGTACAATTACAAAGGATACAAAAAGGGAAGCAATATAAACAGACAGAAACATACTGAGCTCATTTTTACATGCCTCTTAGATGTACGGAAGTCGTCCTATACACACACGAGAGAAATAAACAAAACAAACAAACAAACAAAAATTAGGGGAAACAAAAATAAACGGCGAAATGACCTTTCGATATTTGTCGTTTCCTTTTTGTTTTAAAATAGCATTAATATACTACACAAAGATAGAAAACTCTAGAGATGAGATGGAATGGAAAGGTTAAAGGCATCTTATTCACTAGAAGTGAGAGCTGTAATTTTTTTAGTTTTGAATTTCTTAATAATATTACCCCAAGAGTTGAGCTAAAAAATATGTATTGTTTTTTTTTTCCTGAAACAGAAGTGAAAAAAATGACAGTACCAATATCCATGTCAGATTTTTTTTGTTTTATATTATAGAAAAACATTTTCTCTACAATAAGTTTGCTAAAGTCAAAAAGAGTCAGCTTGTGTCATAAAAGAAAGCTGCCCAGTCTGATAAAATTCAGAAAATTAAAACAAACAAAAAACAAAAAACAAACAAAAACAAAACATAACAAATATGAAAACATCAGGTCTTAAGAAAGAATCCTCATATTAAACATTGAATACTGGACACTGAATACGTAGGAGATTCTCTGCCCCTCGTCCTATACTGCTAACCGTCCCTGTACGACATGACCGCAGCACTGACTGAGACGTCGGAGCGCTTCACGGAGCGCTCGGTCGCGAACTGTCCACGTCTCGTTCTGTTTCTAAACGTTAACAGCAGTCTGTGATTGGTGGCGTGACGGTACAAGCCATGGTTCACTGTAGTGGGCTACACATACAGCGTTCTCGGTGCATGTGGCGGTCACTCTAGCATGGTTGTTTTTATATATATGTTAAAAAAAAAAAAAAAAGGGGACTAAAAACAAAAAAATCTTCCATCGTGTCTCCCTTGATTCGACTGCCCTCTAGTGGAGTGTTTGTGACGAAGGGTGCTCACGTTACATTTTGGGAGTCTGTGCTGTGAATCAGGAAGTACCAGAATATTTACATCTAGGAGTTTCACAGGCGCTTGTTCGGCCCAGTCCACCGGACTACGTTCTCTCGCTACTTAATGGACACAAACCTACAAACTGAGTCTCTGCTTGGTTTTCTCCGCCAGCCTAAACTGATCTGGAATACATGCGGTCCTATACTGCAAGCTGGGAAGACACGGATTACTGGATACTCTTCACTGTGTCTCCGCGACAGCTCTACATCACACACATAGAGAAGTGCCTCCACCTTGATTCTGAAGTGGCTTTAGAAACGTGTGCGTGTGTGTGGTTTATGTTTGAGAATGTAAGAGCAAAAAACGTGTGGATTCCCCCCCAAAAAGTATAGCCACACATATATATTCATATATATTTAAACTAAGCATGAGGCTAGACTGAAACACAAAGCAGTTCAACTGTCATCCGAAAAACGAGAACGTATAAAAAACAAAAAAAAAAAACAACAAAAAAAAAAACCAAAGGTGGTAATAATAATAATAATAATAATAATTATTATAATAACAATAATAATAAAAGAGCAAAGTCCATCTACAACTGTTGTCAATTTTTTTTTCAGGTAAGGCTTCCTATGTCAATTCCAAAGACCGTATGCATGGTTCGGTGTTCAACAAACGTCAAATGTAAATTTCTCCGTTTGGAAAAACTAAGGTCCTCTTCCTCCTTGCAGCTGCTTAGTTGCTTCCTCCGCCCCGCAAGTGAATGCTGTTTGGAGGGGAGAATGTGCCCCCCCCACTGGTACGTCGCGATACTTGTCTGTTCATGCCACTTCCCCGGCTTGTTCGGCTCAGTGGCAGCTGCTCGGCACGGCTCCGAGGGAGCCAAACCTCCGGGACAGAATTGAATGACCACAACGTACAAGAGAAGTTAAAACTCTGAAACCTCCGCAGCTGCTGCACCTTCCTGTCCCGCCACCACGCCCACACGTCAAAGCCGCCTCAAAGCAGCTCTCGCTGCCCTAGGTCTTGGGAAGACGGGTGCACTCCGAAAACAATACAGAGAGTATGCGAGTCCAATTCTGCAAGGGGGGGTTTAATGTCTTTTCTCGTTTTATAACTTTCTCCTCTCTCTGCACTTTTTCTATGCTCGCCTGCTCATCTGCTCATGTAAGGCGACTGTTTGGGGACTCCGGCGTAGCTGTGGTGCGTGGGCCCCGCGTACATCATGTTGCCGTGGTGATTGGGCTGCATAGGCTGCTGGGGGTACGCCTGGCCCCCCATCATGCCCATCTGCATCTGCATGGGGTACTGGGCTGGCTGGTTCATGTAAGGGGGGTTACTGTGGTAACCGCTGTTCATCATAGGCTGGGGCATTCGGTAGCCGGCCGACATGGCCGCGTTCAGAGGGTTCATGTTCATGGAGTTGTACGCGGCCGGAGTAGGCATGAGGTTGGTCATCATGCCACGCTGGACAGCCAGAGTCCTAGGGGAGCCCTGCATGGCCACTGGGCCGGAGCTACGGCCGTAAAGCTGCTGCTGGTGTGGGGAGCCGGCAGGTATTTGGGAGGCTTTGGAGCGGATGGAGATGTGACCTTTGACGGTGGCCATTTGACCCTGGAGACGCTGGGTGTGGGGCGGTGGAGGAAGGCCAATATTTGCCCCTGGCATGTTGCACTGAATTAGAGGAGTGCCAAGGTTCATGGAGCCAGAGCTGAGGTTGGGCGGTGGGGTCATGGTGGCCTGTGCCTGCGGGAGCGGAGGGTGGGGGGAAGAAGCAAGCTGAGCTAAACCTGGGCTGGACAGAGAGACGCTGGTGGCGTAAGACGTGACTGCGGCTGAATGAGAATAAGGCATGGCGTGGGGGTCCATGATTGTGTTCGTGAGCTGCTGGAGCTTTGCCAGGCTAAAGGTGGCCGATGGCTGGGCGTAGCCTCCAGCACCAAAGTCCTGGCCCATGCGGTCGTAGAGGCTCCGCCCACTTCCGCCACTCCCTGCACTTTCAGGGATCTCCATTATCATTGGTGTGGAGGCAAAACCGTTTCCCATGCTGCACTGAGATAAAGGCTGCTGCTGGGGTGGAGGGGGAGGTGGTGCTGAAGGTGGAGGCTGGGTTTGAGGGTTTTGCTGTTGCTGTGGTTGCTGCTGCTGCTGGGCAACCTTCTTTTGCTGCTGTTGTTGCTGTTGTTGCTGCTGCTGCTGCTGTTGTTGTTGCTGCTGCTGTTGGCTGGCACTCGGAGGTCTTTCGATAACACAGCTCTGGGGAGATTTGATACCACAGCTTGGGGTGTTTGCTGTGGGTGGAGGAGGTGGGGGTGGAGGCTGTGGAACAGCCGCACCAGCGTTGGAGCCAGAATTGCCACTGTTTGGACCCGGAGCAGCCTGCTGAATCAAACTGCAACTGCCCATGCCTAACTGGGAATTCACTGCGGCACTGGAAGACGACAGTCCCGGGGTGGATACGAAGGAGCAGCTGTTGCCTTGCGAGGACGAAGAGGATGGGGTGGAGGACGAAGAGGAAGCAGACGAAGAAGCAGCTGCCACAGACACTGACATGCCACCACCACTGCCTCCGCTACCTCCACTACCCATGGTGGAGTCATAGCTGCTGGGGTTGTCATAGTTCTCTGTGGTGCTCTCAATACTGCCCAAGTCACTGAAACCACTGTCCACCACCTGCTGCGAGTGATCTGAAACAGAAGGAACATCCATCATGGGCGACGTCTCCATGTTCTGCAAAGATGGTGCTGAAAGTGAACTAGGGTGCTCAGGAGTTATCTGGGTGTATCCTCCTCCATTCCCCCCTCCAGTCCCTGCAGGTCCTGGCACTCCTGTTCCCGCTTCCATAGGTCCAGGGGTCATCCCGGGGCTGTTTACTGACCGTACAGACTGACTGGCTAAAGGGGGCAGGGGTGGGTTAGGCATGGGGCTATTGTGTTGAGAAGCACTGCAGTCCTCCACCATTGCAAGAGTGTCTTCTTCTCCCTCCCCATGGCTGTAGTTTTGCAAGGTACGGCAGGCGGCCAGAGTCTCCTCGCAATCTTGGTAGGCACCGTGCTGTTCGGCTTCTTCATCCTGGGCTTCTCCTTGCGTGAGTGACTGGACGGCTTGGACGGTCTCCAGGTCCAGCTCACTGCTGTGATGGTCATGCTGATGGTGGCTATTAAGCTCATCCTTAAACTCAGTACTGGTGTGTGGATGTTCTGTCTCCATCATCAGGACGGATTTATCTTCTAGCGACTGAAGGTCCGGGGGCTCGGAAGGGACCGCAATGGACGTTACCGTTTCCACGGCAGCTGCCGCAGCAGCAGATTCCTCCTGTTCCCGCCTCCGCCGTTCATCTTGTGAGTCAACTGACCGGGTCTTCACCTCCTGCACCTCATCTGCTTCTTCTTCCTCATCCTCCTCCACATCTTCCTCTTCCTGCTTACTAACGTATTCCTGTGCCGGAGTTGTCTGCATGTCTAAAAAACCTTCCCCAGTAGTTTGGGGTTCCTCTTTCACAGGCGGCGACCGAGCAGGGGACGATGGCTCCTCCTCTTCTTCGTCCTCCAACTCTTCATCATCCTCGGACTCCTGGCTCTTCCTCCGCTTGCTGCAGTCACTTTTCTCTTCTAACCGGCCATCGCCTTCATCATCTGCATCATGATCATCACTCCTCCGACTGCCGGCTGCAGCTGCCGTTCTCCTGCTGCCTGGGTCGCTGTGATCCTCATCCTCCCTCTCCTCATCCTCTTCTGGGTCAGCCATGTCCTCATCTCGGCTCTGAGGGACTCTGGAGCTGGAAGACTGCGACAGGGTGCGAGAGGGTGGGCGGCTGGGCTTTTCCTCAGTCCACGATTGATCTTGATCTGCCTCCTCTTCTTCATCTGGCTCGGAAGGCAGAGGTGGTTTGGGGACAGGAGGCTGAAGGATTACGTTTTTTGGTGGCCTTCCTCGCCTCCTGGGTTTGGGTGGTTCTGACGACTTTTGGAGGAAATCATCTTCCTCGTCCGAGTCTTTGCGCTTCTCGGAGTCCAGGTCAGAAGATCTTCTCTTGCAAGCCCGGTCCTCCAGCGGAGGCTTTTCCAGCTGTAGCTGAGCTAATCGGCTTCTCTCCAGCTCCTGTCTGGCAGCCTCCTCTTGTGCCCGCTGCAGGTAATAGCTTCGAGGCTTCCTGCCAGGTTTTCCCTTGATCTTTTGAGGTGCCGGTTCCTCGGAGGACTGGGCTGTCAAGCTGGTGTCAGCAACCTGGTCGGCATCATCACCAGGCTTTTTCCCAGGACGCTTCGTCCAGTGCTGGGGCTTGCGGCTCTTGCCTTTAGGCCAGCCTTTTTTCTTTTTTACTGGGGCTTCCGGGGTGATGACAGGGGCTTCCACTATTTCTCCGGCCTCTGTCTGCTCAGGCCTCCTCAGACCAGCAACTGGCTTTAACACGGGAGTGGAATCTGCAGGGGCAGAAAGATAAATGATCAATAACAGTAATATGAAAATGTACATAAAGTAGCAACCTTTATAATGTAATAGTTGTTGAGGAGATTTATAATACACATCTATATTAACACATAATTCGGCTTTACAGAGTTTTAGAGAACAAATGGTTTAAACCATCACAATGCTGTTCAATCACAGTGACAATGTAGGTGAACCTTTACATTTAGTGATTAGCACAACCTAAATGCAACCATTTTTTACCAGCAATCAGTTGAGAGGGATTCTGTCAAATTCCTCTACATTAAACTGTTTCAGCAATTTTTTAAATTTTGCTTTAGATCAAGACCAAGCATTTCCATGGGTTCATGTCCAGATTCTGACATGAAACGTCTTCCGTTTGAGTCATTCTGTTGCTGATTTTCTTCTGTAGTTTAGACCATCATGGTGCATGATCAAACCTACTGAGAAGAATTTAAATTTAAATAATTTCTGAGGCAGTGAATGGCAGCTGTATGTATGGCTTGACTCGACTTCCTTGCATTTTCTCCTTATGATATAGCTAAAAAGGAAGTGGGCTTTACTAACCATCGTCCTCAGACTCCGAGAGATTGGCTGGGCGCACCCTTTTAGGGGCTGGATCCAAGTGTTTGCGGGCAGGTGGGTAACAGCGAAGGGCATTGCCGAAGGGTGTCTCCTCCTCTAACCGGGGCATGGGCCTCTCGGTGTCAGAGTCCACGAAGGGCTCGTCTAGAACCTCTGTGGTTTCAGAGATGGTTTCAGTCACGACGCTGCTGTGTGGATGATTCCGCTGTCGAATGCGTCGCTTTCTCACAGGCTTCTGAGGAAAGAGATTTGGATAAAAATATTTACAGAACTAACCACGTTGATTCCATTTGACACCTAACATGCAATTATGTGGCAACTACACCAAAAAGAAAAAAAATCTTATTTTTATCATTGGCCTGATGCTCTTGTGGGTCTAACTCTCACATTTTGGATATTATGGGTCTTTTCAGGGACTTAATTTGCTTCCACTTTGATGCCATTATTAGTTGAAGTTAAAACCACTTATTTTTTTGTGTAGAGTTCAAACAGACTACATTTCAAAACACTACAGGATGCATTGTGGGCAATCTGTCAGAATGACCACATGTAATATTCTAAAATGCTTGGTTTTTCTAAACAATGATTAAACGAACGAACGAACATTTTTCTTCAACAACGTTGTTGACTTCATTACATATCTGTTTTAGGCCTAGGCCAAGATCCTTCCAATGCCTACAGAAACAAAGTACGTTCATTTCCACCTACCTTGCATTTGAGCCCTAATAATGGCTTTGTCAGTACAGGAGGGGAGCGAGTGCCCATCTCTTCATCAAAATCCTCCTCTTCCTCCTCCTCGTCGCTGCTCTCACTGGAACAGGATTCTCGGGCAGGCAGAGAGTCGCTCAACCTGGCGGTTGTGGGCAATGAGGGCATATTCTCCTCCCCCTCGTCGCTCAGCCTGCGTTTGGGTCCTCGCTTTTTCCGTGGGGGGCGCCCTCTGCTGCGCTGGGGTGGAACTGCAGAGTGCCGGGGGGTTTCCGTAGGCTGTTCGGACGCAGAGTTTGGCTCGTTGTCCGAGGTGAACAGGGTGGGAGGAGAGATGGATGATGCAGTCACCTTGTTGGAAGGAGATCTGTAGTCTTCGTCCTCATCTTCATCCGGTCTCATTTTCCGGGGCCGCCCCGGACCTTGCCGAGGCCGGTCTTTGACTTTTCCCCACAGCCAGTTTTTGGGAGGCCGGCCTCGTCCCCTGCGTTCCCCGTTTGCCTGAACAGGTGAGGACTCAGGGCTTGGGAGACTGTTGTGTATGGGGGATGAGGCTGGAGAGCTTTGGCTGTTTGGGAAAGAAGGGAAGCACTTTTTGTCTTCGTCTTCATCCCTCTCTGCCCTTACGTTCCAGGATAATGGAGGACTTTTGTGACCAGATTTCACCTAAAAGGAAGCATCCACAAGTTTAGACAGAGTTTAGACAGCAACTTAATACATTGCTCTGACTCACTTTGTCTTACAGGGGGTGTATATATATATATATATATATATATATATATATATATATATATATATATATATATATATATATATATATATTCATTCAACTTGGCATACAGCATAAACTCAACTGTGAACTATTATTAGGTTTCAGGCTCAAGGATCATAGTGGATATCTCTTTCAAAAGCTTGCCAATGGCTTTCTGAAATGTTAAACCCAACGCTCATTGGCTCAGCGCAATGTACTGATAGAATTATCTGTAGTGTTTGTCCTTCCCAGACCCAAGGTGTACGTTGTACGGGCGGCCCTAAAACTTCTTTCCTCATTAGGTGGCTCATTTGTTAATCCTACCCAGCATCTCTGAGCTGCAAACACAGTCATACAGATGACAAAAGGCCGCAGAGATAACTGTACTTAAAGCAAAAAACAAAATGTGTTTCGATGCTTAACAGCTTTACAAAGAAACTGTAGATGTCAGCACGACTAAATTCGCATTTCTTCAGCAAAAAAAAAAAAAAAAAAAAAAAAAAAAGTAAATGCGCATAACGTTTGTGAAACCCAACTAACGTCCAGCATGGGGTTACCAGCATGTGCTCAGGAATCAGAGGTTCTATGAGCAATAGACAAACAAAGCATACAAAGTTTTCTAACATTTTAACAAAATATTCTAATTACACAACTATCAATGCATATTCAAATCAAAATTGAATAAAACTGAAGCATTAAAACTGAAACAAAAAGTTTTGAGTTTTGTACTCACCTCTTTGCTGCTTTCCTGCTCTCTGTCCTCTTCCTCCTCATCATCGTCGTCATCATCTTCATCCCCTTCCCCCTCAGACACTACCGTGTTGGTGACAATGACGGGCGTCCAGCGTAAACAGTCCGGGTCGACTTCCAGCTGCCGCGGCCGTGCATGGAGTCGCGTCATGTGAGTCACCACCAGCTTCTCTCTGCGAACCAACACCAGCCTAGAGTGACAAGAGGAGGAACAAGAAGACGGTAACTGTCAGAGCAGCCAAACATCGAGGCACTTGGGGAAAAAAAATTATGATTTGTACATAAATTCGCAGCAGAGAGACAAAATTCAGGCTTCAGGCTACTCAACTGTTCTAAGCCTTCTTTTTGTCAACAGAGCATCATACAGTGTCAGAATCCACAAGTCTCTCTGAGATTACTCAACTTGTCATAAGTTGAGGTAAGTATGTAACAAGGGCAAGAAGAGAAGCAGATTTAAAATAAAAAGACTAAAATCTAGGCTGTCAAACAGCAACATCCCTGATCTGCTGGACAGTCTACATACTGGCCTTGCCACCTGGCTAATTACCTTAAAGCAGGGAAAGTGGCTGGTTTCAATTCAACAAGACAAGCTTAAGAGGGATTCTCTCTCCATTGCCCTCTGCAAACTAGTCAGTCTTGGCTGGCCGTGGTGATGACATCATACTCTGGATGTGCCAACGATCAGCTGTAGTCTCACAGGAGCTTTCCGCCAACATTTATACAGCCACATTAGCTCTTATCAAAATATTACGCAAGCTCTTCCCTCAGGCGGGTGGATCTACTAGGATGGCACTGCCATGCCTACCCTGCACATTAGTGCAGGATGTTCAAAGCCGGGTACAGTGTGTAATCTCATGCACAAAGCAACTCTGTACCCTACCAGATGCAGACCAACAAGTTATCTGAAATGTTCTGGCTTGTTTGAAAGAAATGAAAGTGATAATTTACATTAAGTACAATTTCCCCCTTAGCCTAAATGTATTTAAACTGCCATGACCTGTTTAGTTCTTACTTATACACTGGAAAAATAATAATAATAATAATAAATGTTGAAAAAAATCATATACAGTATGTGTTAAACTGGTCTTTACTTGACTACCACACCATAGTCAACAGGGCAATAAGTGAAAAATTTGGCAGACATTTCTTGAGACCTGACCTCTGTCCTAAACAAAAGCTCTAAACCTGCATCATTTGCCCCCCTATAGTGGCCAAAACTGAATTTCACAAAAAGACAAGTTTGCATGTATGAATACGCACACCAAGGTTCAATACGCAGATTCAATATGCAGACCAACCACAGTTCCTGATAAACATTAAAACAGAAGTGCTGATAAATTGAAATATTCATGTAATCCAACAAAAAAATATCTTGTCTAAATCAAGCAGGTGATCTCTCCACACTGTATTTGTGTATATACACACTACAAAACAAACCATAGTGTCTCTTACCGGCCGCCTCTGTGCTCCAGCATGTTGAGATTCTGCAGGGTGGCTGTGATGTCTTGGGGGCAAATCCCAGTGATCTTGCTCAGTCGGCGGATGGTGAGCTTCTTGTCTCGCACTTCGTGCAGACACTCCAGCACCACACTGCGCCAGTAAGCCATGTAGGACAGCCGGCCGAGGTCAGACAGAGGCTTCTCCGGAGAACCCGGCTGACCCTCTCGTTTGGACAACAAGTAACCTAAACAGACACAACAGCACCAATGTTTTATTAACCTACTAACTGGATTGTTCTTATGTCTTGCTTATTAGAACAATGAGACATGTTGGTTTTTGCAGATTCTAAATGTTTAATCCATACCACATTTGTGTTCAAGGGTAAAAAGACATTTAAATAGATATTTGATATTTAATACTTAAAATGTAATATTTGCTAAAAATATGAATTTGATAAATGAAGTTATAAAAAGCAAGATTGTTCCTACTTGAGTCAACTAAACTTAAACAAGAAAGTTGCTACAGAATATAACTGTAGGGTGATCAGCAGTGTACAACTCGCTTGGAATTCCATGATTGATTGATTAAATAGATTTTAACTTTCAGTTTTAAGTTTAAAGGGACATGTCACATATGGGTCTGCACCTCTGTATGCATAAAAACAACTAGCACTGTGGTATGCTGGAAGTTGCCCAAAGTTTTTCCAGGTCAGTCTGACGAGTGACTGAAGACCACCAGAATATCAGATAGTCACATCAGGTAGCAGAGTGCTAGCACAGAACTCCAGCATCACTTATGCAAGTAGAGTGTGGCTGTACCTGCTGAACACTATTTCGCTCAGTTTATACAAGGCATACGCAGAAACACAACACTAGCCAGGTCTGCATGTGCACGAGCAAACATCAAGTTTGATGTTGGAGACAAGTTAAAGACAAGACTGTAACAAATTAATAAATATATCCATTCATTCCACTCCTGAACGGCAAGCTGAGGAAAATGTCGGCAGACGTACTGAAGTCAATGAGGAAGCGTCCGTAGCCCTTGCGCTGATACTGTGGAAGAATCATGATGCAGGACACGTTGTACTTCTGCTGGCAATGCTTCTCCTGTAAAACAGCAGGAAACACAGGGGATGGAAAATAATGAGTGAAAAAGACAGTTAAATCCCAGTCAATCCCTGGAATCACCAACATCAGTACATTGAACCCTGCAGTCCGGTAATAAACTAGGTCTGGGATGGATGTTTTAAAAACAAATGGGGTTTTAACTAATATAAAGTAAGAATAAAACATCACGTCAGATTTGCAAATCCTATAGAACATTTGTTGGTTTTCCTTTAGTTTTTTCGTTACATGAACTGAGATTCTGCTAGTGTGACTGACAATAACCATTGGACATTCATACTCCATAAATATAAATCTGTGCAGCTGAAAACTGAATGCAAATTTGTTTTGATCGTGTCCAAGTACATAGAAATGAATAAACAAATGAAATTTTAAACTGTAATGCCAAATAGGCTCTCACTTCCTTCCAGGAGTCTCATGTACTACCTCACACATGGTGTTGTACATCCTATACATTCTTCTATTGGCTGTAGCGTACTAAGCTTTTCTGAGATGAACTACTGTACAGATCATGTTCTTATGTGCTGCACGTTAAACACAATCCATTACCCCAAAGTATTAAAAAACATGAACTGAATCTTCACCTCTCAGAATTAAAAACAAAGTTTCTAACATCCTCCACCTCCAATCACCGGGACACAAACAGGTGGAATGAGCTCACCTTTGAGAAGTAGCCAACAAGGTGACAACCTTTGGAGTCGTTCTGCGTGAGCACATAAAACAGAAAGGGCTCCACATCGTAGTAAAGCGTCTTGTGGTCCAGGAAGAGCTTGGCCAGCAGACAGAGGTTCTGACAGTATATTGTGCTGACGTTTCCATCCACCTGAAAAACAAAGAAAAGGATTTGCACTCTATATACTCGTCGTTTCAGTCAGAAATCTGGGCACATGTGGGGATATCAGAATTGCACAAACAAGTAAATATTCACAGAAAATTATAAAATTCAACAAACAGTGACTAAGCAGGCAAGCGGGAAAAATTAATTAATAATGTAACTCAGTTATAAAGCAGTTCTCTGCTTTCCTACTCTTGAACTTCAATAAAAAGAAAAAAAAAGCATTCACAGATTTGGGTCAAACTTTTTTTTAAATAATTAAATAGTTAAGATGTAATCCAAGTCATTTAAGGAGGTTTCATGTGGAATGCTTCGCTCTAGAGAAACTTTCTGTTTACTCAGTGCTTGTGATGGTAACCAGACATGTGAATAGTCTAAACCTCCCAGAAAGATAACATATAAAAGATTCAGCCGGGCTATACTTGTGTTGTAGACATGGTGACCCATGGTGGCCCATATCACCACAACTGTAGAGTAGAGTCAAGCAGGTTTCTCTACAATTAAATCACTTCACATCAAACTCAGAGTTTGTCTAAACCACTGAGCTGTGCAGAAAATTAGACACACCAGCAGAATTACATTAGAATACAAATTCTCACTTTTTAAATGATGCATCTTTAGTGGCAGTAAACAATATTTATCTATTTATTTATTTATTATTTATTTTATTGTTCTCGGTTTAACCGCCACGGGCAGATGTTCCGGTTGTGGACTCTAAATATAGTGTGCGGCATTTATCTCGGGTGGATAAACATTGTAATACACCAAACAATTACATCACACGCAAGACGTCAGCCAGTGGTGTGCATAGCAAGTCCAGCCTACATACAGCAGCGGTGTGTCTGGCTACAGCTCTGCCTGTGCTAAAGAGCTAAAGCATTTCTGGAAGGGGAGGGATACGGGTGGGCCGCCAAAAACTGCTGGATCCACACCGCTTTCCTGCTGAGTCAGGATCTGCACTGAAACCTGAAACCTCTCAGAAACCAGCCTGACGGGCGCTGGGAGGCGCGTGCACGCGCTGCCTGTCAGAAGTTTGGGGACACCTGGCTTACCCCAGACAATTCATCACGCTTTGTCTGTCGGTTTGCAGTAATCTAACATGAAAGCCTGAACAGACTGTAGATTAACACAGCAGCAGAATTTATAATAGCATTCGTGTAATTAAGTTCTTTTGCATATTTGAATGCACGATTATTGCTCATTTGCTCAAATGTTGGGAAAATAAAAAGTGGCACCTGTGTAAGTGCTCAGTTCTCTAAAATGTGCAGATACTTTTTCAATATTTTTCGTAAACATTAACTTTTCATGTTGAAAAACAACAAAACATGTCACTTAACTGGAGGTTAAAACAAATGTGTCTAACATCCTATGCGCATGTTTTAAACAGATATTTCACAAAATTATTAAAGTCTAATTAACCCATGCTAATTAGATCTAATTTCTTGCAAATGGCATAGACAGTCAACTAACAAATCTGATAGTAGAAACAATTCTCATATGCCTGCTGTTTGAACACAGCCTAAGAAAACACTATCTGTCTGTCCGAGCCCACTTTAACACTTATATATAATCTTAAATATGAGAAATAAAGTATTTTTTTTTGTATTGATGTGTGAATTCATCACCTTTCAAACCATCTTTCATGATTAGTTTATTACAGATCATAAAAGTTTCACCTTAATGTGCTTCAGCTTTATCTACCCTGCTCCCTGAACACTTTAATCACCAAGAAATAAATTCTGTAACAATTCAGATTTTAATCTTTATCTGCAATTGCATCGTGACGCTGGTGAGGTTGAAAGTACAACCCTATGAACCAAATTCAATACTGAAAGGGATTGATTTACTTCACTAAATCAGTATTAGAAAGCATTTAACATAGTCACGCAATAAGCATAGTTAGTAAACCACATTTTGTGCATTTACTAATTCTATGCTACACGACTGATA
Organism: Megaleporinus macrocephalus; assembly: GCA_021613375.1. Taxonomy (NCBI): domain Eukaryota; kingdom Metazoa; phylum Chordata; class Actinopteri; order Characiformes; family Anostomidae; genus Megaleporinus; species Megaleporinus macrocephalus. Next base: position 23,216,019 of record CM038725.1, on the reverse strand, counting down.
CTGTTACTTTCAGCCCTGCAACCTGCAATAAAGTAAACATAACCGTTCTCTCATTAAACTCCTATATTTTTATGTTAAATAAATAAACGATAATTTAATAAAAAGATTTCACGGGCTAAAATTAAACAGCGCTTGATTTACACCCCTATTGAGATACCTTTCAGGTGTGAAGACCACCATTGGGCCAGTAGAACTTTCATAGTTTCTTTTAACATGAGTATAGCGCTGACTGCTGAAGTACACCTCAGTGATAGGGACCTTTGCAGGTATTTTTTGCATCTGACTAAAAGATAAATTAAAATTTTAAAAGATGACCCAACAATCTGTAAAAGTCTCCAAACAATCTGATTTCTGATCCGTTACCAAAATAATAACAGTGATCTGTAGAAGGTGGTCCCATCTACGAGATTTGCTTTTCTATGTTTAGTTTCAAGTGCCTGTAATTGTGAACCAGTACATGTTTACGTTTTGATAGCCTTCTATTTCTCCTTCAAGAAAGGCAGAAGATGAAAAGAGAGTGCTGCCTGCACGCCCATAAATCTCTCAACACTAATTTTAGGGGACTATTTGATCCACTTTATATTTTAAAAAGCCTGAACTGCTCTCAGCGGAAGAAGAGTCATTTTAACAGCTCAGGAGGACAGGATATGGGCGTCGGCCACGGCTCGGTGTGTTTATTTGTACAGACTCTGACAAGGCCTTGCGTGTGTGTGGTCGTCTTTGTTTTCATACACGTTCAGGACAAATGCTCCCCACTCTGTAATAAAGTCTACAACAGCAGTACAGGTCCCACCTCATACCTCTGCTCAATCATTCGTTTATTTCAAAAATGTGTCTTTGGTTCTGAATGCTATTTTTAGGCTTTAACTGATCCTAATTCTCTCATTCGCTTAAAACAGACCCATATAAAACAATGTTACTGCTTCATCAAAACATAATCATTACATTTGTACTTGGCTAAATGTCAGCTATATCAGATTTGTCTGTTCAATATAAAGATTCAACTATTCTCTCTTCTTCGTACTAGCAGTCATAAAGTTCAAAGGCATGAGTTTCAGTGAGCACATTAACAGTTATATGCAACAGAACAAATGATATATATAAAGCAAATTGTGTGTATACTGTTAATGCTGTTGTAATTTATATATTATATTTATGTCTACATATTGCCTTTCTGGTAGAACATCCATCCATCCATCCGATTTTAGTATGATCCAACAGATCAGCTGTTTGGAGGCTTCTCCAAGTTCAGATGTAGTTTGTGGATCTCTTCAAGCAGAGGATCTTTCAAAGGCGAGCAGCCTTACTGTCTGCTTTATAAACATAATAAATCTAAATATATAACCGCAGATTGGCCTCCCCAGTTGCAGTGAGTGTTCTTCAAAGCTAGTCCAGTTTACCAAACACTCCACTTCAGCATGTCTCATGACTAGTATATAAGAAACAACACTTTTTTGCTATAAAATGTTAGACCTGTTTGTTTTTGTAATGTTATCTGCTTTATCCTGTTATTATAATGCACACTGACCGACTTCTTCAACTTCCCACTTTAAATGAGGTGGCTAATAACTGTAGTTATACATTAGCAATGTCTGCAGCATCATAACTAAGTGCAGTGTATTTAATGTTAAAGACAGAGTGAGTACGGATTGAGGAGCGGAGAATATTCTGTAATTATATTTTGTTTAAAACTCTCAACAGCACAACACACAGTAACATCATCATCATCATCATCATCATGTCAGTGCGATCACTGTGGTGCTCCTGTGGGGGTCCTGACCACCGAAGAGGAGCAGGGTAACAAAGTAGAGAGAGAACAGTCTGTGTTACTACGGTCTGTAATTGTAGATCTACAAAGGGCGTCTATACTGTAGCTGGAGCTGATCAAATGGACGTAGAGTGTAGAAAAAAAGGCGTACACAATAAAGTGACAGGTTGGTGCACGACCCCACGTCCCGACACTGCGTTAAAAACAAACCGGGTGTGGTTTGTGGCTAAATGGAGGTCTCGATTTCTCACCTCAAACACAGAGACTTCGTCCTTCCTGTAGATCTCGTTGGCAGGCGGGTGAAACCAGGTGCACTTGCGCATGTGCTGGTACAGAATACTGCGGCTTTTCATGTAACGCAGGCAAAACTCGCACAGGTAGAGCTTAGGAAGTCTGGGGGAGAGAGGAAGAGGAAGAAAGAGACAAAGAGCGAGGGAGAGGAAGTATGTGGGTGAGAGCGAGCATAGTCATTACCTTAAGTAGTTATTACAGCGCTGTAATACAGAAACACTGGAATTAAAACGCTCAACTGAAGATCAAACGCAGCAACAGCATTTTCATGCGAGAGTATTTCTCTTGAACTCTTCAAATGAAACTCCTTAGCACTTCATTTTCATTACCTGTACAGACCTTCTCATGAAGCAGCTGCGAGCTTTGTGTGCTCAAATGACATTCTAGAAAGTTTCTGGACCAATTAAGTAATTAAACGACACAAGAGGGAAGCGTCCACATGTCTTTGCGACAAACAGCAACAACATTTATTTTTGCCTTTATACGGCGGTTTTGCAAAGTAAACCAAAAAAATAAACACATTTTTTAAATAACTTTAAATGTATTACTTATTCAATTAAAACATTACAGTTGCATGGAAAATTTTTTTTGCTTGTTGCTCTGTTATAACAAATCCTTTTAATTTGTCATGTTTTGAAATCCACAAACTCCATCAATCAAGGATCAAACTATTCAAGTAAATAAAAAAATAACATCAAACAAGTTATAATATTAAATTTGATCAAAACGTTTAACATACTGAAATTAGGCGTAATTAGTATAAAATCAAAAATTGTGAGCTGCTAAGAACATGTGTTACATCAAACTAAGATGCTTTGATTACAATAAACATATGTCTGCATAAACATATAAAACCTGCAAACACTAAATACATTGCAACAGCAACTACACATCTGTGCTTTCATCAACAGCTAACGAAAAATCTGTGTAGCTGCGTGACTCCTCGGCCAGCTGTGTTGGAAGATTTTCTGCTAGTTCCTAACTCGGCGTTTTTGGCATTTTTAAAAGTCTGAATCCGGTCGGGACACATCTGCTCACAGACCTTCAGCGTGCACTGCTTCAAAAACGCTCCCTCTGAAAAACACTTTCTTCAGCCACAATAAAGCTAGCTTTCACTGCCGCATTGTTTTTGGCATTTGTGAACAGATTCTGCTGCGACTTCAGTTTGCTGTTTAATTCTTGTGCAATCTGTTGCTTTTCTTGAAGGCTAGCTTTGCCGTACTGAGCTCCGTGCTTGGTGTAAAATGCTGACGTAGATTGTCTCTTTAATAACCGACATGTTGCTTCGTAACACAAAAGTCATACCGGTCTTTCACCTTGAAGCACGAACAGGTATTTACCTTCCCATCTTTGTTGAAACAGCTGTCCATCTGCATCAACTTTCCTTTTTCTGGACATTATGGGATCGACCGCGTTATCACATCTATGACTACACTGTTGTCTAGTGGCAGTAAGCCGGAACACAATCAACATGCATTGTGGGAAATGTAGTTTTTGGTCAAAGCATGCTTCTGACCTATTTATTTTTAGACACCAAGACCTTTCAAGCTCTTGCTGGCCACATAAAAGGATGTGGCGGGCCACATTTGGCCTGCGGGCCTTGAGTTTGACACATGTATTAGACGATTTGGGTTGATAAGTTAATCCTTTATTAGTCCCACAGTGGGGAAATTCAGTGTTACTGTTCAAGATACTAGCATTCAAATACTTTAGCACTGCTCAGGTACTCTTTCTGTTCCACCACAGAAGAAATGATGACTTTTACTCCTCAACTTCGTCATCTGCCACAAAACGCACCAAGACTTGATTCAATTCTCCTATTTCGAGTGTTAAAAATATCTCGATTCTCCAGAGCTCTAATTATATACTACACTGGTTTGACTCAGACAAATTAAGCTTCCTCAGCACCTCCCACACTGCCCTCTAGCAACAAACAGCCCCACAAAAATCAAAACCTAAGTGACTGACAATAAAAGTGTCCATTCATTTGAATGTAGGTGTGAGGACACATTAAGCCCCCTATACTCTGACAGGAGACACCTCCGATTACTGACAGCAGATTCCATGAAAAACAAAGAATGAGACACTCAATTTCCAACAAACCAATCACTGAGTGGAAGAGTCATTCAACACAGTTATTGCCAATTGGAGGAACAGGCCTTTGCTTTGTTTGGTTTATGTCCCGTTAAATATCAGAGATTCTGAGACAGTTTACGAAGAGTGTAAAGTGTATCACTCAACTGCATGTTCTCATCTCCCATTCTCTACTGAACATTCAAATAACCATTCCAGCCGTACTGATGGAAGATCAAGAGAGAGAGTCTCTCATTCGAGGTCATTCCACCTAATAAGCTCAACCTGCTGTCCAGAGTAAAAGAAACAAAAACTAGCTACTAGCTCTATTAAATTCTATTAAAACCCAAGACGCATACTAAATACTCAATCATAACTTTTAGCTAACTTTTTACTGAGAGACTGTCCCAAACCCTAAACTTCAACATGTAAAAACATTTTTCTCTTTAATGTAAATGACTCATTTAGCTAAAGTTTCATTTTTAAACAAAATAACTTATTTTCATGTCAGTACTGAGTTTTAGTCTGTAGGCAGAGGTGTATTTTAGCCTCGGCCCTGCATTTCACAGGTGAAAGTGAGGCTGTATCCCTCGCTGTCTTATAGCACGCAAGTAAATGCATCTCTGAAAAGTCTGAAAATGAGATTGCAACAGGAGCAGTCACTACTAAAATACTGATTTTCTGCAGTTAAGTAAACTATTTCTGTGCTTTAATGAAAAGTTTGATAAGCTAAAATAGCCACCACTAATATGGTCACTACTAAACCACTTAAGTTTCAGTAGTGCTATGATTGTTTCTGTATAGAAAAAAAAAAAAAAACACATGGAACGTTCAATGATTAAGTAGAATCAAACAAAATCAAGATACAGACTCACAAAGCAAAAAGTCCAAAAATATATTAAAAAAATAAATAAATAAATAAACAAATATAATGTAGAATGTCATGTATGTATTTGTGTACTTGCTGCTTACCGGCTGTACTCCTGTGGGTACGGCGATGAATACCACGTTTGAATCTCATATTTTCCAAACTCTATGACGGAAGGACATCGCATCTGGGGGTCAGGAGGCCCAGTCACGCCGACTTTCTGCAGAGGAGGGAAAAAAGAAAACAAAAAAGAGATAAACAGAACAGAAATGAGAAATAAAGTTTTAACAGGGCAGATTACTAACCAACAGAGACACATTACACTTCTAAAATTACTAACACACTGACCACCCAATGTCCCTTCACCCCCTGACACACACACAAATGTCTTACACAAACTCAAACACAGACGGGTCAGAAGGGGGCCCGAGGTCTATAATTGCACAGTCACAATGAAAAAGCCTCGTCCGTGTTTATTTGAATAATCTCTGCACTAAATTTCAGTTTGTTTGCGTATGGAGGGAATTTTCACTCAAATTTACAAACAATGAATAACAGAAGCTAAACAGCTGCTGCAGCAGCACAGCTGGTAATCACTGAGACCCTACAAGCAAGGCATGATTTGCCTTTGCTATTGTTTTCGTAATTGAAAAAAACTAAACAAAAAAACAAACAAACAGGCCGTATGTTAAATAGAATATATCTTTGTAGTCACATGCACAGGGCAAATTGAAGTGGACTGCAGGAATATCTGGGGGGGGATTGGGTCTACACGGGAGGGAGAGGAAATATAATTTATTCACAGAGCATCTGTAATGTGTCATTAACCCTGTTAGCAGAGAATCTACAGGCCACATCAACACTTATCACAGCATAAAGTCAAATTTTTACAGTAATGTTTTAATGTTCACAGTCCAGAAACGCACACCCACTTCACTTGTGCAAAAGAAAACAATACATGGTTTTCGAGGGGTCACATCTTATGATGGAAAATTTACTGACATAGCAACTTGTACAGGACTAAACACTCCCTTTGTTTTATAACCGCTAAGAGCTACCAGAATCTTTAAAAGAACACAAAGAATATAAAGAATATAAAAAAATACAGAATTTGTGATGGTTTGGACCAAAAATCGCTGCATTAACTCCATTAATCAACCAATCCTGTCCAAACTGTGCTAACGAGTTAAGCTTTATTACAGGACTGACGCAGTTTTTCTAGTGCTGCGTTTGAGCTTAACACTATTGCAATTTTCCATTCATGTTTAGTAACTAATTCCTTTCTTTGTGCTTCATTTCATTCATGTTTTTAATGACATCAACTGTCCTGCTTTGCGGTTGGTCACACTCTAGGCTTTGGAGAGTTAGCATTTTATTTTAGACCAAAAGAACGTTCAAAGGCTTAAAGATTAAAGCCTAAGCCATGTTTAATAATGTAGGCTATGACTTGTGAGGTCACATAAAACAATGAACTTGATTCCTAAAGGCAGATCTGAAATAAATGATAAACAATTAAATGTAAAGTTTCATGTTTCAATGTCAAGCTAGGTATCTTAGCAGATCAGCACAACTGATGGACAGAGAAACAGACAGAGGGATCATCACGAGGCACCTGTGGACCTTAAGTATAAATTAACTGAGGTTAGACACTTTCTTACCACACACAACTACCTCTCCATCAGCAGCAGTCTTGCGCTCACAGGATTATTATTAGCCCTTTGGTCTCGGCCGAACGGAAACCTACAGCATCTGCCACATAACAGACTGCCAACACGCTCTAGCGGCCACACACGGGCCCCTCCTACCACAGAACGGACTGGAAATTACACTCACACAGATCTGGAAATAAATAAAGTGACTGACCAAAAAAAGCTATAAACATTTCCATTTTAAAAAACAACCCGGCCACTGAGCAATGCTGTAAAACATCCGAAAAGCCCATCATAAAGCTTCAGAAAGTACATTTTCATTAACCCGCTCACAGCCATCAGCTAACCCTGATGTTGTTCTGACTGATTTAAAGCAAAGGTTCCCCAAAAGACATCTGATTTATAGCGTTACGTTAACCACACCCTCTCTTACTCTCTAATACAACTTTATATTCTTATTCTCTTTTTGACATATTCTGACATCAATGATGCAAAACACAGATTTGGCCTTTATTTGTAAACTGTCGGTCATTGCGGCCCTAAAACCAAAAACCTTGCAATTTGGTCCCACAAGTAAAAATATCTGGGCTTGCCTGTTTACTTATAACTCAAATTGTAAATGTAAATCTTTGTTCAAGTTATGACTACATGCAATGGTGACTGTTTCATACGAACACAAATACACTGTTTAGTCCACTACTCATGTGACATGATTAACTAAAGTCCCGCCACTAAGTTTGTATATTTTCCATTAGTATTTTCAATTGGTGTGGGTTTTTGCATCAAACCAATTCATTATTCTTAACCATTCTCCAGAATTAAACAGGCTATATTTATTACTATGCCTTAAAAACTGATGTTTGTAAATGTTTACAGCATAGGACTGTGTACTGGCAAGACAGTACCATCATGACGGGTTAAAATTCAATATATGGCCATACAGCAATTTGTAAAATCTAGTTTAGCATGAAATCTAGTTTACGCTATAGCATAAAAAAAAAAAAAAAAAAAAAAAAAAAGATTTGCATTTTGTGGGGAAGAGTATAATGGGTAAAGAAAATTACGAAACCGCTATCTAGTGGTCAGGGGTTTAAACACAACATAAAACAAACCACTGTCTGCATCAACCTCTGCAATAAACTATTAATAATCTACACTGTGTGTCTGAGAATCAATACAGTATCACAAAACATAACATTGTGATAAACATGGGCATCAATATTATTTTACATCCCTATCACACACATCATCAAACACATTTAGCGAACACAGTAAGTACAGAGCCTGGCCTGTATCTCTGGTTTCCTGAAGACTACAATAAAAGTCATGAGTGCTTGGAGAGAGGGAGGGAGGGAGGGAGGGAGGGAGAGGGAGAGGGAGAGGGAGAGAGAGAGAGAGAGAGAGAGAGAGAGAGAGAGAGAGAGAGAGAGAGAGAGAGAGAGAGAGAGAGAGAGAGAGAGAGAGAGAGAGAGAGAGAGAGAGAGCATAACACCCTATAATCCAACAATGTTTATTTTGGCCAAGTTACGGCACTCTAAATTTCTTCAGTTCACTGATGTGGTTAAGCATCTCTCCACAGTATCATCCATTACAACAAAACCCATCATATCACTGAATTTCCCACCTCCACTATTTCAGGAACGTTCCATGATGTGATTCCTTCATGTGGTTTAAACCTCACTTTCCAAATCCTATGGTTTGATGGACTTCAGCCAGAACATTAATTTTTTAAGGAACAGGACGACATCCATGTACTAAATACCACTTTCTGTTGATGTAAGCGTTCCTGTCGACCAGCTGTCGTAGAAATGAACGCCATCAAAGAGGCCATGTGGGTTTTCTGTTAGACTCGTTGCTTCAGGCTAAGACAGGGGCTGCTACTGCATAGAGGCTCAACGCGCACAGCTGCAGGTAAATCTATGAATGTGTGAGCAAGAAAGAGAGCGAATGAAAAACTTCCTGTCACGTTATTAGGAGCCTTCAAATCAATCCGGCAGCATAAAGCCAGGCTCCACTCGGCCCTCGCCACACATCTACGGCCACAAACAAGTTTTGGGAAATAATTCAATAAAAAGCGTCGGTTTGAGGGGAACACATCCGTCTCGCACAAACGCAATAACGCAGACAAGTTCTTTCTAAAATTTCCTTGACTTGTAGCTTTAAATCAAGTGTAAACGTTTTACGATGTAGCTTCATATCACTGTTGATAAAGCCCCCAAGGATCAGGCTGTGGAGCAACTGCCTTCTCTGGCGTGATGGAGCTCAATCTGGTATCCAAGGTTCGAGACAGAGTGATACAGAACTGCTCATCCAACATCAGTACCTGACTTCAATAATGAAGTCAGACAAAGGGGGCCAAACTCTCTCTTAATGCCCAGAAGAAGAGCTGGAGAAGCAGGTGTCTAAAGTTTTGGCCAATGTGAGCTATCGATGACATAAGGTTAGCTGTACTACCGCTTGCTCTGCTTTATCAAATTTATTTTAATATAAAAACAGTTAAGTTATAAATTTTCCCCCTTCTCATCCACCTGATATGGATGTCGGCTAATGAACAACTCTATATTTCCAGAACTATTTAACACCAAACATAATCAGTTTAATTAATGAGAGTTAACCCTCCGGGGTGGTTCATAATTCATGTATAACCTCACCCCTGTAATGCACAATTAAGTTATATGCATCTTATCAGGATGTCCTAGTCCTACCAGACTGTAATGCACAGACATAACATGACCTGATTAATACTAAGGACCAAAAAGAAAATCTAAAGCTGAATTTTAAACTCTCAGAACTTCACTCACAGAGTAAATTAAAGAAGAAGGTTTCTGGGGGAAAAAAATAACATTCTAACCACATACAATAGCTAATTTTCTCAAGAAAAGCCCTCACAATTTTATTTACAACACTGGAGTTCTCGCACAACTGAAGCCTGCCTTTAATCTGGTCATCAACCACATTAACACATTTGTGCTATTATTTACGCTGCTGTCACAAGAAGTATAGCTGCATATGAGAATAGGTTCAGAGTAGTTATTCAGTGCACTTGAGATCAGCAAGTAGGCACGGAAACGCCTCCGATTGGTCAAATAACTCAAACCAAGACAATGGTGGATGGCTAACAGCCCTGATACCAACAAGAATAACTCTTTTCAACATGAAGCCATACAGACAGATCAAGCACTGAATGTCTTCCTTGATTGTTTAGACTTTTCTTTGGATTTCCAAAAAGACAGCGCAGTTTGAGATTGGATTACTAAGCTGCTGAAAGAGATACAATCACAAAGGCCTTGACACGCCAGCAACCTTGTGGGTAAAACATAAAAAATTATAAAAAATGTTTCCCGCACGCAGCATTACCGAGATATTTGGTCTTTTATGAACAATGTCCTTGGCTGGTGTTTGTGACCCTGCCGATCTCAGAGGGTTTAACACTATTTAGCAGCACAAGTAACTAGTGCTCAAGTGCTGCATGCGACTGCAATCATTTGTGTAAGTCATGTTGTCTGAATAAAGCTTTCTGAGGTTCCACCATGTAAATCCAGCCTTGCAGCAAAAAAAAAAAAATACACAAAGCATCTGTTCTGCCATCTCTCTGCATCATCTGAACCCTCCCTATCCATCCATCCTACCCTCCCTCTCTCTCTCTACTGTTCTACTTCTATCTGTACCTGTAGTGCCAGTTCCTGGATGTGTCTGAAAAGCTCCACGTCCTTTTCCGTCAGGTTCTCGTGTCCCGGCAGCTTGTCCTCATCCTCTCGCCAGTCATCACCACACTCCTGATTGTCTGCATGTGCAACAGCCACAAACAGAAAGAATAAGGATGAGAAAGAGAGAGAGAGACACCATGAGCACACAACTTTGCTTTACTCTGAAGTCTGATCCATTAACTTCTACTGTTGGGTCAATCAACCAAAACTTGTTGGGTCTATGAAGTCTGCTTCTTCTACTGTAACACTGGAGCTACAGGGCTCGTAGCAGGGGAAGCTTACACTGCACCAGTTAAGCACACCTAAAACATCACACCTTCCTAACACGGTTAGGGAACCTTAAAGACCGCCTATGTGTCTTCTATACATGTCTCTGTTTTGTGTCTGTCCTCTACGCGACTGGACAGAACAGACACAAAACAGCTGCAGCTACTGCTTTCAGCTAGCTTGTACAAACGCCGCACCTCCTGTCCTACCGTCTGAATCCCTCTTCTTTTTGCGGATGCGGTACTGCTGGGAGTAGTCGACCACTTCGGCCCGGGCTTTCCGGCCGTCCGGCGAGGGCGTGAAGAACTTGGTGAGGGCGTCGATCAGACCCTTCGTTTTCTTGTTGAAGCGCAGGCTGCCCTGTGCGTCGTCGTCTTGATGCGAGAAAAGCAGGCGGTCATCACCGGGATAGCCCTCGCACGATGAACTGGAGGAAGAGTGCGGAGAGGAGGAGCCTTGGGAACGGTGGTCTCCGGCACCTCGCCTCCGCCTTCCACGCCCACCTCCACGTAGCTTCTTAAAGGGGCGGCCTGGTCTGTGGACACAAAGTACATACAACGCTTAGTAATAGCAATCAAGGAAGTAGAAGATCTTCAAGACAGAGGTGTTTCTCTTTACTGCTCAATTAAAAATTGGCGAGCTGCTTCACAACCTTGGCCAGTCTTAGACCAGCAGTATGTTGCCAGTTGGACTCACTAATGTACAACCACTAAATTTAGGTTGATGGGAAGGAAAGAATTCTATGAAATTTGCTTTTACTGGTTCAAAGTGTTCACTTCTACTCTGGGAGAACATACAAAAGCTGCCAGTGTGACTTTTTTTTACTATGTGTAATATTTTAATACTTATAGTTATATTTAAATGGTACGTTTTGCATTGCTTCATTTAAAATAAACCAATAAATAAATACATACATAACCACACAAGTAATACTTTGCATCCAAAAGATACATTTAGCATTAAATAAGGAAGCAATACAATAATGTAGCTTCTCAAAACCTCACTTTCCTGCATATGGTTTAGTCAAGCTCAAAACAATATACGGACCAAACAAAGGCCAAAACAATAAATAAACGAATTAATATTGCTTAACATCAGTGGGTTAAGCAATGCTCTTAAGCAGTGCTCTGTGCAACGACAACTAGAAGCACCACAGTCAGTGCAGGGATTTGAACCTGCAACCTCACCACTCTCATCAACAGGCTCACTTGTGATCGTCATCATGTGAATTTTGACCACTTCTGACATAAAAATAAATCTAATTTAGTACTGCAAGATGCACCAGGACAACAATAACAATAATAATAATAATAATAATAATAATAATAATAAAAATGAATATGCAGATTAGAGAATACTGCTCCAACTACAACACCTACATTCACTGTGAGAAACCAGATTACAAAGCAGTCTGATTTGTATTACCTGCCCTTCGGTCGTCCCAGCGGCGCGTTGTACCGCCGTTTGATTTGTGCTGCTTTTTCATGCAAGAGCTTTCTTCCCTTTTTCCTTGGTCTGCAGATTTGACAGATCCACATACCTATGAAGAAGAAAAAAAAAACATTAACAATCATTAAATATGAGAAGTGCATAATACAGCCCTGCAGCTCAGCAGGTGGGGGTTTAGATGTGGCTGTAGTTACAGACTGCAGCCTCTAGTGGTTTCAGTCCTACACAGCATTACACATGTACATACAGCGTACATGACTGTTAATACAACTGAGCTTACTGCTGCTGCTGTCAGATCAAAACCTTTCAGCCAGTTTCACTTTACATTGTGGCAAAATACAAACAGTGTGATATGACTATATAATCCTATACATTTAGATCAACAGACATTACATCAACTCATTACATTTTAAGAACGTTTCTGACTGTGACTGCATATAGCTGCATCATCTGTGTCTGAGTGACAAGTCAAGGCAAACAAAAGGTTTGTTTATTTAAACAAAAAACAAAACAAAAAAAAACCCTGCATATAAAGTGTGAAGTAAATAGTATGTTTAAATTTTTAACATCACTTCAAACCCCATCATTTAAAGAAAAAGCAAGCAAAATTTGTCTAACAACAATTTAAGAGTAGACTAATTTACATTATTCTATTGTAAAACATGCGTTTTAGCTTCTTTGTTTTTTATCTAGTTTTAGTCTTTTAGGATTATGATTACTGTGCAAGCTGAGATGGTAGGTATTTTACTAGAGTAGAGTAAATCATTCAAAATGCACACTTTCTTTATAAACTACAGAACTGTGTGCCATCAGAGAACAATAATATAACTCTCTATAAACACTAGTGCATGTTGTCAAGTCTCTGAATAGTCAGAGGCCGTGTGCAGAAAGATGTAGCATGTTTTATTATTACTCTCCTTTAGTATTACTTTAGCATCGCTCCATTCCTGTTACCATCACTGCAAACAGACACCTGTGTTAGACAGTGGACTAATCACAACCTGAGTTGAGGTTTGCTTTTAAAGCAGTGCTACGAGCAAAAGAGTGTTATAGCTTACAGACACAGAAGGAAGGTGTTTCTAAACTAGAAAATCACAAAAATCTAGTAAATTTCTCTCGTTGCACTTTTTTTATTTTGAATTTAATACAGTTCACATGTGCAGGTTTCATATATCAGTTACTCCTTGTATACTATAACTATCCTGGTATCCTGGCATGTGCAACTGTATGTATGAATGAGAATGTGAGAGAAAGAGGGTAGGAGAGATGTTTCCTGTACCTTTTGGCATTCGCGTCAGTGGTGGGTCACAGCACTCCATGTGAAAACCTCGATCACAGGAGTCACAGAATAACATGTTTTCCTGTACAAACACACAATTAGTTTACATTCTGGGGTGCCAATTTGATTCAATTCACAAAACGTAGTCACGATTTTGTCCAAAATGTCATAAGAATGCAAAGTCATGGACTATGTGCATTCTTATGGTGTTTGTGGTTTAACCAGTGCAGCTGGATTAGGTAGCTTAACAAATGAAACATCCTTGATGATGCACACGGTCACAGTTTAGCATTGGAATCTCACAACTTCACACACAAAACACAAACACACATATTTAAAACAAAAACATGCACAACATCACTTCACAGAAAACAGAACGAAGTCAACAAATAAATTAATAATGTCAAGGTACCGCATTTTTGCCCTGGTCCTGGCAGCTGCTGCACGTTTTGCACTCAATGCACTGCCACCACAGAGCCTTGACTCGCGCCGTCAGCTCAGGGGAGAACTTCAGACAGGACGGGTGGCCTAGAAGAAAAAACAGAATCAAACCACCAGCTCTGCCGGAGGCTCTGCTCAAGCCCACTTTACCCTGAAGTTCACTTCAAGAGTATTTTGAGAGTACTGGAAACAGAGCAAATAATCAATGTAGCACAAAGAATCTCACTCAATCACCGCACTGGTTACAGTACAGAGGTAAACGAGAAGCCAACTTCAAACATACAAAAATAAAATAGAATTTTACACTATTTTTGGCATCAGTGCTAGCGTCAGAAAACAGTACTGACAGATTTATCTATATTTACTAACTGGACTGGACTACAGTCCACTACAAAGTTCATGACTTCTATGATCATCAAAAAGAATGGTGGTTTGATAGGTTATGGTGTTTAGCTTATGGTATTAAGGTATTTCTGCTGTACTGCCCATACAGCGTATATTTCAGGCTGGTTAGGTTTACCTAACTTCTGCTACACTCATTTGCCAACATATCAGAAACACTTGCATCGCAAGTGGCAACTTCCTGCAGAGCCCACCAGTAGGAGGAAAACTTTTATTCAAGAGTTAGATCTTCTTACATCTGCAATCAACAATAGCCAGATGTCACATTTCTGGCAGCCGTGGACGCCAAAAGTTGCTGAATTAGACAATCCCAGCATTTTATAACAGCAGGCTTGTGGGAGCTTTAAAGACGACTGTCTGTTATTTGATCAAACAGGTGAATGTGTGTGTCCAGACATCACCGGCCTATTTGCATGAGTTGCCGTGGTAACAACACAGGTGACAGTACCTTCACAGTAGTTTTCCCTATCCTAGCACTTTGTTCACTCTGGACTGGACATGGTTTTGATCCTATTAGGTTTTTTTTTTTTGTTGCTGCCCAGAAAACAATCAAGAAACAATCTGGATGTGCAAATAATCAGATTTGGACTGACAGTCTGAACAAGACCAAAGAGTACAGAATGTGTTTCTGCTTTGTGAGAGCCTTAAATAAACCATAAACAAACAGCTAAAACTCTCCTCTGATAATCATCCTTCTCTGCCAGCACCACCGTCAGCATGCCAACACTTAAGTGGCTCGATGCGGCTGTCACGCAAACATGCGAACGCAGCATTAGTCCTGCAGGACCAGACGAGAACTTGAACACGCATCTGGAGACAACTTGTTAAACTTGAATAATGCCAACAACATGTCCCCTCTTACAGTGCATTCTTACAGGAGAGCTGTTCCACTCGTTTCTCAGTGCTGATCATTTTACTTTGGCCGTCGACTAGAACAGATATACAGGCCTGAACTTTCCCTAAACACAACAGGTTTTATACTGTACATCTGTATTCACCCTCTGCTCTGTTAGAAGTCATGTGTGAACGCCCCGCCTCCTAACGAGCCCAGTGTGCTCTAACTAGTCAGTTCATCCACTATATTCTGACTGGTCGACCAACAAAGAAACAAAGCCTACAATGGAGTTGCTTTTCCCAAATCAGTTTGAGCTTGACTTCAATCCTGAAATTCATGTACATATCAGAGGATAAACCTTTGCAAGCTGGCCTAAAGCAGAATCTGTAAATTTCAGATCGGTTCTTACTGTTTTAGCTGTTTGTGTGTTGTGGGAGGGCGTGTCAAGCTTTCCAGTAGACTGGCAATAAGGACTGTGTTAGGAGATGACATCAATTTGAGACCCAGGGAAAAGGATGGAATTCCTACCAGGCGTTTCAGGCAGCTAAGAAAAGGGGTTTTCTGCGAGAGGGAGTTCCTCTTACTGGCATGTTCTCTGGGTTTTCTCATTTTACATACACAAAAACTCCATAACACACTAAATGAAAAATTCATAATGGGTCCAGTTGAAGTGATATACAGTATATGAGAACTTCCAGCATCCCAAGCATATCTTACATCCATGGGCTGAGACTTGCTGTGTCGCAGGCTAGAGGAGTTTAGGGAAACAGCCTTGTGGCAAGAAGGTCGCCGGTTTGATACCATGTCCCGACAGGACACGACTGAGTTGCCCTTGGACAAGGCACCTAACCCCTGACTGCTCCTGTGGTATGGCTGCCCAGGGCAAGTGTGCTTAATGCCCCCTAGTGTGTCTGTTCACTTGTCTGTGTGTTTGACTGCATGGATGGGTTAAATGTGGAGATCTTGACTTTCCTTCTGGGCTCTATACATCTCTCCAGTAAGTGCTTTTTATGACAACAAGGTTTGTAAATGTTACCTGAGATAACCGACTGTCTTTCTCAGTGTCCATGTCAAGCCACCTAATCTACTGTGGCTTCCCGTGGTCTCCTCGTAGTTTTAATTTAACATCGTAAAGGTAAAGTGTCGTGGAGTAACTCCCTATGGCATGCTGCTACGGTTGCCGAATGTTGATGAACTTACCACTGTTGCCACAGTCAGCGCAGGAGATGAGCTCCTCGGGCTTTTTGTCCCGGTTCTGCTCCTTGGTCCCCAGACAGAAACTACAGATGGGGATGGGCTCGGCCACAGGCTGAGAGAGAGAAAGAGAGAGAGGGAAAGAGAGAGATGAAGAACAGAAGCAAGCAGGCAGTCAGTAGCTGAACAGGCCCATTGTGGGTATTAAACAGACAGCAGCGTGTCAATAGATCTGCAAACACTAGCTACTGTCAGTACCGCCGGACTTCACTGCTGCGAACTGTGAGGCTTGATAGAGACAGAGTCTGTTAACTGTGTTAATCACTGGTCTATACAGCTTCAATCTCAGCACCTGCTGGGGATTTCGCCCTCGTGCGGGTCAAGGTTTTAGATCCAAACCTGTAAAGAGCTACACCATCAGCCTCCTCACTAAATGTATTAAAAACTGATTTTTTAATTTAGTATATTATGCAGGTTTTACCAGATAATTAGCAAAAAACACTAACAAAGTACTGGGTAAGTGCTAAGGTATGTGTTTTTCACCCACACAGCAAATAAATAAACACGTAAATCTAAAAAGAAATATAAAACCTGATAAAATTTTCCTAAAATTTTAATTTCAACTGTTGAGATACGCCATAAACATTCACAACTGCTGCACCTGTATAATCAACCACCAAATACCACAGGGGTGAGGCTTCACATCACAGGATTTCTCAGTTCACCTGATAACGCAGGCCAAAAACCAGCAGGTCAGATAAAAGCAGTGCTAAGGAACGTCCCCACTGGGCAGTCGTCAGCTTACTAAGACATGTTTAGTGAAAACATCCCCCTGATCACAGTCACTCGATCTACTTGATCTCTATCTGCTACATTTGTAGTGTACGGTCGATTATCACACACTTATTTTCACAGCGTCCGAGTTCAGTGTGAGCTGCTTCAAGAGTATTTCTTTACGTACAAGCAGGAACGCAGCAAGTGGGACTGTAAATGTTACAACAATATAATTCATTATTATTATTGTTCAATAATATATCAATAATAAAAAAACCAACAACATTCCAAATTTTCTAACTAGAGCGTAGTAATGACTCGTGTGCTCTGATACCTTGATAACTGAATGGCTTCAGATTTACAGTGGTTATTAACGAGGTCATAAACATCTTCGAAAATGATTCATAAGCGGTTTAATAAACCAGTAAAAAGAACACGATGAAGCTGAAAGGTTTAACGTTGGCTGACGAAAAAGTTTTAAAAGTGTAGACCACCAGCTCTCAAACTTGTTCTAAGCCCCCTTTTGCAGAGACTGAGCACCACAAACTAATTCTGAGCCATTGTAGGGGAGTCCTACTTAGAGCTGGGCCATGTTTATCATTATTATGATAAATTACATCACACTACATCACGCCCTGCTGTTCTGAGCGTACTGTGGACATCAAAAGACTTTGCAACTGCTCGTTTAATTAAAGAGAGTATAATTAGTCATCTTTAACTGGATTTAGTGCAGCACAGTGTGTGAAATGTTAAATATAAGTATCTGGAATCCTAGTTTTTAAGAGTGCTTCTATAAAGCGGTGCTAGTTTGTCTGTTAATCACTAGATGTCTAAGAAACGCTGAAAACTCAGAAACTGCTCTGAAGTTTCGTTGGGGCTCCGCTCTCGTCAGCCTGTGAAGCGGTACCGTTTGAGAAGGTGTCTGTAGATATTCTTGTCCAGCTACATACAACAGTGATTAGCAAACAGGTCCGAACAGGGAAGAGACAAATGGCAAATGTGTGTGAGTGTGTGTGTGTGTGGGGTGGATCAGGGGGCAGGTGTTCATGTGTGCGAGGGCTGAACAGGTCCAGGCAGAGAAGAGACAGGCTGCAGAGAGGGTGATTTATCGGGTTCATTTCTCTGCAACTCTGAATCTGTTTTCTCTGCCCTTTTTTCTCTCTCTCATTCTCAGCCCTTTTCCCCCCTTTGTCTTTTCTTCCTGCTCTTCTTTTTCTCTCCGTCTCTCCTCCCTTTTGTTATCCTGTCTCTTTCCTTCTTTAATCTCTTTTAGACTTATTTTCACTCCTCCCCCTTCATTTCATCCGTCTCCCTCTCTCACTTCGTCTCTGCCTTTTATCTCTCTTTTTCTCTGTTTGTTTTTCTCCAGACAAAAACCAAAAGGGAGATGAAGAAACGTTCTCAAGCAGCAATTAGCACTACGAGAAACACAGTTAAAGGTGTTAAGAAGTCAGAGGACCCGCCTTCACGTCATAAAACACCTGTAAATCACTCCACCTGCCCTCAACCTGCCCTCAAAGAATAACCACATGTGATCAGCTACACCTGACCAAGGAGAAATACAAACATCCCAGAATTCACCACACATTCACATCCCATGAATTCATTTACTGATTCATAATAAATAAACAGGTGACTACAGGGGGGGTGGGGAGAGGGGGATTCAGAAAAAATGGATTAACAAAAAGAATAAAGGAAAAAGGAAAAGGAAGGTAGAGGAAGAGTGTATTCCTTTGTAGACAGGTAGAGAGAGAGAGCGGTAGAGAGAGAGAGAGAGGTAGAAAGAGGTGGAAAGAGAGCGAGAGATCTATCTGTCCTTGTCTCAGCTTCAGTCAAGGTTCTCATTAACATGTGCAACCACCTCTCTCTCATTCTTTTCTTTTCCTCTCCCCTTTTCTATCCATCTGCCTGCCTGGTCATACTTACCACAAAGCAATACCTCACACAAGATTTTAAACTGTTAATTATACTGTAACATTAGTCCTCTAACCAATCACAACGCCACTCGTTCATCAAGTTGTGCGCACATCAAAAGAGCACATGCAAATTCCAGAGTGAGTTCTGTTTTCAATCAGACTCAACTTCAGTTCATCTGTACAATCGATCTAGCAGCAATACAGGCTTAATGTGACTGCAGAAGTTTACAGGGCTAAAAAACTGGTTTACTCTGAAACTTACTAAACTGCAAATAATATCACTGATACAAATAATAACACAATTATTTATTTACATGGTTTACACATAAGCAATCTATTATGCAGAGTCTGAATACACTAAAAACAGTTTCTTTTGAACTACATTAATTTCTAACCACAACTGTGACCATCACAGCATTACCAAAGTCTTGCGATGTCTAGCCATGCTTAGTTCAATATTCACCATTAATCTCACAGTGAATCTGAGTGAGGATAAAAACACTAACGTTAGCTTCAATCTGTTTCTCTAAAACACTGAGGACTTCTATCTGTCGTGGCTTTCTGCAGCTTAAAAGTAATGACAAATGCTGTGCGACCCTTCGAAATTGAACAGTCCTCTGAGTCACCGAGCACTGCTTTGTGATCGCTCCAGCTTAGAATGAAAACTGCTTAAAGGGTTCTTGTTGTACTTCTCTTTATGACTGAAGGGCATTCACCCCGCCGAATGTAATCTATAGTGGCCATATGCATGCGTGACATGCGTGAACGTGATGGGGAGGCAGATTCTGCTGGAGAGTCAGATTCACCGGCTCTAGTGGGCACACCTTCACTAAGAACAGCAGCCTTGGAATGTTTGGACGTTGCTGAAAAGGTGTCCGGTGGGCCTTAAGATTAGGCAATTAAGTGACGAACATGGGCACATGAACGCGATGTAATTACAGCATGCGAAGGCCGTACTAGGGCTGTACGAAAATATTAAAAATATTACATATTGTGATATGATGTGTTGTGATGCTGTATCGACCCTCAGTATCGATTACATGCAAACACTGGTTGGAGAGAGGGGTTCATTTTATATCATGATTAAACCTCCAGCTGCTAGATAGTAGTGTTGTAACTTATCTACAGGCATTAGACTCCTTCACCCCAACAATAACAAGTAGCGTAAATCCGCACCAGTAATGTTAGCATTAGCAAAGCTAATCATATGGGGGCTTGTTTCTATACTACAACAGTTTTCCTATAATTCAATTTCCTAATCGCACTATTTGCCTCACTTACAGTGGTGTTATATACACAAATCATAACTCCTGCATCATAAATTGCGTAAAATTACGAACACACAGCTCTAGGCCATACATGACCAATTTTGCTTACCACACAGCAGTAGATTTAAAATGAATCTCCGCAAAAGGCACGTATGACAGCTCTATCATATCATTTCACAGAGATGTTTGAGCTTTAGGGGCAGAGGCGGGTACTTTGTGTTTTCACTGAGGCAAGAAGAAAGGCATGCTGTCAGAGCAGAAGTCCACAAAAAGTTGACTCGAACTTAACATTGCAAAATAAGGCGCAGGTACTACGAGCACGGCCTGTGGTTCACTGAACGCTGTAATTTACTGACCAGAACATCTGTATAAATTTGAGTCTGTTTCATGTAAATGATATGTAAATGAGGTACTGGCATGCTGTTACGTGACTACATGCACAAAAGCAGACTCATCATTTGTGTTCAAACCTGTAGGTAGAGCAGTTTCTATGTTGAATCTGCATCCAAAAAAAAAGAAGTCAAGGTTTTTAATGTTCCCAACCAATAACAGCTCCAGAGTGTGTTTCTGTAGGTTTCCTGATCAAACACACTTAAATACCTGGGCGTAAATAACACAGACCAATGTTTATCCATGCCAAATTACTAAAGTCTGTGTTTTTATTATACTACAAGAAATATCGCAATACGCAGCACTATAATCACACTACTGCTAGTTTGCAGCACCACTACTCTCTCTCTCTCTCTCGCATGCAGAAAGAATGACAAATGGAAAACGGACACGTCTACAGCAAGGCTGTTAAAACCTCACATATATAAAAGCCTTAGTTACACTGAACCATTTGGCTGAGGTTACGGTCTTGGAACGCTCTTCATCTTAACTGCAGGGTTATCTTCGTGTGTGGCATCTGACATCGCTTAAAACCCAGCAGTAAATTACACATCTAACCACACATTTCTCTTAGCCAGTGCTTTCTTTCATTTTCCTGCTTGAGGATCTGCACAGATTTCAGAGGCGTAGCTCTGGTAGAAAAGTGAATACCAGTGTGACTTTGTCTCATGATACCAAGCTTACCATATAATGAAAACTGAAATAGTGCTGGGAGGTTATTAATATTTTCCAGAGACAGCACTTTCAAAGCAAGAGAGCAAACTACTTAAGATCTAGTCAGAACAACCATTAAGCATAGGCAATTTTACCCAAATTATTATAAAATAAAAAAAGATATAATTAACATTATAATTAATGTAAACATGGGTTGAGTAAACCTTTATTCAGCCTAAAGGAAAACCCAATGGACCCCATCAAGCTTACTATGTGTCCGGTTCTTGTTTGAACTCTCCCCATTCAATCTGTTGCATCTTTTAACATTAAAACCATAAGCCGGCAAATAAAAAGCTAGAACCACAGAAACAACTGAACTTCAGTTACAGAAAGGTGGATTTCCAGTTGCCAATTTGCAGCAGGAATGCTGGACTTTGGGGTAAGAAGTAGTATACCTTAAGTTTTTCTTTAATCTTCTGACCTCTCATTAATTAAATATTACATTTCCATTTATTTGCTACTGAACTGTATTTTAAGAACATCCGTTATGATGATTTTGGTGTTTCACAAACAAACAGGGGATGGACAGAGGTAGTCAAACAAACCCAGTGTTCCTTAAAAGGGGAAACTACAGCGCACAAGTCCTGACAATCAAGCAGACAACTTTCTGGATTGGGTTGGTTTGAAGTTCTGTTGAACTGAAAAACATTAAAGATGAGTTCGACCACAAGAATTTATATTTCACTGTCGAGTCCAGATGTCTTCAATTTAGGCAGATAAACACTGGTATATTTTTCGGCTTAGCCGTTTCCTCTAATAACTGCAGTGCGACTGGCAGGAAAGTGATGCATTTTCTCTATAAAGGCAAACTGCAAAATACTGTAGCTGAATCAATTCATTTAAGAGAAGAAAACACAACTTACAACACTGAGGCAATGCCCTTCGTACTTCGAGTGGACCACCTAGGTAATGTGACGGTTAACACGCCCACATTGTGTGCCACTGTGTTTTGAGGTAGCCTGGGGTTTTGATTTTACAGCAGATCGGGAAACAGTATTTCTTACCATATTACTCAACGAACCAACAGAAAAAAATCAATTACTTAAATAATCAATAGCTGTAGCACTAATCTAGACCCAAGAATTTACAACCCCATTGAACTTTAAAAGGCGTATCGTTACTACAGATATACGGTTATCGTCTAGATAATAGGAGACCACAATCTTATTTGAGTTCATACGAGCTGCCCTCAAGTCTCCAACATTCGTAACCTTTTCATTTTAGCATCAACGAAACGTTCAGCTGCCAGACTCTGTGTCCCTGCTGAAACATTAAAGTGGGAAACGAGGGGGTTCTGCGTCAAATCGCTGCTAGACCTTATCTTCCGGGTGTCAGCGGGAGGCTTTATTTCACGGCAGAAATCGAAACTGGAGGGTTTGAAAGCAGAGAATAGTAAAAATGTTTCTGAGCTTGACAAACAAGGCTGCTAATCCGTTTACGCTCCTGAAGGCATCAGAGAGAGAGCGTGCATGTGCGAGAGAGTGAGGGAGATAAGTGGGACACGCCACATTAAACGTTAGCGCGTTCTGACGGAGATTTAAGGCGCGTGGACGCTGCTGCTCATTCAGTCGCTCTCAGACAACAGAGCGTAACCTACACGGCTAACATCAGGAAGTAATGAGCCAGTGAATGTGTGGTGCATGTGATCATGTGTTCGACTGTCAGCGTCAAATCCATCATAGAGCGCGGGTTCATCTAAAGGTCTGCGCTGCGTGAGAGCGCGTAATAGGCTCATTCAGTCAATCGGGGAGCGAGAGGCCGAATTAAACAAAAACAGCGTTTTGGTCTAATCCTGGGACCACTTGGTGATTTATCGATAATTAATAATAACCGCCTTACTTATATTTACTGTCCGTTTACTGGAAAACAGACTTATGTACACTCAAATAGCAGCTTTGCGTCTAGATTTATTGTTTCATATTTCATACACAACCACTCAAAAGTTTGGAGTAGCTTTCATTCATACAAGGAACATTTAAGCTGCAGGTTAATTTACAATAATTCTATCATGACGCTACTACTCTTCAACTTTGTAGTTAAAGTTCAAATAAAGCCCTACAGGAGCTGGATCAGTCACATCTCAGCTGTGCTGAGCGATCCAAGATCTGGCTTTACTGTACAGTACACCTTTCTCCTGTACAAATCAGCCTGTCAAACCATGAAGAGTTACATTACTGGACAACCTCTGGCAAACCAATCCAGTTCCAACAGAGTGTAATTCATAAGAAGCTGTAAAAATGTACAGTGTTGGATGGGAATGATGAACAACAGTGTTCTCCAGCTTGCTCAGAGAATCCTCTAAGAATGAAATAATACGAAAATTAAAATAAAGTATGCCTGCGTTATAAAAAGTGAAGAGAGTAATAAGATTTGTTTTCAATAACTTGATAAACCAATTTGCTAATAGCATTTTGATCTATACAACATAGAACAAAGCAGGTTACTTCTGAGTAAAGCTGCAGATATTTACAGGAGTACAAATAAAAAACTACTACATCATTTGTTAGGTAACTTAATATAGATCAAATATTTCAAACTAATACTAAAATTAGTTAATACTAATAAATTATACATAAAATGAAAAATGAAAGTTTTTAATAATGGTGTCTGGCTTTAACTATTCTTCTAAATCATCACCCAAAGCACCTGACATTGTACATTTAAAAATAAGGTCATTTGTTGATTAAGTAGTAAACAAAAACAATAGCTTTGCGCAATTTTCTACTATATGTAAGTAATAAGTGGGTTTAAAGTGGAGTAAAAAGTGCTACTCAAGTACATAACAGAGACCAGAGAACACACAAGTGTAATTTCTAATTTAAAAAAACCCACCACTACTTCTTCAGCACTGAGAACATCCTTACTATGCTAAACAACCTGTGAAGGACCTGAAAAAAAAGTGTGACTGTGTATAAAACAGAGCCCACCCGGTCTCTCATCGTTCCAGTGACCTCGAGGCCAATTCTAGTCCGACCTGACCCCGAACTGACCGTGGTGTAGCATGTGGCCGAGACTTCGCACAGGGCACATAATCAATGCGCCGAGTCGTTCTGCATTCAGCTCTGCTCTGATGCCCTCCCTGCTTCACCTTGAAGAGAAAGAAAGAGGAACGAGGACAAGAACAACAGGAGTGCCTGCAGGTTCGGGAGCTGCTGAGCATATGTACAGCCAGCATCAGCAATTAAAGTGCTAACAAGACCCGAGGGAAAAGCCTTCGACTACACACCAAAATGAAAGCTTTTATCATCTGGAAATGAGGCTGCGCAATATATTACATCATTATCGGAATATTGGCCTACCAGCGTCAGCTAGTCCTGAAATACCTCCACTCGCCTTTCTGCTGCTTTCTTTTGTACTACACGCCTCCTGACCCACCACAGGGTCGCATACTGATGAAGCATCTCAATCACATGATCAAAAATAAATAAATAAATAAAAGGTAAATCAATTTGTAAAAAATAACGCCACACTGAATGTCACATTAAGGTGAATTCCACTGGTTTTCAAAATTTCTGCATGGTTATATGATTCTTTGATTTAGGGAGGTTTGGTGTGAAATGGTCAGACACCTAGCATCAGAGTTGTTCATGGGATGGTAAGATAAAGGGCTGGTCTAGACTAGGGCTGTGTATTGGCAAGAACCTGGCCATACATATCATTGTATAGGAGTCACGATTCAATATATTGTGATATATTTTAAGCAAAGGGATATTGTGATTTTTAAAATGCTCCAATAAAATCACACCACTATATGAACAGGTTGCTTACAATAGCATTGCACCCTTGTGCTGCTTGTTACTGTTGGAGTGGAGCTAAAAATCAATTACAACAGTGTCTAATGGTCAGAGGTTTAAACACAATGATCAACTGCCAGAAATATTTGCATGTAAACTGTTTATTAATAATCAATTCTGTGTTTTTGAGAATCGATAAAGTATCACTAAATATATCGTGATATTCAATATTTTCTTACACCTCTAAAAGGAACTGCTAACAAAAGGGATTGCACAATGACTGAGACATTTATTTACAATAGACCTGAGGTTTAGTTCTTAAGAATACATTTTAAACATATTCATAAAGAAGTATGTGCAGGATGGTGTAAGGTCACCAAAGAAATGCCATTTTGACTCATTTTGGATAATAATTAAAATACATTTGTGTTTCTATAAGCACAAACAGGTTAGTCCCAGTAATATTTTCTACTATATATCTTCATGTTTGACCATACTAAACGACTTTTATACATCATAATGTTATATTTTGCCATACTGTCCACCTCCACCTGAGTTTAATGTCTCCAAAGGCACACTGCTGTACAATCGCAATATTTTGTCCATATAAAGTAACCTGTAAAAACTCTGCAAGACCAGGTATTAAAAAAAATAATGATAAAGAAAATAAATAAATAAAAATACTTTTCATATTCAGGACATCGGGTACTCAGTACAGAGCAAGCCACAACAGATATTACACACAGATATTTCAGGCTGTTTGTAATAATAACTGTCAATTCCAAAGAAAAATGTGTATTGATGTGTGTCCAGGTATTAAAAACCTTCTGTAACTGTTGATAGCTAGAATTGTACATATCTGGAACATAGTGTTCTGCAATCTGTCGGATCTGTGCATTCCAGCAATACGCCACAGGAAGCGTGGGTGCTCCTCACCCACAAAGTAACAACGAGCTTCGTCACAGCTGTAACACAAACCTGTAGTAACTTTAACCTACGCTAATGGATCTCGATTTCTTTTATGTAATGATAAGCAAGCACCTTCTCTCAGGCAATTTTATACACTATTAGTACTATTAGTGCTCCCATTTATACAATAAAAACATACTGCTGCCATTTTCAACTGACTGTAGTTATCAAGTTTTTACACGACTGACAACACGCACAGTGGACACGGCATTTCCAGGAAGCAATACATCTAGGTTGAGTTAACATAGTGGTGTTCAAGCCTGGTTCTCTGGTGTTCTTCTCTACTGCACCTGACCCAACTGATCGGCTAATTAACCGGCCCTGTCTGAGGAGAAGAGAGTACTGAGCAAAACAGTAAAACATGCACCAACTCCAGAGCTGGACACCAGTAGTTAACTAACCAAAACTCAGGAAACAAGCAAATATCTACAAGATGCTTGAAGTGAGACTGATCTCACTACCATTACATATATCAGACCAAAGAGTGCACCCATGAAATGCTGACTGTTGGTCTAAAGAGAAGTTAAATCTAAGACTCTCTTTAAATCGCCTTTAATCACATCACTGTCCATAAAAAGTGGTGCCCATGTTGCAGAATGGAGGCAGTTAACAGTTAATGTAATGTGCGGGTACCTCAGGTTGGGGATTTTAGTCTGGATAATGTGCAGAACACCTTGTCAGGTTTCCATGTTGGTGACTTTTTGTTTTTAAGAGTATAAAATAAAACAATAAAAAGGAAATGTCAAAATAAGACTATGCCAGGTTTGCTTTGTTCGGCTCGAGCCAAGTCTTTTGGTACCAGCTATTTTATTTTCCACTTGCGATATAGTAACAGCTAAATGTAGCTGGTCGTAACATGACGCCGCATGAAACTGTCCTGACATAAAGAAGAAAAACTTTGTTCGGAAGAGACAGCAAGACAAAAGCCTGCGGAAAAACAAAAACAACAAAAACAACAAAAACAGCAACAGGGTTTATATCAGAGTTCAGACGACAAGGCAAATCCGGTTCCTCAAAGGTGACGCAAGAGGGGACACCAACATGGTAACTAGCGTTAGCATACGTGTTCAAGGTGGAAGGTGTCTATAGCAACACTGCATGATGTGATCAGAAGAAGCTGGTGGCAGCAAGACACTGCTAAAAAAATAAAAATAAAATAAAAATAAAAAAATAACACACAGGAGAGTTTGAGAAACAAAGTTCCGAGAACGAGACAATTCTGGTGACGGGTGGGTGTACAGGGTGGAAAAGCAGCATCTCGCTCACAACTACTTTCTCGGACCTGCAGCGCTTTTACACCACCTTTTGGTATTGGCAACACAGAGTAGAACTCAGGAAAACCAAAAAAGTAGTGGAGTAAAGCCATTACCATGCAGTGGAAATTCAGCAAATTCATCTTATTTAAATAAGCATTAATAGCATCTAATATCAAGCCACTGTGATAGCACTTTTTTAATGACACCAACACTGATATCCTGACTTCAATACCTAATGCTGAATAACATTTCTGTATTAAAATGCTAGCTAAAGCTGAGTGTGGCATGCTGGATGTGGGTCTATTAACTAATCATGACTGACTGCAGACTTTTCAAGAAGCAATTTCATTAATAACCTGTTTATTAAACAGTATTGGGAGAATCAATCAGAAAAATTTATTTGGCATCACAAAAATGCTGAATTTTGATAGCCAGCTCGACCCAACACAACGCTCACCAGCATTACATAAGTCTGGGTTCTGCGTACAGCGCTGCCCTGCAGGCTGCAAACGAATAATGGCGCCAAGTCCCGATTTTCTCACGTCCGAAGGTTGACCTGGACGAGAAGGGGCCGCAGGAACTGTGCCTTTGACCCTGAAATGCCGGCAGCTGTGTAGGGGCAATATTGGGGTTACAACTGCTCGTAATGCTGACTCTTACATCATTAAGACTCTTACAACCCACCCTCTTAATGTGTATCTCTCACACATATACGTCTGCCTCCCTTCCCAATAGCAATGAGATTTCCTATCCATGTATCCATGACCTCTGTTTGACTCGGCCCCCCCGCTTCACTCCCCACATGTGCCCTGGCAGTGACCCCCTATCAGAGATGGAGCGTGTGAGCGAGCGAGCGACTGGGGGATCGGGTTTGAATGGAGAAGTGTGACACAGTAATTCGGCTGTTGAGTACACAAATCTCTCTGCGCAGAGCTGAGGTCAAAGACTGTGCTTATCCATTTGTTTTGGGTATCCCCCCCCACACACTTCTCTCCACTTGTTTCTAGCACTCAAGGCCAGGATGGCACCTTATCAGAAGGGAGTAGGAGTGGAGAACATGACAACATTATATGGTTATCGTGATGAATTACATCACAACATGCTTTTCTGTACTTTACAAACACTAAACCATGTACATCAGTAAACAGAAGTGTATTTCATACCTTTCAGGCAGATTTACTGAAAAATAATATCATGATCTACAAAAACATCCCAACATCCAAAAAGCAAAAAATGAAAATATACCAGTTCCTATATTAACAGATGCATAAGATACTAGGCAAACTAAGTTTAGGACTAGGTTTTGGAGTGTAAACAGTCAGCTGCTTAATAGCAACACTGGCTTTTGCAATAAATCATACCAACAGCTGTTCTATGCAACATCAGAACTGCAAATACAACATTGTGTCTGGATGTGGGTGAAAGAACAAAAGTCAAATACTGCGATACAGATACCCGATATGTCACAATATTATTTTTTCCAGACATATGATAAGCTAGAACAGAAAAAAAGAACCAGAAGTTATACATTTTAAAAATGCTATCAAAATCTGATATTTTTCAATATTTGTACATACGGAGTATGCAGTAGATACAGTTAAATGGGACTACAGCTGCTCTCTCTATAACGAAACATGCAGCTGGTACTGATGTCAACTATACATTCAGGAAAGCATACCGTATTGGGATGCAGGTTATCACAATAACAATATATAAGCGTTGCAATAATCAATGATTAATCACTATAATCAATATATTATCCGACCCGGATTTCAGTTCATGTCAGTGTAGACACATTTGTATTGACAGATACAGATACCAGGCCTGAAAAGGCTAAAATGTAAGCAAATGTAAGTGTGAAACTATATAACTACACACATCAGGAGGTTTTTCTTTTACTCTATACAAATTATAAAACATTAACATCATAAAGCGGACAGCTTCAGCCAGGCGGTAATAAAACAGTTTAACAAGCCTAATCTTTAACATTTAGTCTTTAAGTGATTCTAAATTTGACTGTTAACTACAAGCAATGTTACAAGGCCTGTAACAACAGCTGTCATTATTGTCATGACAGTTTTGTGGGGTTTTTTTTACAAGTTTTTGCTGGTGAAAGCTGATTCACCATCACAAATCAGACTTGGGATCAGTTTACTACTTCACTAACAGCTCTCTGTCCTATCATGTCTTACTATGCTGTTTACAGTGAAGCAAAATTAGACCATGAGAATTCACCAACACCAGTATCTTCATTAAAACAATGGCTTCAATGCTGGGGCGCTGGTGGTGAACCACCAAACTGCAAGGACGTGTTGATTTCCTATTGCTGCAAGTCCATACTGTTAAAGTCCTACACAATATCTCAACACACACAGAAACAAAAGGCTCAAATATTTCCCTCCATTAGCAGAAAACAGTGAAAACTCCCATAGCACGAGGTTCGCTACAAAAGCATGCTGTTGAATTGACAGTATGCTGGATGTTTTTGTTCATTACTGTAGATCTGCAGGTCATACAGTGTCTGGAAGATTACCTAACGGCTACAAACTATTTAAGACTAGCATGATTTAGGCATGCAGTTCCCACAGTGCTAATTGAAGGGTTTGTAAACATCCAGTGCTTGCTAGCTGCATGAGCTCCTGTACAAAACTAAAGAAGCAAATCTGAGACACCAAACATGCCCTGGTTGATCAGCTGCAACTGGGGAAATCATTTAAATGCGAGTTTTCAGCAACTATCGCTTTGAAGCCAGCAGCACTAGAGCGCCTAATCAAAACGCAGGCTGGAGGAGGGTCGGTCTCGGAATAAACGCTATGCATCGCATCGCTGTGACAGTAGACACCCTGCAGCCCACATCCTCACTGCCGCGGCCCAGATTTGACGTGATAAGAGCGCGCATCTGGCGTGTGTGTGCGAGAGCGTGTTCTTGTGTGTTTGTTTTGCCTCGAGGGAGCAGAGCGTAAGGCAGGGCTGCTGTTTATCGGGTTACAAAAGTGGGTGTGTACTGGGCTTCTCCTGTCGCCTGCGAGTCTGCCAGCGCCTTCTTTTTTCTCTCTTTCTCTCTCTCTCTCTCTCTCTCTCTTCTTTGCTCAACTCAGAGTGAAAGAAAGAGTGCAGCGGGATTGCATAATATCAACAGTTCAACGCCTTTTTTAAACCTGACAAACATTCATCAACTTTCACTACTGTCACTAAACAAGCCAGCATGATCTGGAAAACTATTTAATAAGCCAACCTTCAGTACTCAACCGGCCAACACCGCATGGGGGCCCAAGTAATAGCACAACTATACTACACAGAGAATTCTTTAGTTAAATGAGTGTACAATATGTTAACCGTGAAGTTTGACAGCATGTTAATCAAAGTGTGCATGCCAAACCTGACAGAAGAGAACACGTTAAGAGGTTGTACTGATTCATCATTCAGCATATGTGCCAACATTCAATAAGAAGGTATTCTCTGATTCTGTTATCTCCAACACTTTAAAATAGAGATCGATCAATCATTTTTGAGACAGACTCGAGGGCGGGGTTATAGGCCACGGCAGGTTACATGCAATTATTTGCGCAAGCAGGTCATGAAACATGGTTAAACAACAGCACAGTGACCAGTGACCACCATAACCTGTTCTCAATGCTTTAGTCAGAAAACGCAACGGTATGTATTTCAACCTAGCGTTTCAAATAGGAATTGCAGGGACCTAGCTGAAGGGGGTTTCACGGAGGGCTTCTCTTCCTGGATGAAACACTAGCTGGAAATACAGAAATTAGGTTCATTTGTTTAACGCCATCGATCAGCTCTTGGGATCGACTAAATTGGAGAAATATATGATCATCTGATTAGAATACTGATACACAGCCAAAAGATCCTTCCATCTCTACTTTGAAATATTAATCACTGAAGCTCTATTTTTTTTGATAACTACAAAAAATCAGAGATGTTTTAGTATACTTCGATGGAAAAAATACCTGCTGCAGATCAGACATGCCCGAAAGGTCATTTTTAAATTACACGGTCAAAATACATATAAAACAACATTATTCAAGCAAGCTTCACACTTAAAGAACACTACTGTATTATTACTACTCATTAGCATCATTCATCAACAATATTATGAGATGTATTGTCCTACCCAGTGCAAGTGTCTCGGTTCAATACACACAGCAACTGAACAACCGACTGGAGCCGACTCCCTCCTCTGAAAATACTCAGTCCTATTTAACTTCATATCACACGTCTATGAAAGACCTCGTCCTGGATACTTCAGACATGCTAAACATGGGAAAACATAGCACTGCACCCTGGTGCTGCTTGTTAATGTTGGAGAGGATCTGAAAATGCATTAAAGCACTGCCACCTAGCGGTCAGAGGTTTAAACAACACACAATGATTTACTGTCTGCCAAGAATCAGTGTATCAATACGTTTTTGAGAATTGATACAGTATCACAAAACATAACATCGGATATTTTATATTTTCTTACACCCCAGTATGAAGCTCAAGTTCTTAATGACATGCCATCTTAAACAGTGCAGAAGATACATTTTGGAGCCTAAACACTGGAATGCAACTGCTGCATCGCTTAAGGTGGAACTTCAGTCTCTGAGCCTCAAAGTGATATAAAGGTGCAACCTTTGCTCACATAGGAACAGTGACCTGGTCATTTACAACATTGGACACTGTATAACACAGCATTAACATAAAAGCAGCAGTCTGTAAATTCATACTAAAAGGGGCAACATATCAATAAAGGTTGTGTGACCATTCCTATCATAAGAAACGAGGAAATGTACAATCCCTGCTTCTCCCCACTATTTTACCAGTTTGTTACAGGTTCTGTTTCTATTCATATAAAAAAAACGCAATACAGCAAAGCCCATTTCAGCTGATCACGCTGGTAGGGCTGAAAGACTCATCATTTTTCTATCAATCTAAAAGAGAGCAATTATCCACATCACAAGAGGCCCAAAAAAAAAACCAAAAAAAAAAAAAACAATCAAATGTCCACATGGAGGTGAAGAATATGATGTTTTATTTGTTTTGCCATCATGATAAACTACCTGGCAGTCTGGTGTACTAAGTTCTAAGCAGAAGACATGCATGTCCTGATTTTGTCCAAAAAATAACAATTTTAATTGCAGCTGCAGTATTGGTTAGAAAGAAAAGAGATATATAAAAATAAATAAATAAAAGCATTCAGCCCTAGAGGCTAAACACAATAACCTTAACAAGCATTTCTGGTCAAGCAGGTAATTCTCAAATTAAAGCCAGCAGCCAACAGTGCTAAATGATTCATTGACTAAAATTTAGAGATGGTCCGATCACTGTTCACTGTTGGCCAATAGCGCTGAAAGGTTATCGGCCTTTCAGTGCTATGGGCCAATAACTCGGCCAATAGTTACAGATCGAGGGCGGGACGTATAGCAGGTTTACATGCAATTATTAGCGACAGCAAGTCATGAAACATGGTTGAAATGTGGTTATCCAGCGCTATAAACTCAAACACTTTGGCTGTGATTATTTTAGCTCTCTGGCTGTTGCTGCTGCTGTACTGTATGTACCGGTCAGATCTGGTCTGCACAGTGTTCTGGGTTATTTGTTTTGTGTTAGCTGTGTATTCAGCCGCGTGGTGTACTATGAAGTGCTGTATCAGATTAGTAGTGTTAAATGTCTGTCTTGTTTCGCCCACCGGACATGTTAATTTTACAGATGTTACAGAACGTCCTGGATGAGTCTGCGGCACATACGGCATGTTTTCTATCAGCACATGCAGTGACCACCATAAACTGTTCTCGCGAGGGCTGCCGTTTTAGTCAGTCTGTCGAAAACAAAATGGTATGCGTTTCCACCTAGTGGTTCAGATAGGAATTACAGGGACCAGGCAGGAGGGGGTTTCACGGACGGCTCCTCTTCCTGGATGAAACAATAGCTGGAAATACAGAAATGCTTATTTGCTTAACACCATTGATCAACTCTCAGGATCGACCAAATTGGAAAAACATTGTCGATCACATATTTTGATTAGAAATCAGCTGATACTGATACATAGCTGATAAAATCTTCAACCTCTACTTAAATTATATTAAAACCTAAATTTTAAAAGCGCAATTTTCTATTTGCAAGTGTTGCCTTGTTTTAATCTTGTTTTAAGAGGGGAACATTAAGTAAATATCACAGCTTGTAAATTGAGCAACCAAACAACTATAAGCTATGACGTCACAACCCCAACTAACTGGCAACCTGGCCAGCAGAAGCCTTAAGCCCAAAAAATAGGCTGTCCTGTTCTTACTCTCCAAAACAGACCTGCACTTTAAAATTACAGAAAATAACTGCAATTTAAATCCCAGCTGCAACACCGACGAGGAAAAAACTCACAACTACATATTCTTCCCAAATCATTCAAACCTTACGAGTCCAGCTTGCTCACCTCTAAAAATGACAGACTCCACCAAATAAACATCTCAGGTTAAATATGAGACATTTATTAATAAGGATGTGGAAACAAGAGAGCCACAGAACTGATCACACTTCCATTCAAAAAGACCATCACTGCTGCAATGTTTCCCAAAATCTAATACAGAGAATTCAGTCAGCTTCAGGGGAAATACGTACACAGGGTGAAAATCATGTTTGGAGCTCTTGCTCAACACGGATAGCAGCGATTTTCCAAAACACCATTCATTTTTCCCCTCCTATCACGAAAACCGCATTAGACTCGGAATTCCTTATTTGGGCACAATGACAACAAAACATCCTCAGGTCTGTTGAGCTTTGGGATACTACCCTCGCTATCAATATCAAAGGCAAAACTGGTATTGTGACAACCCTACTGAGCCTGCATGTAGTCCTACAAACGCCATATGCTGAATACAGCTCCGTCTCAATGACACGCTCTCCTGTCTTCTCTTTCAGCTCTTACATTGTCTCTCCCTTTCTCTCTCTCTCCATCTCCCTGCTGCAATGTCTCTCTCTCTCTCTCTCTCTCTCTGACACTGAGCAGTCGTGCAGCTGGTGGCCAGCTTCAGCAGGATGTGAAAAATCACGTGACCCCTCCCCCACCCCTCCTTCCTCTGTTTCTCCCTCTCTTTTTCCCCTCTCTTCCCTT
Source organism: Megaleporinus macrocephalus (assembly GCA_021613375.1). NCBI lineage: Eukaryota > Metazoa > Chordata > Actinopteri > Characiformes > Anostomidae > Megaleporinus > Megaleporinus macrocephalus. Next base: position 23,181,670 of record CM038725.1, on the reverse strand, counting down.
CCACGCTCCAGCCCCTCCAGTGTTTCAGCTGCAGGCAGGGGCTGGAAAACAGCCCTGGCAGCCACCCACGTGCCTCAGAGCTCCGCAGCCTCCCTCTCCCTTTCTCTCCCTTCACCACCTTCCTCCTCACAGGAGCGCTCCACCAAAATTTTTTTTAACTCATTCAAACACAACAGGCATGAATTACAAGATTGTTTTTCCTATAATGGCTACTAATTAACATGACACACAACAGCATATGCAGTCAAGCAGGGCGTAGACATGTTTGGTGTTCTTAAGGTACGGTCACCTAATGGGACGGCTCCACCAAAAACTGAAGTTTAACCAACACCCTATTTTTGGCAAATACAAACGATGGCTAATATCACCAAGGTGGATCTAGTCCCAACTTCTATATGTTATTAAAGCTTATTTATTGGCATCAGCTGATTCATACACGGGGGACTTCGTAAAGCAGCGTCAGCACACAGTTCCTATACTGGTGCACCACCAAGGGAGGTATAAAAGTTGTTCAAAACAAAATGAAACATTTAAGATAACGCTGCCTTTCCTATTACAAACTCTATAAAAAAAAAAAAAAAAAGACTCTTGCTTTACATTTTACACAGACATCTAATTAAGCCAAACTACATCCAATTAAGCAGGACTAATTATGCTCTCTTGGGGCATTGTTGGGATTAAAACTCATGATCAAGACAATATGATGAAATCTTAGACGGCTAGTTGGAAGCCTTTTATTTTATAAAGCACTTTTAATGAAACATGCAGTTGTTTGGTGTTATTGAAGTATTAACTGCACATACACACCCACACGATAAGCTCATTGTGACAGTTTATCATTGATAACTGACTCGTACTAACATTATCCACCAATCCAGAAAGAAACATTCTCAGGTCTGAGCAATACAACACCGGGTACCATATCAAAATACAAGTTCTTGTATTATTACAGCTACTATCCACCTGACAATATCCATCATACTCTCAGAACCAGACCACCCAATTCAACCTGCTCCATCACAGACAGACATTGATAAAGAAAAACTAAACACAAATTCACCCCTCACAGTTGTGGCATGTGAATGTTAACTTGAATCTGAATCTCTGATAAACTAAATTGTAAACTGGCATTAAACTCCATCCACATGTCAGTACCAACCCAACCCAACTTGGCTCTAGCCGGATCGTCCATCGATATATTTTGACATTTCAGGCGACGTTTGTACTGGAATATGGACTGAATAGTAAAATCATCAAGACATGCATAAAAGCCTGCACTTTCTACTCAGGGAAACCATCAAACTGAAACACAGTAAGGTATAACATAACTGTATGTGCTCTAAATGAGATCATGACCAGGATCAAGTTGGCTGAAGAAAAAGTTAAGCTGCATGTTTCTCTTATCTAAGAAAAAAATAAACACTGAAATCAGGAGGTAAAGAAAAGATACCTGCCATTGATAAATTTGGAGAGCATGTATGTAGATCCATTTAAAATTTAGTCATAAACTTAAAATAGATGCTCAACATTTAAGTTCTCTGTATACTTGCTCCATGCTTCTCCAAAGTGTTTATATGGATGAGAGTTTTATTACCTTGTACAAAGCCGAAGGAAACACAGTCCTAGTGTCAAAGCTTGGGAACAATCCAATAATCCAGTCTGACTTAATTTGTTAGCTAAGTGTAAAGCTGGCTACTGACATTACACTGAGAAAAGGACCAAACAACAGTTTGAAAATCTGTGGTCCATTGCATACATCTTTTTAGGTATAGGGGAAACGTAAGGCCACAGTTTACTCAAGATGAACATTGAAAACCCTTCTCACAGAAAAAGTGGAACGTGGGGGAAGTTTCAGCACGTTTTACAAATGTACAGACTTAAGAGCTTAAGGGCCAAATTTAATTCATGATAAACCCTAGAGACACCTCTAATACAAGCAGTCAGTGGTCTTAAGACTGTCAACTTTTGACCACCAATTTGTCCGCTATGCACTCTTCAGGGGCTTTTATTTGTTTTGTTACAAAGAGCTGTGAGATCCACTCGATATAACCCTAAATCTAAATATGTTGACGATTTAAACATGTTCATATGTGTTGGAAGCTGCAGAAGCGGAAGTCGAGGCTGGCACGGCTGAGCATGTGAAAAAGAAACTGAAAGGTGCCTCTGTGTTTAAATGCGGGAGGGGTTTGAGCTAAACGCTACGTTACATCCGCCTCCAGCGCTTTCATGTGGTCGAGATTGCATCTCTTTCTTTCAATAAGGGAAGAACGTGCTTATTGTGAAAGAGCGATTCAAGGCCACATTCAAAACATACACAATCCTCACAGCAAAGCTGTCAACTACCCAACACAAGTCCTCAGTTCTGCTGGAGTCGAGCGACACATCTATTACTTGGACGTACATTAATCTTGTAGTTGGAGAAGAAAACCAAACCATGCTTAAGCTGTGCAACTGCTTTTCCACATCGCTTCACACGACAGTGTATAACACACATCACAAACAGTCCACAAGCCAGTGCTTGCTTCTAACAGGACGGGACAAAGTCAAAGCAGCAATCTAATAACGGTTCTCATGAGTTTTATGGTGCTTTCACAGTAACCAAACAAAGACCAACTAACCCCAACATTCCAAAGATAACCGTCAGCTTCAGCACATGCTGGAAAGGAACTGTCTAAGCCAAGTCCACCCATGTGAATAAAAGAAAAGTTATAAATGTTTATACTACGGCATAAGCACATTAAAAGTATCGGATATCTGCGTTGGCACACATAGGCGCCTTAAATTGTAGTTCCCTGGTTCAATGTAAAGATGAAATAATTAATTTATACAAATAAATATGGCTGCTTTTTCCAGCACCTGTGAAACACATAAGCCCTTGGATCGAATTGAAGTGGTGATTAAAGACATAAGAACTTGATTGTGTTTGTGTCATTCTTACCCGATCTTTCTCGTGTGGCAGCAGGCGGACAGGGGGCAGCGAGTCCAGCGAGACGCAGCCGGTGCCATCATTCTGGGAGCTGCGGCTGACCAGCCTGAAGAGTGGGCCCTGTTTGGCCACTCGCCCGTGCGCTACAGCCCGCTTGAGCGCCAGCCTGAGCTGCTGGTGAAACAGGCCGGGACCCATCGAGCCGCTGCCTGAGAGGTAGCCGGCCACGTCGGCCTGGCACTTCAGGAAGCGCTCGATGCTCTTCAGGGACGAGCCTCCAGCCTCGTGGAGCCCGTCCAGAGCGCGTTTGATCAGCTTGTTCCAGTCCAGGCCTGGTTTTTTGGAAGAACTGGAGGTGGTGCTACTGCTTCCTCCACCTCCACTGCCCGCGCCCCCACCCGCGCCCCCACCCCCGCCCCCGCTTCCACCTCCACCTCGCGGCTTAGGAAGAGCCAGACGACCTGGATTGTCCGGATCCTTATAAGAATTGAGGCCCTTGTTGGAGACCTTGAGGATGGACCCATCTTTGACGCTGAGCTCAAGATGCTCCAGGACCGTTTTGCGGTCCAGGCCGTGTGACATTGACACGGCATTGCAGATCCGCTCCTCTGAAGGCCTTTGCTTCTGCTTCTTGACCTTCTTGATGGCCTCTAGGATCCAGGTGGTGTACAGCGGATTGGCTAACTTCACCATGGCTGCGTTTGGGCGCACACACACAAACACTCAAACAAACACAGAAAACTGTTCAGGAAGCACCCAGAGGCCTCAGCCCTGGAGCCCTCACCCTACTCCTCCTCCTCCACGTCCTAGGAGGCTATCCTTTGTCCCTTGGCCTTGTGGAAAGTCTCTCAAAGCCTGAGCAAAAGCAATGAGGGAGGGAGCTGATCACCATAGCATAAGCTTCCCCCCCCCACCGACCCCCCCAACCCAAACACGAATCCTGCTACCCCAGCAACCCCCCTCCCGCCACGCTGGGTAGCACCAGAGCAAAGAGAGAATGCCCAATAACGGCAGGAGTCCAGGACAATTCCTAAGAATGTAAACTCAGACCACGTCCACACTGGCTCTCTTTCCACTTCTCCTAGCCTCCAGTTCAACCGAAAGATGTAGTGGTATCCAGCAAAGTTAGAATGTCTTTCAGGTGAACTCTTCTCCTCCCGAGCTCACAGAGGAAAATAACAACAAAAAAAGAAAAAGAAAAAAAGGACTATGCAGAGGATAACGTGGACTTCATTCAGCAGTTCTGTTCTTTGTTCCCTTGTAGCACTCCTTCTTTATCCTTTCTCGTCCACAGTTTTTCACAGGTGGTCCAGAACAGATCTTTAGCCCGATGTGCGATCACCCTCATGCCAAAATGCTCTTCAGCCGCTGCTGAACCCTGCACACACAGAAAAAGAGAAATTAGTGACAAGCCACATTTTGCTTTTCAAGTTTTAGCTTTTTTTTTTAACACTGTTCTATGGAACCATTACAGCCACAATCATCCCCACACTTAGACACTCGCTGAGAAGTGAAATCATAAGTGTGACCCATTCGCAACAGCACCCTAAAAAAGGCACCCTTCCCTAAATATCACATCAATGCTAAGCATATTTATAATACATTAGATTCATAGTTGTAAATTTTGAATTTCCAGGCTAGCTGCTAGTGTGCTGTGGCACTCACAGTAGAGCAGAGCTCCATCTACCAGGCCTGTTAGCCTCTCTCAGCTACAAGCCAGCGCAGTGTACAGGCTAACCAGACAGTCTACCTCAAGGTCATGCATCGCAGCTGTACTGTAAGCAGTTACTTTTGTTTTTAAGAGGACGACATGTTTGTTGGGCTGATTCTTAAATTCTAAATGATGTGTTGAAGTGCCTGAACATATGATGGGTTGTCCAAGTTCCGAACGTTACAGTATTTTGCTGTTTATAGGTGACCTACATTAAGTCACAGAAAACGAATATTCAATCACAAAATCACAACTAACCAACAAATATCTAAACTGTTATATATCATCGCTATCCAGTGAGAAAAAAGTACAATAACTTTGCCCTGCCAAGTGATTTTAAAGCATTCCTATTGGTCCTTTCATCATGAAATGTTTACACAGTGTAAACAGCAGCTGTCATGTTCAAATGATGTAGAAAACTGAAAATCTACAAAAATTCGTGATACATGTTTTTCATTGGAAAGCAACAATATATGTGTACATAAAAATTTAATTAGATTTTTTTAAGCACACAACAGTACAGAACATGAAATCCATGTTTTACTGTTTCAAATATGTTAAAATGTGTACAGATGTTTTCAATCATGAAATCAATAAATCAACATGTATTTGAAGTGTTGTCTCAAAGCAGCTTTACAGGAAAGCAGCATATAAAAAAGGAGGAAAAAAGGTATAGAAAAAAAAAATCCATGCATAAACAAACGTAAAAAGCGTATTAACTAAACATGCAATTTGACCAGGAAAGCTGAAACTTTGGCCACAACTGTACACATACATGTATATCCCACATTTCAGGGATCTGGTGAAGATCTAAACCTTTTAGAGAGCCCTTGCACATTTCTGCTAAATTTGGAAACAAGCCACACAGGCACGTGGACTTTGACAGGCAGAATAATTACTAGACTTTGTATTAACCATAATCTTGCTTTTTTTGTAGAGTAGCGCCAACTACTAAACATTTAATATCACGATACCTTCAAAAAGATTTCAAGACACACAAACGGTGGAAAAAAAAGTGCCTTGTTTCAAAAAAAAGGCGGCTAATGCTCAAACAACATCTGGACCTGCTGTGGGGCAACTTTGTACCTAAGGAACAACTACAAGTTTGGGAGGGAACAGACAGGAGTGTAAATAAGCTGACCTGCACTAAAGAATGAGCAACAAGATGCACCTCCTGTTCAAGGAGCAAACCTAAGTACAAGAAAGAAACTCCTTTATACCCACAACTCTGCATTAGCCCTGACTGCGACCTCTTACATCTGTCCCTCAAACACAGTCCTTTAAACAATTAGGAAAAACACTTGCATCAGCAAGACAAACTCGAGAACATGCTGCACACAAAAAGAAAGAGATACGCCTGTCAGTTACGAGGTGTTATCCACATTTTGTCACCCCATAATAAAGACAGAACTTGCACTTTAAATAAGTGTTTGTTCTAGACCCTTTTGAATCATAGCATGATTTATATCATGTCTCAAGAAAAAACTGATATGCGATTATGATTATGCAACATTTTGCATAAAGTACTGTAATTAAACAAGGCTATGATATTAAAATTAAAGTACACAGTGTTCTTTAATTGGGAACATTAAAGGGATAATACTACTACTGAAACACGAACAACGTCTTTTAGAATAGTTTGGTGGAAATGCTCTGTTCTAGAGAAACGTCCAAGTTAGAATTGTTTACACTGGTGGTTATAGGAACCAGACATCAACCTCAAAAACCTCCCTCAGAAAAAGTTAATACCGAGAGCATGCTTTGGCCTTAATCATACTTTCTAAAAGCAAATTATGACGAAGAGCTAAATACAGGGCAGTGTAAAGTAAAACTGTTTTATGATTATCAACATTACATATATACACCCTGAAGACATGTGGGTGGTAGGTTCACTGGTGGTTTTGGATAGTAAATAAAACCAAACCAGAATATGACTCAACTGATCATCATTTCCCTTAAAAATATTATAAGAATACCAAAACGTGGACCCCATATCACGTATCGAGTCGTACAGCTACAGCTGACAAATCATTAACTGAACTACCCAGAAGGTTACCATGATCAGGAGCTGCATCAAAAACAAGCAAGATTGAGAGACTGAACTTTTCTCACTTCAACTTTACTCATTTTACACAAGCAGTAGCTGATGAAGCTCAAGTCAGAATGTAACGGAGGACAGAGCACAAATCAGCAGCTAAACGTGGACAGTGGAGCACAGAAATCGGCTTTACCTGCTCTGCTGGAACAAAATAGTAATACAATATAACTTGCGTCATTATGAACGGCCTCATGAAATTTTTCAACGCAACAAAGCGTAAAACTATGTCTGTGTAGCTTAAAGCATCTCCCTTCATGTCCTTGTGCAAAATATTTATCTGCCCAAACAGCACTTCACTGTGGCGTATACACGACCCGAGCAGCAAGATCAGGTGTACCAGGACTGCATGACTTTTCCTTTTTAAATTTAAGGCTTTTCCATTTTTATAACTGACCAAACATTTATGGACAGAAAACAAGCCACTGTCACTTTTTACTTGCAATACATTTACTTGGAACAAATGCCATTCTTGTAGAATCAAAATAGCACTGTACACTTTCATTACCAACAGAAACCAATCCAAACATTAGAAAAACAGGCTTCATATTTCAAAACTTCTGGACCCAACAAGTCTGAGAAAAACTTTCAAATGTTTTTATGACCTGACTGTACATATTAGACACAAGTGCACTACTGTTTTGAAAGAAGCTTAACACGGGATGTAAACAACACGTGCAGGCCACGTTGTTGTTCTGAGTCGTCATAAAACGTATGTTTCGGAGACGATCTATTAAAAAAGACTAAATTCTGACATACAGGTTTACATACATGGTGTAAGGGTTCTGTATATGGGACATCAACAAGCCTTGGGAACATGACGGAAGTCCCCAACCAAAACAAACCCAACCGTTCACAAACAGGCTGCAGCTTAACGTCTTGCTGACATTAAACATGTTCCTATTGTACATACAGGAGCTAAATACGTCTTAATTTTACATTCTTCATTCAACTAACCTACTTTCAAACAGCTATTAGCTAGCCAAGTCCAACAGTCTGTGCAAGTTGGTCGTTTAAGCCCGTTAAAGTCAGATGTGATCCACATATACAGTAAGAGCAAAGAGGTGACAGTAAACAAAACAGAAAAATCTAAGACTTTAGAGCAAAGAAACGCAAAACGTGAAAAACATAAACAACAACACTTAGCAGGCTACGCTAGCAGAAAACACAGCACTCGTGTGAGCAAAAGCTACATATCTTACATTTATTTTACAGAAAGAACCCCATTTTATATATCACTAAACGCGCCAAAATGCCAGTTTATATACATTTACACATTCTTAGACGGGTTAACTTGAGATTTAGGTAAAGCATACACAAAATAGCTAACCTGCTACAAACCTTCCCGCTATCGGAGGCTGCTCCTGGTTAGCTTAGCATCCAAAAACAGTCAAAAAAAAAGACACAGGAAGGCGATAAAAACCAAACGCGATGTCTGTGTGAAAATATAACAGACAGACAAACAACACACAGCGGCAAAGCAAACGCAGAAAAATAAAATTCACCTTTTGTATGAATGCAGCTAAAGCACACGAAGGCAAACGCGTCTGTTTTCGAAGCTACGTGTTGCTACCGTTAGCATAGCGGTAGCGTTAGCTTAGCATTAGCCGATCTCCCACTGAGAAACCCGCGGCCTGCGGACGCACACAATGCGAGCAGAACGCGAGGAGAAGGGGCGCGATTTCCTCCGGGTTTCGCTTATTAAGCCCCTATTCCCACGTACTTACTGCCTCATTTAGTAGCCCAGATCGTAGCAGATCACCGTAGATAAACAACAACCCACATTCGTCAACGGAAGAATTGTTTTTTTCTAAAAAACGAAAACATCCCGATTCCTTCCTCCCTCCTCCTTCTCCTCCTCGTTCCCCCCCACTTACATTTTTACGCGGCCTCAAATCTCAGCCTAAGCGGTTGAAAACACCTAAAATTGTTTTATACATATACCTGTACAATATTGGAAAAAAGCCTTCCCGTGTATTCCTGCAACCTCCTTTCCTTTCCTTCCCCGGGTATCAGTCACTATCTCCCGCTCCCACCCACCTTCCGTCCTTCCCCAACACGAAGCGGCACAGCGCAGGACTGGAAGCCGAGCTACGCGACGCGGGCCCCGGCTTGCTCTACCCGGCTTCGCCGCTCACTGCGCCCCCTAGCGGTTATCCTTCTCTCCATAGCCCCGTGTCCCCCCCCCTCCACCAACCCCCAGGTTGGGTTGTTTCAAACCGGGACGGACCCTCTCTCCCCCCCTCCCTCTCTCCCTCCTCCCTCCATAAAAAAATAATAAACAAACAGAAAAGCGCTTTTTAAAGGTCTAAACACGCTCGCTGCTCACCGGGGTTTGAAGTCGAGTCGCCGTGAAGAGAGCGCCGAGGAGCCGAGAGGAACGTGGACAACAACAAGCCCGAAGCAGCGCAACCAGAGAGCGGAGACTCCGGAGCGGCCGCCATCTTTGAGTGAAACAGGAGCGCTGGTGGAGGGGGAGGGGAGCGGGGGGCGGCGGTGGGGGGGGCAAGATGGGGCGGAGGGAGCGACAACAAATTCACAGCCACCGCGCAGAAACGAACACATGTGAAGGGAGAGCGAGTAAACGCGCCACGCCGAGGCACCGTCCTCAAACTAACACCCTCTTTCAGTAACGAACGCGTGCTCGAGCTGAGGGGTCATTTAGTCTCATCGTACACTCCTAAAAGCATGGTTATCTGTGTTCTGTAGAACAATGAGCTCTATATAGAACCATTCCATGCTCAAATGTGACTTTTGATTATTTTTTCACACTTATTTCACACTTTTGTGTTCTTTAGTAATTAGAATAGTTCTGTTTTAGACCTTGAGTTTTTCTTTGCATGGAGAAATGTTTCTTTAATTTGTCGGATAATGGTTCTATACAGCATTAAAAAGACTTCTTCTATTGTCACAGCATTAAGAAGAACCCTTTTTGGTGCTATAGAGCACCCTATACAACAAATTCTCTGACACTCTAATGGACCATTTCTCCATGCAAAGAACAATTTAAGCATGCAATGGTTCTATATAGAATCCTCTTTGGTGCTAAATAATACCTTTCTGAAAAGATAGTTCTAGATAGGACCAAAATGGTTCTCCTTTCTGAATCTCTATGCTATGCTAATGCTGCAGACATGACAGCCAGGAGCTTAACGTGTTTAAAGTGTTCAGCTATCTTGGAAAAAAAGACATTCAAGGTAATCAAGGTTAACATGTTTTCTCAGTATTAACCACTGAAGTATCGGTTGTAGTGTAGGATGAAACCCAGCTGCACCATGTGATTGGTCAATTCCCCTGTAATTATGTTGCCAGTTAATTTAAGGGGAACGCCATGAGTTTTTAAAAATATTACATACTTTTAATGATTGGGATGTAAACCAAGTTATTTAGACTAGCTTGGTGTGAAACATTTTGTTCTAGAGAAACTTACGAAGTGAGAATTGTTTACAGTGGTGGTGAATGGAACCAGACGTCCAGCTCTAAAAGCTCCATCACAGTTATGTCTTAAAATGATTGTGAATAAGCTGTCAGACTACTGACGGAGTGTTTTATGACAGTTTTATTATAAGCATTTTTTAAAATCTATTTCTTATAATCCACTCATGGCCTGCAGGCCATGGGGGGCAACAAATAGCATTTAAAGGAGCCCCTCAGAAATAAATGCATGTGTACGTTTGTAGAGCCAAGTCAAAACTCACTGCAGAGAAGGAGGGACCCTAGTGGTGATAGTAGCAGCGGTGATGGTGGTGGTGGGGGGCGTGGGGGTTGGTGTACTGTTGCAGATCTGAAGGGCGAAATGTCCCAGTGTGTGTGTGTGTGTGGATAGAAAAGCGGGAAAGGCAAGAGGTGTGCTCTTCTGAGGCACACGCACATGAGGCTGAGTAAGGGAGCGTCTGGATTTTATCCAGTGTGGAGAGAACATGTATTTAAAGTTCCACTACACTACATGTATAATGTAATTTAAGGCTGTTACAATTTTTCTAGTTGCTGCGTGCTGTTTGTTACTATGACGATATCTGTAAATATAGCCCTCTCATTGAAATACACCTTCACCTTCAGCACTATGCTAGACATTGCTTTTGGGAGAACTAAAATAAATCAGTAACCAACAGAAGCAACAGTGAAGTGGAGTTCTAGCTTCCCTGAAGAGCCTCCACTGTAACCAGAATCCACAAGCTGCTGAGAATCCACAAGCTGCTGCAACTAAACCATTGACTGTATATATTGTCGCTGTCCAATGAAAAACATGTACATGTAAAACATGATTGTCGATTTTGAGTTTTCTACATCATTTGAACATGCCAGTGGTCGTTTACATTGTGTGCAAATTTCATGATGAATGGACCAAAAGAAGTGCTACAAAACAACTTGGAAAATCTGATTGCATTGACTCACTAAAAGTAGAGTGCATTTTGGTCTCTACTGTTTTGGAGATATGATCTGAATGATATTTATATACTATAACTTTTTTTCGACCACCTTTAATCTTATGCAACATTACAAGATTTCCTTCTGTCAAATGTTGCTTTAAGTTGTAGCTGAAGCTCTTGTTTAGATGAAAGGAGCGTCAAAGTGATTTCTGATTGCCATTTGATTCCCCGTACCACTCCTCCACAATCTGAGCCCAATGAACCCCAACATTGTCATCCTGGAGAAGAAAATATCTATTAATGGAATAACCTGGTCATTCAGTACGTTCAGGTGGTCAGCTGGCTTTATTTTATTACATAACACCACCAAGCCTCAACCTGACCTGACCACCTGACACAACCCCAGATCATAACACTGCCTTCAGAGGCTTGAAACCTATGCATTGTGGATGCATCAGTCCATCATGCTCCTTCACCGAAGACTTTTTTCAATTATCCTCACTAACAAGTGGTCTTGCTCATACTCCTGTAAAGGGGTTCTCCACTCTGAACCCAGTTCCAGTTATTTCAGCTTTTTCATAGTTGTTCCTTTGCTTGATGTAAATAATACTTCCCTTCTGGAACACACTAACTTATCATAAGACATGTCTTCTCACATGGTTGTTTGAGAAATGGGAAGCTAATCATTGCATTAGTTAGGGTTAAAAGAATTGTTGCACATATTAATCACTTTCAGGTTTTTATTATTTTTATTTATTTATTTATTTATTGGGCCAGGTAGTGTATGATATTTACACCCATTGGTTGTTGGTTTATTGTTATAGATTCATGTGAGCATTTTATTTGTAGATGCAGTAATAAATGTTTCTTTCGATTAATTCCTGAGACCATGCGGAGATATCCACCACAAAACTATGCATTGCAGTCTGAGGGGTCAAATATCACGGGCATTGAATTGTGGTTTTCTGGATGATTTCTGGAATCCGTTGATGATGTTGTGCACTGTAGAGTGTAAAATAGTCAAATCCTAGCATTGTCCTACGACTCTATGAATGCTTTCCTGGGTGCTCTGTTCATATTCAGACATGCATTACTTATTTAAGATGTTCTTTGAACATTTCACAAAGGTTTCTAGTGTGAAATTGCTGCTGTCCCAACCATTTCAGTACTGATACATTCAAAATTGATAGGTTTAAACAGTACACATCTTGTTTCTACACAGTTTTCATTGAAATACAGATCACAGTAGATTTTTAAATCACCGCTTTCAGCTTGTATTTGCATTTTACCAACTGGGATAGTTTTGTTACTCGCTGTGGCATATTTTGAAGTCTTTACAGATAAACTGGGCATAGTTACAGCTGCAAAGCCAACTGGGTAAACCAGTTTGCTACAGCCCCACCCTGAGGCAGACCAGTGCTGCAGCTCTGGTTGGTTTAGAAAACTTTTTGTATTTGAATGTCTATTTAACCTCCAACGGACAGCATACTATTGTTATAAGCTTATTTGTTAGGGATCATCAGAATTTTGATTGTCAGGCAACCAACCGGTTAATTAGCATGTATTAATAAGTATGTATTAATGTAGTTCACACAAGTTCACACACCTCTGCTCACTCAGAGTTCAAGGATTTTAAAGGGGAACTCCAGCATATATCAATATTTCTGTATGATTCAATCGTTCACATGTAAATTGGTTTGCTGTGAAATTCTCTATTCTAAAGAAACTGGCCAAGAAAAATAGTTCTAAAAGCTCCCTTGCAGAAAGTTCTTACATACATGATCGTGGAGTTGTTTTGCATTGCTTTTAATGTGTCTTAAAAACACACATCCATGGTTATGCAAAATAGTTCCCCACCAAAATGTTTTATCATCATCAGCATTACATATATCTCCATTTTTTCCATTTCCATCTTTTGACATCATCTGAATGCAGCTGTTGCCGTTCACAATGTGTGAAAACTTTGTGAGGAATGGACCGATAGAAATGCTCCATAGCAGCTTGGAAACAGTTCTGGTTCCACTGACTTACATTAAAAGTAAAGACAGTTTTTGTCCTCTCCTGCAAAGCTGTCTATCTGAACATGCTTGTTTTTCTCTGCACAGTGACAAAATAGGTTTAAACACACTGTAAAAATGTATAAATGATGTATATGTGAATGTAATGATATACCAACAGTTTCCTTCATGTTTCAATGAACTCAGGTTAACTAGCTCTCTTAACTTTTTAAGTTCCACAGAATTTTTATGGTGCAGTAAAAAAATATTTGTGCTGTAGACCTGGTAACCACTGGTTTCTATCATCACCACTGTAAAGAAATTAGAGCTATTAGGTTTATCTATGAACACATATGAAGTCACGTTTATTTATATGGCGCTTTTTACAACAATGTTGTCTCAAAACAGCTTCACAGAGTTTTGAAAACAGACAGTTACAACATATATCATCTAATGAGCAAACCAGAGACAACAGTGGCAAGAAAACACTCCCTCAACTGGAGGAAGAAACCTTAGGAGGAACCAGACTCACAAGGGGAGACCCATCCTCCTCTGGAACATTGCTGTGAGGATTTATTTGAGGTGAGGTATGGATGTTGGAACATTGCTGTAAGGATCTGATTGAGTATTAGTAAGGTCAGGTACTGATGTTGGGACATTGCTGTGAGGATCTGATTGAGCATTAGTGTGGTCAGGTACTGATGTTGAACATTGCTGTGAGGATCTGACTGAGCATTAGTAAGGTCAGGTACTGATGTTGGGACCTTGCTGTGAGAATTTGATTAAATATTAGTGAGGTCAGGTACTGATGTTGAACATTGCTGTGAGGATCTGATTGAGCATTAGTGAGGTCAGGTACTGATGTTAAACATTGCTGTGAGGATCTGATTGAGCATTAGTGAAGTCAGGTACTGATGTTGAACATTGCTGTGAGGATTTGATTTATCATTAGTGAGGTTAGGTACTGATGTTGAACATTGCTGTGAGGATTTGATTTATCATTAGTGAGGTCAGGTACTTATGTTGAACATTGCTGTGAGGATTTGATTTATCATTAGTAAGGTCAGGTACTGATGTTGAACATTGCTGTGAGGACCTGATTGAGCATTAGTAAAGTCAGGTACTGATGCTGGATGATCAGTTCTGGATCACTGTAATTCATCTCAAAGGTACTGGCTGGAGTTCCATCACTACTAGGTGCTCCACAGTCCCATGCTGGGGGCTTTATGTCCCTCTAGCCCACACACGGCATCGTGCATGGTGTCGGTAGGCTCATGTGTGGCTGCTCAGAGCGTCTAATTTACTGGTCCACGTTTTTCTATGGAGATTATTCAAGCTGTGAGAACACCTGTGACTTCCAGAAGTGACGTCTACACATTAAAGCTGGGAATAAAAGCCCACCTCAGCTGCCAAGGTGAGCGTTCCAGACAAAGCAGATGATTTTATTGACTCAGTACATTGATAGCGAATAAATACTGGAAGCTAATTTCCCACAGTGGTATTTTTGCCTCAGTGAATCATCTCAGCTGTGCTCTTAGCTGCAGGTAAACGACAGGTGAGACATCAACACGCAGTCAAATGAGCCGCTTTCATCAAAAGTGTTACTAATAATTCCAGCAGCAGCAGCAGCAGCCCAATAATAAAACACTGTATACTGTACAGGCTAATTGCTCCACTAATTATGTAATCTGTTTATTACCCAATAAAACTTTGCCCACTGTAACATAGCGGCGGTGCGGAATGAGGCTGCGGCCGGATAAGCGATTATTCCTCAATAGATTTGTTTCTCGGCCTCTTTCCTCCAGTTTATGATTATTACGCCACAATAATTGCTTTAATGTTAATATTTTCCAGCTGGGTTGAAGTGGGTCTGTTTAGTGGGCACTCGAACTGGGCTACTGATCTGTCTGGGTTTTAAAGAAATAAGATAAGCGATGACAGTTTTACTAAAGCAATTAGCCTATTAATAGCTGTGATTTTTATTAGAGAGTGAATTATGTTTGCTGGAGCAGCGAGAGCTCATTTAGATACTCGGATTAATCAAATAAGAGACTGACAGTGTTTCACCACTGCTATTCAGCAGGAAAGGTACAGGATATTGAAAAATAAACACTAATCATAGACTAATAACAGACTAACAGACTAATAGACTAATAACAGACTGTTTGTCAGCTGATACCAATGAATCACAAATAATAGAACAATAATGTAATAATAAATACTAATAGTAGAATAATTTAAGATGGTATAATATAATAATAATAGTCTTCTTTAACTTACACTACGCAATTATCAATACCAGTAATATATTAATAGTAAACATATACAATAATAATAAACACAAAAATTAAACTAATATTACACTGTTACCCTTATAATAAACACTAATACTAAACTAATAGGAAACCTGTGTACTGATAATACATTAATGATAGACTAATAATACATGTCTAGACTACTAATAAAACCAATAATAAACTAATAGTGGGTTCATATATGTCAATAACAGAATAATGGTGAACTGATATACTGATAACAGACTGATGCTAAAAATCAATAATGGACAAAAAGTAACTTGTGCACTGATAACAGAAACTAATAATACACTAATAGTAACTTGCATGCTGATAATAAAAACTAATAATGGACCTATAATAACTTCTACACTGACAATGGAAACTAATAATACACTAACTATAACTAGAAGACTGATAATATTAACTAATAATAGACTCGTTGTCACTTGTACACAGATAATAGATTAATAGTAACTTGTGCACTAATAATAATAACTAATAAGAGGCAAATGGTAAATTGTGCACTGATAATAATAACTAATAAGAGACTAATAGTAACTTGTGCACTGCTAATAATAACTAAGAATCGACTAATAGTAACTTGTGCACTGATAATAACTAATAAGAGACTAATAGTAACTTGTGCACTGATAATAATAACTAAGAATAGACTAATAGTAACTTGTGCACTGATAATAATAACTAAGAATACACTAATAGTAACTTGTGCACTGATAATAATAACTAATAAGAGACTAATAGTAACTTGTGCACTGATAATAATAACTAAGAATACACTAATAGTAACTTGTGCACTGATAATAATAACTAATAAGAGACTAATAGTAACTTGTGCACTGATAATAATAACTAAGAATAGACTAATAGTAACTTGTGCACTGATAATAATAACTAATAAGAGACTAATAGTAACTTGTGCACTGATAATAATAACTAAGAATAGATTAATAGTAACTTGTGCACTGATAATATTTAATAAGAGACTAATAGTAACTTGTGCTCTGATAATAATAACTAATAAGAGACTAACAGTAACTTGTGCACTAATAATAATAATTCATAAGAGACTAATAGTAACTTGTTCATTGATAATAATAACTAAGAATAGACTAATAGTAACTTGTGCACTGATAATAATAACTAATAAAAGACTAATAGTAACTTGTGCACTGATAATAACTAATAAGAGACTAATAGTAACTTGTGCACTGATAATAATAACTAAGAATAGACTAATAGTAACTGGTGCACTGATAATAATAACTAATAAGAGACTAATAGTAACTTGTGCACTGATAATAATAACTAATAAAAGACTAATAGTAACTTGTTCACTGATAATAACTAAGAAAAGTCTAATAGTAACTTGTGCACTGATAATAATAACTAACAAGAGACTAATAGTAACTTGTGCACTGATAATAATAACTAATAAGAGACTAATAGTAACTTGTTCACTGATAATAATAACTAAGAATCGACTAATAGTAACTTGTGCACTGATAATAATAACTAATAAGAGATTAACAGTAACTTGTGCACTGATAATAATAACTAAGAATAGATTAATAGTAACTTGTGCACTAATAATAATAATTAATGAGAGACTAATAGTAACTTGTGCACTGATAATAATAACTAATAATAGACTAATAGTAACTTGTGCACTAATAATAATAATTAATAAGAGACTAATAATAACGTGTGCACTAATAATATTAACTAATAAGAGACTAATAGTAACTTGTGCACTGATAATAATAACTAAGAAGAGACTAATAGTAACTTATGCACTAATAATAATTAACAAAAGACTAATAGTAACTTGTGCACTAATAATAATAACTAACAAGAGACTAATAGTAACTTGTGCACTGATAATAATAACTAACAAGAGACTAATAGTAACTTGTGCACTAATAATAATAATTCATAAGAGACTAATAGCAACTTGTACACTAATAATAATTATTAATAAGAGACTAATAGTAACTTGTTCACTGATAATAATAACTAATAAAAGACTAATAGTAACTTGTTCACTGATAATAATAACTAAGAATAGACTAATAGTTGCTTGTGCACTGATGATAATAACTAACAAGAGACTAATGGTAACTTGTGCACTGATAATAATAACTAATAAGAGACTAATAGTAACTTGTTCACTAATAATAATAACTAAGAATCGACTAATAGTAACTTGTGCACTGATAATAATAACTAATAAGAGATTAACAGTAACTTGTGCACTGATAATAATAACTAAGAATAGATTAATAGTAACTTGTGCACTAATAATAATAATTAATGAGAGACCAATAGTAACTTGTGCACTGATAATAATAACTAATAATAGACTAATAGTAACTTGTGCACTAATAATAATAATTAATAAGAGACTAATAATAACGTGTGCACTAATAATATTAACTAATAAGAGACTAATAGTAACTTGTGCACTGATAATAATAACTAACAAGAGACTAATAGTAACTTATGCACTATTAATAATTAACAAAAGACTAATAGTAACTTGTGCACTAATAATAATAACTAACAAGAGACTAATAGTAACTTGTGCACTGATAATAATAACTAACAAGAGACTAATAGTAACTTGTGCACTAATAATAATAATTCATAAGAGACTAATAGCAACTTGTGCACTAATAATAATAATTCATAAGAGACTAATAGCAACTTGTGCACTAATAATAATTATTAATAAGAGACTAATAGTAACTTGTTCACTGATAATAATAACTAATAAAAGACTAATAGTAACTTGTTCACTGATAATAATAACTAAGAATAGACTAATAGTTACTTGTGCACTGATGATAATAACTAACAAGAGACTAATAGTAACTTGTGCACTGATAATAATAACTAATAAGAGACTAATAGTAACTTGTTCACTAATAATAATAACTAAGAATCGACTAATAGTAACTTGTGCACTGATAATAATAACTAATAAGAGATTAACAGTAACTTGTGCACTGATAATAATAACTAAGAATAGATTAATAGTAACTTGTGCACTAATAATAATAATTAATGAGAGACTAATAGTAACTTGTGCACTGATAATAATAACTAATAATAGACTAATAGTAACTTGTGCACTAATAATAATAATTAATAAGAGACTAATAATAACGTGTGCACTAATAATATTAACTAATAAGAGACTAATAGTAACTTGTGCACTGATAATAATAACTAACAAGAGACTAATAGTAACTTATGCACTAATAATAATTAACAAAAGACTAATAGTAACTTGTGCACTAATAATAATAACTAACAAGAGACTAATAGTAACTTGTGCACTGATAATAATAACTAACAAGAGACTAATAGTAACTTGTGCACTAATAATAATAATTCATAAGAGACTAATAGCAACTTGTGCACTAATAATAATAATTCATAAGAGACTAATAGTAAATTTCTCACTGAAAATAATAACTAATAAGAGACTAGTAGTAACTTGTGCACTGATAATAACAACTAATAAGAGACTAATAGTAACTTGTGCACTGATAATAACTAATAAGAGACTAATATTAACTTGTGCACTGATAATAATAACTAACAAGAGACTAACAGTAACTTTTTCACTGAAAATAATTACTAATAAGAGACTAGTAGTAACTTGTGCACTGACAATAACAACTAATAAGAGATTAATAGCAACTTGTGCATTGATAATAATAACTAATAAGAGACTAATAGTAACTTGTGCACTAATAATAATAATTAATAAGAGACTAATAATAACGTGTGCACTAATAATATTAACTAATAAGAGACTAATAGTAACTTGTGCACTGATAATAATAACTAACAAGAGACTAATAGTAACTTGTGCACTGATAATAATAACTAAGAATAGACTAATAGTAACTTGTGCACTGATAATAATAACTAACAAGAGACTAATAGTAACTTGTGCACTGATAATAACTAAGAATAGATTAATAGTAACTTGTGCACTGATAATAATAACTAAGAATAGACTAATAGTAATTTGTGCACTGATAATAATTACTAACAAGAGACTAATAGTAACTTGTGCACTGATAATAATAACTAAGAATAGACTAATAGTAACTTGTGCACTGATAATAATAACTAACAAGAGACTAATAGTAACTTGTGCACTGATAATAATAACTAAGAATAGACTAATAGTAACTTGTGCACTGATAATAATAACTAACAAGAGACTAATAGTAACTTGTGCACTGATAATAATAACTAAGAATAGATTAATAGTAACTTGTGCACTGATAATAATAACTAAGAATAGACTAATAGTAATTTGTGCACTGATAATAATAACTAATAAGAGACTAATAGTTACTTGTGCACTGATAATAATAACTAAGAAAAGTCTAATAGTAACTTGTGCACTGATAATAATAACTAACAAGAGACTAATAGTAACTTGTGCACTGATAATAATAACTAATAAGAGACTAATAGTAACTTGTTCACTGATAATAATAACTAAGAATAGACTAATAGTAACTTGTGCACTGATAATAATAACTAAGAATAGATTAATAGTAACTTGTGCACTAATAATAATAATTAATGAGAGACTAATAGTAACTTGTCCACTGATAATAATAACTAATAATAGACTAATAGTAACTTGTGCACTAATAATAATAATTAATAAGAGACTAATAATAACGTGTGCACTAATAATATTAACTAATAAGAGACTAATAGTAACTTGTGCACTGATAATAATAACTAAGAAGAGACTAATAGTAACTTATGCACTAATAATAATTAACAAAAGACTAATAGTAACTTGTGCACTAATAATAATAACTAACAAGAGACTAATAGTAACTTGTGCACTGATAATAATAACTAACAAGAGACTAATAGTAACTTGTGCACTAATAATAATAATTCATAAGAGACTAATAGAAACTTGTGCACTAATAATAATTATTAATAAGAGACTAATAGTAACTTGTTCACTGATAATAATAACTAATAAAAGACTAATAGTAACTTGTTCACTGATAATAATAACTAAGAATAGACTAATAGTTACTTGTGCACTGATAATAATAACTAACAAGAGACTAATAGTAACTTGTGCACTGATAATAATAACTAATAAGAGACTAATAGTAACTTGTTCACTAATAATAATAACTAAGAATCGACTAATAGTAACTTGTGCACTGATAATAATAACTAATACGAGATTAACAGTAACTTGTGCACTGATAATAATAACTAAGAATAGATTAATAGTAACTTGTGCACTAATAATAATAATTAATGAGAGACTAATAGTAACTTGTGCACTGATAATAATAACTAATAATAGACTAATAGTAACTTGTGCACTAATAATAATAATTAATAAGAGACTAATAATAACGTGTGCACTAATAATATTAACTAATAAGAGACTAATAGTAACTTGTGCACTGATAATAATAACTAACAAGAGACTAATAGTAACTTATGCACTAATAATAATTAACAAAAGACTAATAGTAACTTGTGCACTAATAATAATAACTAACAAGAGACTAATAGTAACTTGTGCACTGATAATAATAACTAACAAGAGACTAATAGTAACTTGTGCACTAATAATAATAATTCATAAGAGACTAATAGCAACTTGTGCACTAATAATAATAATTCATAAGAGACTAATAGTAAATTTTTCACTGAAAATAATAACTAATAAGAGACTAGTAGTAACTTGTGCACTGATAATAACAACTAATAAGAGACTAGTAGTAACTTGTGCACTGATAATAACAACTAATAAGAGACTAATAGTAACTTGTGCACTGATAATAACTAATAAGAGACTAATAGTAACTTGTGCACTGATAATAATAACTAACAAGAGACTAACAGTAACTTTTTCACTGAAAATAATTACTAATAAGAGACTAGTAGTAACTTGTGCACTGACAATAACAACTAATAAGAGATTAATAGCAACTTGTGCATTGATAATAATAACTAATAAGAGACTAATAGTAACTTGTGCACTAATAATAATAATTAATAAGAGACTAATAATAACGTGTGCACTAATAATATTAACTAATAAGAGACTAATATTAACTTGTGCACTGATAATAATAACTAACAAGAGACTAATAGTAACTTGTGCACTGATAATAATAACTAAGAATAGACTAATAGTAACTTGTGCACTGATAATAATAACTAACAAGAGACTAATAGTAACTTGTGCACTGATAATAATAACTAAGAATAGATTAATAGTAACTCGTGCACTGATAATAATAACTAAGAATAGACAAATAGTAATTTGTGCACTGATAATAATAACTAACAAGAGACTAATAGTAACTTGTGCACTGATAATAATAACTAAGAATACACTAATAGTAACTTGTGCACTGATAATAATAACTAACAAGTGACTAATAGTAACTTATGCACTAATAATAATTAACAAGAGACTAAGAGTAACTTGTGCACTAATAATAATAACTAACGAGAGATTAATAGTAACTTGTGCACTGATAATAATAACTAACAAGAGACTAATAGTAACTTGTGCACTGATAATAATAACTAAGAATACACTAATAGTAACTTGTGCACTGATAATAACTAATAAGAGACTAATAGTAACTTGTGCACTGATAATAATAACTAAGAATAGACTAATAGTAACTTGTGCACTGATAATAATAACTAAGAATAGATTAATAGTAACTTGTGCACTGATAATAATAACTAAGAATAGACTAATAGTAATTTGTGCACTGATAATAATAACTAACAAGAGACTAATAGTAACTTGTGCACTGATAATAATAACTAAGAATACACTAATAGTAACTTGTGCACTGATAATAATAACTAACACGAGATTAATAGTAACTTGTGCACTGATAATAATAACTAAGAATACACTAATAGTAACTAAAAAGGGAAGCATTTTTGCACAAGCATTGCACTAATAACTTTACTACCTCACTGGACTCTATTTATTACACATTGCACAATTTGCACACAACCAGCAATTATTTATTATTCTCTGTCTGTACTGTGTTGTGTTGTCTGTCCGTACTTGTTTGTTTGTGTTGCACTTGTGTCTGTATGCACTGTCTATGTTGCACCATGGTCCTGGAGGAACGTTGTTTCGTTTCACTGTGTACTCTGTATGTAGTTGAAATGACAATAAAAACCCACTTGACTTGACTTGACTTGACTTGTGCACTGATAATAACTAATAAGAGACTAATAGTAACTTGTGCACTGATAATAATAACTAAGAATAGACTAATAGTAACTTGTGCACTGATAATAATAACTAACAAGAGACTAATAGTAACTTGTGCACTGATAATAATAACTAAGAATAGATTAATAGTAACTTGTGCACCGATAATAATAACTAAGAATAGACTAATAGTAATTTGTGCACTGATAATAATAACTAACAAGAGACTAATAGTAACTTGTGCACTGATAATAATAACTAAGAGTACACTAATAGTAACTTGTGCACTGATAATAACTAACAAGCGACTAATAGTAACTTATGCACTAATAATAATTAACAAGAGACTAATAGTAACTTGTGCACTAATAATAATAACTAACAAGAGATTAATAGTAACTTGTGCACTGATAATAATAACTAACAAGAGACTAATAGTAACTTGTGCACTAATAATAATAATTCATAAGAAACTAATAGCAACTTGTTCACTAATAATAATAATTAATGAGAGACTAATAGTAACTTTTTCACTGACAATAATAACTAATAAGAGACTAGTAGTAACTTGTGCACTGATAATAACAACTAATAAGAGACTAATAGTAACTTGTGCACTGATAATAACTAATAAGAGACTAATAGTAACTTGTGCACTGATAATAATAACTAAGAATAGACTAATAGTTACTTGTGCACTGATAATAATAACTAACAAGAGACTAACAGTAATTTTTTCACTGAAAATAATTACTAATAAGAGACTAGTAGTAACTTGTGCACTGATAATAACAACTAATAAGAGATTAATAGCAACTTGTGCACTGATAATAATAACTAATAAGAGACTAATAGTAACTTGTGCACTGATAATAATAACTAAGAATAGACTAATAGTTACTTGTGCACTGATAATAACAACTAACAAGAGACTAATAGTAACTTGTGCACTGATAATAATAACTAAGAATAGACTAATAGTAACTTGTGCACTGATAATAATAACTAATAAGAGACTAATAGTTACTTGTGCACTGATAATAATAACTAATAAGAGACTAATAGTAACTTGTTCACTGATAATAATAACTAACAAGAGACTAATAGTAACTTGTGCACTGATAATAATAACTAATAAGAGACTAATAGTAACTTGTGCACTGATAATAATAACTAAGAATAGATTAATAGTAACTTGTGCAGTAATAATAATAATTAATAAGAGACTAATAGTAACTTGTGCACTGATAATAATAGCTAAGAATAGACTAATAGTAACTTGTGCACTGATAATAATAACTAACAAGAGACTAATAGTAACTTGTGCAATAATAATAATAACTAACAAGAGACTCACAGTAACTTGTGTACTGATAATAATAACTAAGAATAGACTAATAGTAACTTGTGCACTGATAATAATAACTAACATGAGACTAATAGTAACTTGTGCACTAATAATAATAACTAATAAAAGACCAATAGTAACTTGTGCACTGATATTAACTAATAAGAGACTAATAGTAACTTGTGCATTAATAATAATAACTAATAAGAGACTAATAGTAACTTGTGCACTGATAATAACAACTAATAAGAGACTAATAGTAACTTGTGCATTAATAATAATAACTAATAAGAGACTAATAGTAACTTGTGCACTGATAATAACAACTAATAAGAGACTAATAGTAACTTGTGCATTAATAATAATAACTAATAAGAGACTAATAGTAACTTGTGCATTGATAATAATAACTAAGAATAGACTAATAGTAACTTGTTCACTGATAATAAAATAATAGTAACTCGTGCACTGATAATAATAATTAATAAGAGACTAATCATAACTTGTTCACTGATAATAATAACTAACATGAGACTAATAGTAACTTTTTCACTGATAATAATAACTAATTAGAGACTAATAGTAACTTGTTCACTGATAATAAAATAATAGTAACTTGTTCACTGATAATAATAACTAATAAGAGACTAATAGTAACTTGTGCACTGATAATAATAACTAATAAGAGACTAATAGTAACTTGTGCACTGATAATAATAACTAATAAGAGACTAATAGTAACTTTTTCACTGATAATAACAACTAATAAGAGACTAATAGTTACTTGTTTACTGATAATAAAATAATAGTAACTTGTTCACTGATAATAATAACTAACAAGAGACTAATAGTAACTTTTTCACTGATAATAATAACTAATTAGAGACTAATAGTAATTTGTTCACTGATAATAATAACTAACAAGAGACTATTAGTAACTTGTTCACTGATAATAAAATAATAGTAACTTGTGCACTGATAAAAATAATTAATAAGAGACTAATAGTAACTTGTTCACTGATAATAAAAACTAATAAGAGACTAATAGTAACTTGTTCACTGATAATAAAATAATAGTAACTTGTGCACTGATAATAATAACTAATAAGAGACTAATAGTAACATGTTCACTGATAATAAAATAATAGTAACTTGTGCACTGATAATAATAACTAATAAGAGACTAATAGTAACTTGTGCACTGATAATAATAACTAATAAGAGACTAATAGTAACTTGTGCACTGATAATAATAACTAAGAATAGACTAATAGTAACTTGTGCACTGATAATAATAATTAATAAGAGACTAATAGTAACTTGTTCACTGATAATAAAATAATAGTAACTTGTGCACTGATAATAAAATAATAGTAACTTTTGCACTGATATTATTAATTAATGAGAGACTAATAATAACTTGTGCACTGATAATAAAAATTAATGAGACTAATAGTAACTTGTGCACTGATAATAATAATTAATAAGAGACTAACAGTAACTTGTGTACTGATAATAATCATTAATAAGAGACTAATAGTTACTTGTGCACTGATAATAGAATAACATTAACATTTGCACTGATAATAATACTTGAGATAATGAACACTAATAATAGAGTAATGATAGAATATTAGATGGATATTAGAATATTAGACTACACATAGGTGGGTTAAAATGATACTAATATGAAGCCAATATGTTTCATGTGGCTGTTTGTAACTCAGTTTGTCGTCACGTCACATTAAGGAAGTTAAAGTTTATTTACTTTGATTAATAAACAATAAACAAAGCATTCTACGGCCTATAGTAACTATAGTAACAGGTGACAGGTATTTACTGTTACTCAGCACTCAGTTACAGAAATTACACAAAACCCTCTCTCTCCCTCTTTCTCTCTCTCTCTCTCTCTCTCTCTCTCTCTCTCTATCTCTCTCTCTCTGTCTATCTCTCTTTCACTCTCCTTTTCTCTCTCTCTGTCTATCTCTCTCTTTCTGTCTATCTCTTACTCTCTCGCTTTCTCTCTTTCTGTCTATCTCTCTCTTTCTCTTTTTGTCTCTCTCTCTCTTTCTGTCTATCTCTCTCTCACTCTCCTTCTCTCCCTCTCGGTCTATCTCTCTCTCTTTCTGTTTATCTCTTACTCTCCTTCTCTCACTCACTCTCTCGCTTTCTCTCTTTCTGTCTATCTCTCTTTCTCTTTTTGTCTCTCTCTCTCTTTCTGTCTATCTCTCTCTCACTCTCCTTCTCTCCCTCTCGGTCTATCTCTCTTTCTGTTTATCTCTTACTCTCCTTCTCTCACTCACTCTCTCGCTTTCTCTCTTTCTGTCTATCTCTCTTTCTCTTTTTGTCTCTCTCTCTCTTTCTGTCTATCTCTCTCTCACTCTCCTTCTCTCCCTCTCGGTCTATCTCTCTTTCTGTTTATCTCTTACTCTCCTTCTCTCACTCACTCTCTCGCTTTCTCTCTTTCTGTCTATCTCTCTTTCTCTTTTTGTCTCTCTCTCTCTTTCTGTCTATCTCTCTCTCACTCTCTATCTCATTCTTTCTCTCTCTTTCTGTCTGCCTCTCTCTTTTTCTGTCTATCTCTCTCTCACTCTCTTTCTCTCTCTCTCTCTCTTTCTGTCTGCCTCTCTCTCTTTCTGTCTATCTCTCTCACTCTCTCGCTCTATCTCTTGCTCTCTCTCCCTCTTTCTCTTTCTGTCTATCTCTCTCACTCTCTGTCTTTCTTTCTCTTGCTCTCTCTCTCTATCTCTCTCTCTCTCTCCTCTGCAGGTCATGATGGTTTGATCAGGAACTACAGGGTGGACGTAGCTGAGGATAATAATCACCACCTCTTCTATTGAATTATATGAAGCTGGAAGCTGGATGTAAACTGATTAGCACCGGCGGTCCGCGGAGAGAGAGCTGTCCATGCGGTCAGTGAGAAACTATTAGCGTTATTAGAACATCCCATGATGCCACAGTTATATGTACGACTCACAGTGTCAGGATTCTCTACTGGATACGACAGCCTGCCGCATACTTTTACAGTTAGAAACGAGGTAAACACCTGAGTCAAGACAATTCAGCACATTACTCAGTCTTTAATAACACTTATTCAGAGAGAGAGAGAGAGAGAGAGAGAGAGAGAGAGAGAGAGAGAGAGAGAGAGAAAGAAAGAGAGAAAGAGAGAGTAAGTTAGAGAAAGAGAGAGACACAGGGAGAGAGAAACAGAGAAAGAGACAGAGAGAGAGAGATGGGAGAGAAGGAAAGAAAGACAAAGACAGAGAGACAGGGAGAGATAGACAGAAAGAGAGAGAGATAGATAGAAAGAGAGAGAGAGAGAGAGATATATGGGAGACAAGTAAAGAAGGAGAGAGACAGAGAGACGAGGAGATAGAGAGATAGAGAAAGAGAGAGTGAGTTAGAGAGAGACAGGGAGAGAGAGAGATAGAGAGAGTGAGTTAGAGAGAGACAGAGAGACAGGGAGAGAGAGAGATAGAGAAAGAGAGAGTGAGTTAGAGAGAGACAGAGAGAGAGAGAGCTAGGGAGAGACAGGAGAGAGAGGGAGAGAGAGAGAGAGACAGGAGAGAGGGAGAGAGAGAGAAAGAGAGCTAGAGAGAGACAGGAGAGAGAGGGAGAGATAAAGTGAGAGATCCTGTTTAGGCTAAAAGGATTTACAGGATGGCACTCATGTCCACCAGAGATATCCATGAAACTGGTTATTACTGCTTTTGTCTGTGTAAACTAGTGAGTGTCCTGCTGCGGCTGGCACACTGCCAAATCCCCAAACCCCAGCCCTACACCACAGAGCTGTCTCACTCACACAAACACACACACCCCTCCCATCCTGGAACGGGCCGAGCCTTACAAACGGAAATTTCCAGGCAGACCCCCACCCTCACCGCCCCCACCCACCAGTGTGTCTCTCTATCCACATCTGACAAGGTTTAGTCCTAAAAAAGACATTAACTGTTCCCCAAACTAAAGGCCCTGTTGTCAGACCCCTTTCTCACTGTAAGTCATATAAACATTTACTTAGAGCCTTTAAAATCACTCAGTAGCAGAAACTCTGTTAATGTTTTGAGTTGTTTTCAGTTGTTTTGAGTTGGGAGAGTTGTTTTGAGTTGCTTTGAGTTGTTTTGAGTTGTTTTGAGTTGTTTTGAGTTGTTTAGAGTTGGGAGAGTTGTTTTGAGTTGTTTAGAGTTGGGAGAGTTGTTTTGAGTTGTTTTGAGTTGGGAGAGATGTTTTGAGTTGTTTTGAGTTGCAAGAGTTGTTTTGAGTTGTTTAGAGTTGGGAGAGATGTTTTGAGTTGTTTTGAGTTGGGAGAGATGTTTTGAGTTGTTTAGAGTTGGGAGAGATGTTTTGAGTTGTTTTGAGTTGGGAGAGATGTTTTGAGTTGTTTTGAGTTGTTTTGAGTTGGGAGAGTTGTTTAGAGTTGGGAGAGTTGTTTTGAGTTGGGAGAGATGTTTTGAGTTGTTTAGAGTTGGGAGAGTTGTTTTGAGTTGTTTTGAGTTGCAAGAGTTGTTTTGAGTTGCGAGAGTTGTTTTGAGTTGTTTAGAGTTGGGAGAGATGTTTTGAGTTGTTTTGAGTTGGGAGAGATGTTTTGAGTTGTTTTGAGTTGTTTTGAGTTGGGAGAGTTGTTTAGAGTTGGGAGAGTTGTTTTGAGTTGTTTTGAGTTGGGAGAGTTGTTTTGAGTTGGGAGAGTTGTTTTGAGTTGTTTTGAGTTGGGAGAGTTGTTTTGAGTTGTTTAGAGTTGGGAGAGATGTTTTGAGTTGTTTAGAGTTGGGAGAGTTGTTTTGAGTTGTTTAGAGTTGGGAGAGATGTTTTGAGTTGTTTTGAGTTGGGAGAGTTGTTTTGAGTTGGGAGAGTTGTTTTGAGTTGTTTAGAGTTGGGAGAGTTGTTTTGAGTTGGGAGAGTTGTTTTGAGTTGTTTAGAGTTGGGAGAGTTGTTTTGAGTTGTTTTGAGTTGTTTAGAGTTGGGAGAGTTGTTTTGAGTTGGGAGAGTTGTTTTGAGTTGTTTAGAGTTGGGAGAGTTGTTTTGAGTTGGGAGAGTTGTTTTGAGTTGTTTTGAGTTGTTTTGAGTTGGGAGAGTTGTTTTGAGTTGTTTTGAGTTGGGAGAGATGTTTTGAGTTGTTTTGAGTTGCAAGAGTTGTTTTGAGTTGTTTAGAGTTGGGAGAGATGTTTTGAGTTGTTTTGAGTTGGGAGAGATGTTTTGAGTTGTTTAGAGTTGGGAGAGATGTTTTGAGTTGTTTTGAGTTGGGAGAGATGTTTTGAGTTGTTCTGAGTTGTTTTGAGTTGGGAGAGTTGTTTAGAGTTGGGAGAGTTGTTTTGAGTTGGGAGAGATGTTTTGAGTTGTTTAGAGTTGGGAGAGTTGTTTTGAGTTGTTTTGAGTTGCGAGAGTTGTTTTGAGTTGCGAGAGTTGTTTTGAGTTGTTTAGAGTTGGGAGAGATGTTTTGAGTTGTTTTGAGTTGGGAGAGTTGTTTAGAGTTGGGAGAGTTGTTTTGAGTTGTTTTGAGTTGGGAGAGTTGTTTTGAGTTGGGAGAGTTGTTTTGAGTTGTTTTGAGTTGGGAGAGTTGTTTTGAGTTGTTTAGAGTTGGGAGAGATGTTTTGAGTTGTTTAGAGTTGGGAGAGTTGTTTTGAGTTGTTTAGAGTTGGGAGAGATGTTTTGAGTTGTTTTGAGTTGGGAGAGTTGTTTTGAGTTGGGAGAGTTGTTTTGAGTTGTTTAGAGTTGGGAGAGTTGTTTTGAGTTGGGAGAGTTGTTTTGAGTTGTTTAGAGTTGGGAGAGTTGTTTTGAGTTGTTTTGAGTTGTTTAGAGTTGGGAGAGTTGTTTTGAGTTGGGAGAGTTGTTTTGAGTTGTTTAGAGTTGGGAGAGTTGTTTTGAGTTGTTTTGAGTTGTTTTGAGTTGGGAGAGTTGTTTTGAGTTGTTTTGAGTTGTTTTGAGTTGGGAGAGTTGTTTTGAGTTGTTTTGAGTTGGGAGAGTTGTTTTGAGTTGGGAGAGTTGTTTTGAGTTGGGAGAGTTGTTTTGAGTTGGGAGAGTTGTTTAGAGTTGGGAGAGTTGTTTTGAGTTGTTTTGAGTTGTTTTGAGTTGGGAGAGTTGTTTTGAGTTGGGAGAGTTGTTTTGAGTTGGGAGAGTTGTTTTGAGTTGTTTTGAGTTGGGAGAGTTGTTTTGAGTTGTTTTGAGTAGGGAGAGTTGTTTAGAGTTGGGAGAGTTGTTTTGAGTTGGGAGAGTTGTTTTGAGTTGTTTAGAGTTGGGAGAGTTGTTTTGAGTTGTTTTGAGTTGGGAGAGTTGTTTTGAGTTGGGAGAGTTGTTTTGAGTTGTTTTGAGTTGTTTTGAGTTGGGAGAGTTGTTTTGAGTTGTTTTGAGTTGGGAGAGTTGTTTTGAGTTGGGAGAGTTGTTTTGAGTTGGGAGAGTTGTTTTGAGTTGTTTTGAGTTGTTTTGAGTTGGGAGAGTTGTTTTGAGTTGGGAGAGTTGTTTTGAGTTGTTTTGAGTTGGGAGAGTTGTTTTGAGTTGTTTTGAGTTGGGAGAGTTGTTTTGAGTTGTTTAGAGTTGGGAGAGTTGTTTTGAATTGGGAGAGTTGTTTTGAGTTGGGAGAGTTGTTTTGAGTTGTTTTGAGTTGGGAGAGTTGTTTTGAGTTGTTTTGAGTTAGGAGAGTTGTTTTGAGTTAGGAGAGTTGTTTTGAGTTAAGAGAGTTGTTTTGAGTTGGGAGAGTTGTTTTGAGTTGTTTTGAGGTGGGGGAGTTGTTTTGAGTTGGGAGAGTTGTTTTGAGTTAGGAGAGTTGTTTTGAGATAGGAGAGTTGTTTTGAGTTGTTTTGAGGTGGGGGAGTTGTTTTGAGTTGGGAGAGTTGTTTTGAGTTGTTTTGATTTGGGAGAGCTGTTTTGAGTTGGGAGAGTTGTTTTGAGTTGTTTTGAGTTGGGAGAGTTGTTTTGAGTTGTTTTGAGTTGTTTTGAGTTGGGAGAGTTGTTTTGAGTTGGGAGAGTTGTTTTGAGTTGGGAGAGTTTTGAGTTGTTTTGAGTTGGGAGAGGTGTTTTGAGGTCGGAGAGTTGTTTTGAGTTGTTTTGAGTTGTTTTGAGTTGTTTTGAGTTGGGAGAGTTGTTTTGAGTTGGGAGAGTTGTTTTGAGGTGGGAGAGTTGTTTTGAGTTGTTTTGAGTTGGGAGAGTTGTTTTGAGTTGGGAGAGTTGTTTTGAGTTGTTTTGAGTTGGGAGAGTTGTTTTGAGGTGGGAGAGTTGTTTTGAGTTGTTTTGAGTTGGGAGAGTTGTTTTGAGGTGGGAGAGTTGTTTTGAGTTGTTTTGAGTTGTTTTGAGTTGGGAGAGTTGTTTTGAGTTGGGAGAGTTGTTTTGAGTTAGGAGAGTTGTTTTGAGGTGGGAGAGTTGTTTTGAGTTGGGAGAGTTGTTTTGAGTTAGGAGAGTTGTTTTGAGGTGGGAGAGTTGTTTTGAGTTGGGAGAGTTGTTTTGAGTTGTTTTGAGTTGGGAGAGTTGTTTTGAGGTGGGAGAGTTGTTTTGAGTTGGGAGAGTTGTTTTGAGGTGGGAGAGTTGTTTTGAGTTGTTTTGAGTTGGGAGAGTTGTTTTGAGTTGTTTTGAGTTGTTTTGAGTTAGGAGAGTTGTTTTGAGTTAGGAGAGTTGTTTTGAGTTGTTTTGAGTTGTTTTGAGTTAGGAGAGTTGTTTTGAGTTAGGAGAGTTGTTTTGAGTTGGGAGAGTTGTTTTGAGTTGTTTTGAGGTGGGGGAGTTGTTTTGAGTTGGGAGAGTTGTTTTGAGTTAGGAGAGTTGTTTTGAGTTAGGAGAGTTGTTTTGAGTTGTTTTGAGGTCGGGGAGTTGTTTTGAGTTGGGAGAGTTGTTTTGAGTTGTTTTGAGTTGTTTTGAGTTGGGAGAGCTGTTTTGAGTTGGGAGAGTTGTTTTGAGTTGTTTTGAGTTGTTTTGAGTTGTTTTGAGTTGGGAGAGTTGTTTTGAGTTGTTTTGAGTTGTTTTGAGTTGGGAGAGTTGTTTTGAGTTGGGAGAGTTGTTTTGAGTTGGGAGAGTTTTGAGTTGTTTTGAGTTGGGAGAGTTGTTTTGAGGTCGGAGAGTTGTTTTGAGTTGTTTTGAGTTGTTTTGAGTTGTTTTGAGTTGGGAGAGTTGTTTTGAGTTGGGAGAGTTGTTTTGAGGTGGGAGAGTTGTTTTGAGTTGTTTTGAGTTGTTTTGAGTTGGGAGAGTTGTTTTGAGTTGGGAGAGTTGTTTTGAGTTGTTTTGAGTTGGGAGAGTTGTTTTGAGGTCGGAGAGTTGTTTTGAGTTGTTTTGAGTTGGTTTGAGTTGGTTTGAGTTGGGAGAGTTGTTTTGAGTTGGGAGAGTTGTTTTGAGGTGGGAGAGTTGTTTTGAGTTGGGAGAGTTGTTTTGAGTTGTTTTGAGTTGGGAGAGTTGTTTTGAGGTGGGAGAGTTGTTTTGAGTAGGGAGAGTTGTTTTGAGGTGGGAGTGTTGTTTTGAGTTGGGAGAGTTGTTTTGAGTTGTTTTGAGTTGTTTTGAGTTGGGAGAGTTGTTTTGAGTTGGGAGAGTTGTAGAGACTCAGATTTCTTTACAGTGGTGGTGATAGTAACCAGGGGTCACCATGTCTACAACACAAATATAGCCATCTTATTAACTGTCCAAAACCACCAGCGAACCTACACAAGTGTATTTATCTAATGTTTATGATGGCAAAATAGTTATAGTTAATAGTTAATAGTTAATAGTTCTTTGGGCACTACTTTACCTCACAACACTGTGTAAGGGTCTCTCCATCATGAATGGATTAAACTAAATGGTTTAAAATACACTGTATACCAAAACAAATCATAACACCATAAAATCATATAACCATTTTCTGTAAGGGAACTTTTAGAGGAGGATGTCTGGTTCCTATCACCACCACTGTGAACAGTTCTGTTCTGTAAGTTTCTCTAGAACGAGCGTTTCCACCAAACCTCTCTGAATGACTTTGCTAACGTGTCAATCTTTAAAGTATGTAGAATTAGTAATGAATACACACCACCATGGAAAAGTACTGTCATACTGACAATGTTTTATTATACAGTGTATTTTGTTACAAACTAGAGTAAAATTCTATGCAAATATTTTATTTAATATTGCAAACAGTTTTTAAAAACATTAAATAATTAAAATTATACTCCCATTATCCATTTACATGAAATGACAGTTATCTACCATAATATTTGGCCTCTTTTTCTGAAAATACAATGAATTCTGGTTTATTATGGCTTTGTTCTTGATGTTATACAGCTTTACGCTCATTAAACATATACACACTGATTATTCATGCCATTCAAAACACCTCTTTTTCAGATATCCAATCAATTTCATAGCTACTACACACATTCTCTATTTTATCAGCTCCACTTTCCATATCGGAGCACTCTGTAGTTCTGTACTTACAGACTGTAGTCCATCTGTTTCTCTGTATACTTTGTTATCCTGTTATTCAGTGGTTAGGACCCTTAAAGGACCACCACAGAGCAGATATTATTTGGGTGGTGGGTCATTCTCAAAACTGCCGTGGTGTGTTAGTGTCACTGTGCTGGCATGAGTCAGACACAGCAGTGCTGCTGGAGTCTTTGAACACTGTGTCCACTCACTGTCCACTCTATTAGACACGCCTGCCTTGTTGGTCCATCTTGTAGATGTAAAGTCACTGGTCACAGGATGCTGCCCACAGGATGCTGCCCACAGGACGCTGCCCACAGGACGCTGCCCACAGGACACTGTCAGCTGGATATTTCTGTAGGACTATTCTCAGTCCAGCAGTGACACTGAGGTATATAAAAACTCCAGCAGTACTGCTGTGTCTGACCCACTCACACCAGCACAACACACACTAACACAACACCATTATGTCAGTGTCACAGCAGTGCTGAGAATGATCCACCACCCTACTAATACCTGTGGCGATCCTGTGGTGGTCCTGACTTACACATTCTCTATAAAATCAATTATCTATAAGATTGTGTTGAATAAAAGAAATGATATTAGAATTAAACTGGATTTAATGCACGTCACATATGCTGCTTCAAATGACAGGATCCCCTGCCTCCGTGCAGGACCCCCAGCTTAAGTCTCCTTCCCGTGTCCCTGCAACAGACTTGTGAACAGGAATAGTGAGCGAGAGCATTTGATACATTTTTGATACTGTAAGCTCGTCTCCACTAAAATCAACACAAACACTTCTGACTCACCCAGACCACTAAAGTTTTCCACCAAGTACCCTCAGCACAACATCTCCTTCAGCAAGCTCTCAATAAAACATGGCTGTTAGCTCGGTTTTTCCTTTCTTCCACTCCTCTGTGCCTTCAGGTTTACCCCGGTCTGAGCCAGGAGCCCCAGGCACTTTCCCAGAGAAGAATAAAAAAAAAACAAGAAGTCTGACCAGTCGAGTGTCCGGTGCCTGCTACAATTCTGACCATGCAGAAAAAAGAAAAGTTCTAGCAACTCATGGCATCAATTCCCGAAGAATTTCAGAAAAACAGTTCATAGAAAGCATTACTGTTATTTTCTGTGTTGAAAATAATGTGAGCAGGGGTCTTTATGTATTAATTCAGTACTTTAGATTGTTCTCTGATGTTCTACATGTGACTATGTGACTGGTCACCCAGACGTGGGGTCTGTCTAAGTAGGCTGTCAAGGTAAGCAGCGTCCTGTCTGACATCTCTCCTCGTAAGACAGATTATTGAGACGCTCTAGTTGAAGAGCAACTGCGTCACAACTTGTTCCATCCCACTGCACACGACCAGTGGTTTAGCTAGTTGCTTAGCTACCAGCTGGCTATCCAAAACAGTAGCCCGAGGCATAGGGTGCGTCTGAAATCGTCTACTTGTCTACCACTCAGTAGTGAAATCAGTAGGCGAGCGCGGCTAGTATGTCTGAATACTCGTATTGAGCTAGTTGCTTAGCTACCAGCTGGCTATCCAAAACAGTAGCCCGAGGCATAGGGTGCGTCTGAAATCGTCTACTTGTCTACCACTCAGTAGTGAAATCAGTAGGCGAGCGCGGCTAGTATGTCTGAATACTCAGTAGGTATTGAGTAGTAGGTGAACGGTACCCGGATGACCTCCTGAATCAGCAGCCATTTTTATGTAGGTGAACACAGCACACTGCGCTATCCCATGATTCACCTGGAGCCGCGGATGAATTCAAAGCAGAGAAAAACAACTGTGAAAAGCAGAACGTCGGCTGTGTGTACGCAGCTACAGCTCGTGAACTGCCGCTACAGAAGTTACAGAAGCTCTACTGCTGAGCTAAAAATATGAGCTAAAAAAAAAATAGTATCTAAATCTGTAAACGGGGCTTTTAATAAATAGCAAGACTTTAATGGCGGTGGTCTGACATCTGGCGTCACAGGACGTTGGTAAGATAGCGGACGTAGTGCATCCGAGATTGTGTGGCTACTAAAACTCACCTACTGAAATTGCCTAGTGCCTAGTAGGCGATTTCGGACTCATGCTTAAAATCCGCTAGCACAAATGCTAATGGCTCGAGTGGTCGTAATGGTCAACTCGTTGCAAAGTTACAAATAAAATGCTGTTTTTTGTGGTTGTGTAACAAAAACACATTAAAACACCAGAGAGAATTGGAATACGATGCTTTCTTACAAGCGGGCAAAATAAGGCACGTCAGTAGACTACATGTTTAAGGGATCTAAGAATTGGGACAGCCTACATGTCGGGAAACACATTTTCAATAGACGTGAAATGCTGTCTATGCAGACACTCTCTAAGTTTTGAGACAGACCTGTGGTGTCCTAGGATTTGGTCCTAGAACTTTGGTGAGCTCATGAATATTATTTGAGCCCTAACAAGTTGGCTTTATTTAGAAGGTTTTATTGACATAATTTTTAAAACCACCCTGTAAAGTAAATGGTAGTCCAAATTTAAGCATATGTTTGTGTGTATCTTATTGATTGATGCATTTCTGTTGCAGTGATCAGATTTCCATCCTATTGGTTGGGTTTGCATTAGACATGTTTTAATGTATACAGTCCCATTTGGGGTGGGTTTGGGGGGAGGGGGGTTGTCTTCCTACCAATGTTGTGACCAAACCCACAAACCTACCCTTGCAAATGATTTGGAGCTTAGTAGCTAAGGTTACTTATACTATTTACTTGCTTTTGGTCTCAACATCAACACAAAGTACATTTTAAGTTGTTTCTCACTGTGAAACTCTCAGTTTAAGATGATCTGCTTCAGCCAGCAAACAGTGATATGATTACACAGCATGGCTACAGGCTACTGTTGGGGTTGTGATGCTAATAAAGGTGGAACTGCTTCTCTCTTCACTCTCCTCAGTGTCAAACGCTGAGCAAAGCTGCTCAATATTGTTCAAAGTTCGAGAAGCTGTTCCAAGTGAAATGTGCAGAGTGTTGGCCTCCTGTTCACTGGGTTGTTTTGCAAATTTTCTGGTCCACCTTAAATGGTGCTGCAGTTATACACTGGTGCCTGTACAAGTTGTAACATTTAAGGTGGAAAAGAACATTAGATTAAGAAGCTGGTAAATAGGAAGCCAACTTCAGCTTAGTTTAAAGATTAATACAACTCAGTAACACATTTTTTACATTACCTTTAAAGAAAACATTAAAAATGTCCAAAACGAGACAGCCAGACAGAGTAGACACTGTTTATTTCCATTAAATACGTTTAATTTCTATGTAAAGTGAAGACAATGGGTTTGTTGCCCTGAAACAACTTTATGCAATTGAGGGTTAAACGTGAATGAACCTCTGCTTGTTTCAATGAGCTTCAAATCAGAAATAATTCATCAAACTCTAAGAGGAGAAGTTTCTAGGCATACATGAAATTAGAGTTGGGCATCCTCTAGTCCTTCGTCAGTGGTCACAAGATGCTTCCCAGATTGCTGTTGGCTGGATAGACTATTCTCAGTCCAGTAGTGACGCAAAGGTTTTAAAATCCACTTCAACCAGCACAACACACACTAATACACCACCACTATGTCATTGTCACCGCAGTGCTGAGAATGATCCACCACCTCTATAATACCTGCCCTGTGGTGGTCCTGTGGGGGTTGTGTCTTATACATTCCCTTTGAGGAGCATACATGCAATGTGGGAAAAAACAACCAGTCAATTCTTCTAAAATCGTTCATCTGTTCCCGTCTTCACAAGCCGTAGAGTTCCGGCACCGGTCACGCAAAATCGAGCGTCCTTTTAGCCTGAAGACCAGACGCACACAGAGACCCCATACAGTAGCCCATGATCTACAGTCGAAGGAAGATAAGTGAAAACACAGTCTCCAAAAGCTCCGTCTCGTATCTCATTCAAGCATTACAGAGTGACTGGCAGTGGTGCACGCTCACCCTGTGTTAGTGTTCGTCTTTCTCCATACTCTGTAATACAACTACATTCAGTTTTAACAAGTGCTGCTTTACAGCATTCTTCTTTTCGAGAGCGAAGAGAACAACAGGCTCTACTCTTGCTTCAGATCTGAAAACATTGATAGCCAATCCTGCCACTGTGAGAAGACACCTCAACACTGTGGGCCTGAAAGGACGTGTAGCTGTTTAAGAAGCTCCTCACTGAGAAAATTAGATACACACACATCAAACAAAGAAGCTGCTGGTGTTCATAGAACAATGGACTGATCACCCCAGAGTCCAGACCTCAACATCACTGAATGTGTAAATCACTGTTAACATCTGGAAAAGGACTGTTAATAGAGTTTTATTTACATTTAATCTGTTAAATTGTTTAAATAATTAAATAAAGTTCACAGTTAACAGTACATTTAGGCATACTTTAGCACTTTCAGTCTTATTTCTATGTCAAATTGTTTGTTTAGCAACTATTTAAGCTATTTTACCTCATTCTTATAAAACTTTCTCATAAAATGTACATTAATAAAATTCTAGAGAAATCTTAAAATGCTTGCAATTGTTATTCCCAAAAGAACTTTCCAATGGACTTTACATGCACATGTGAACAAATAATAAAAAAAAAGTAATTTTTGACATCAAAACAAACAGATAAACATTTGAAGCAAACACCTGAACCTGATTGTCTAATCTAAATCGAATCTAAGTGTAACTAATAACTAATTCATTATATCGCCGCTGTCCAATGAAAAACAAGTATCTCAAGTATCTTTCCAGGAGAGGCCAAAAACATTCTTTACTTTTAGTGTAAGTCAATGGAACCAGAATTTTTTCCAAGCTATTTTGGAGCACTTCTATTTGTCCAATCATCATGAAATTTTCAAACACTGTAAACGACCGTTGTCGTGTTCAAATGATGTAGAAAACTCAAAATCAACAAAAATGGAGATTCGTGTTTTTAATGGACATTGACGATATATAACATTAACACAGTTGGATAATGTACATGGAATGTCGGTAATAATTTTAGATGTCTACGAGTAAAACACAGTAATTAGTATGCAGGTGATTTATGAAATAGATTCATAAGGAATCCCTACACTCTTAAAAAAGAACAATTTTTTAACAGCCTCTGAAGAACTGTTTTTAGAAGTGCATAATTAAGTGCATATGATTGTAAGTACAAAATCCCACGTTTAGAACATCTTCTTATTAGTCCTGTCTTTAAATCAGTTTCAACTTCTTGTGTCCATGTGGACTTCTTTCCTCTGGAATATCCTGTCTTCTGTTTGGTCTTCAGGCTTCTGAATGGCTGATTAATGGTTCCTCTGATTGTCTCCATCCATCTTATTTCTTGTGGTCCTTATCCACTTAAACTTTTTTAAGCATACTTTGATTCGGTTCTTCTCACAATATCCCTAAAACGAGAGCTTCAGTTTGGTTCTCTGGAGTTTTGAGTGAGAGATGAGGCTTGCTCTGTTTCTTTTCTTTGCTGTCAGAGGTCCACTCCACCACTTCTACCTCTTCAGCATCAGTGATACATTTATTCGTATTTCTTGTTGTCATAACTTGTTTTCTTTATATTGAGCTCCATATTTCTATTCTGTTCTGTTAGTTTCTTCAGAGAGGTTTTTACTCTAAAGGGTACAGGTAGCCAATGCAGTGATGCCTATACTGGTCCAGCATATGAGCAGCAGCAATTTGGGCCAGCTGGACTCTCAAATGAGACATGTATAGAAAGCATTACAATAATTACAGCCACGACTATATAAACGCTTTTTCTTCATTCAACTTAAAGAAACTGCAGGCTGAACAATACTTTAGAGCTTAAATAAATTCCATTAGATTTTTTAATCTACTGAAATTACTCGCTTTACAGAGAAATAAAGCTATGTATCATCAGCATCCTGCATCTACAGCATCAGTGGTAAAGTTAGCTGTATGGCTGTGTAGCTTTGCAGTTGAATAAAGAGAAAACAGATTGCTTAATTCTGGAATAGCAATAAGAGGCACAGACCTACCTTGATTCGAGAGCCTTACAATATAAAGAACTAGCATGTACCTCTGGGGTACTGATGTCCTGTGATTGCAGTTTTGGTGGTTGTGTCAAAGCAGTTATTAAATCAACATTTATCACCAACAAGCCATCATCAACAAGATTAGAGATTTTTTGAGTAACCAGAGCTGGAAAAACTGATCTAGGCCTTCATTTCTACCAGGATTGATCACTATAATGGTCTTGTAACTGGATTTTCAAAGAAGACAATCAAACAGCTTCAGTAACTTCAAGATGTAGCTGCCAGAGTTCCCACTAGCAGTAAATGAAGGAAACACATGACCTGGACTGAGACCACTTTATCTGGTTGAACCACACTTTGGTTCCTTTGGTCTGGATGATCCAAGTCACCTTTCAAACCTGCTATCTTACCAAACTGAAAGACCAACGCTCCAGACCAAACATGGCAGGTGTGAAAGCACCCTAAGTTATGGACGAGCACATCAACGCTGTCCAAAGAAAAACAAGTACCTCCAAAACTGCAGCTGTAAGAAAGAACAAAAACTTCTTTACTTTCAATGTAAGTCAATGGAGCCAGAAAGGTTTCCAACCTGTTTTGGAACATTTCTACTGGTCCAGTCATTTTATAACTTTCACAGGATAAAAAAGATCAGCCGTCATGTTCAAATAATGTAGAAAAATAAAAATAGACAAAAATGGAGACAAAAAATTGACAAAAATGTTTTTCTTTGGACAGCGACGATATTATGGGATATGCTGCAGTGTAGAGCCCACAGATCATCATCACTTAGTCCTGCCTAATGTAAGACGCAGCGTTTAGCTGCTGTGCTGCTCTTGAATAAAGTCAGTTAACAGAACATAAGAACAGCCCTGACTCTAACACTTTAAATCCAGGCTGAAAACATTCTGCCTTGAGCAGCTCAGTTTAAAGCATTGTTAAATCTCCAACACTGATACCCTGTAACAGCCCTTTACCATCCTAATTTTATTTTTAAATCAAATGTTTTAATGATGGTTTTACCATGTTTATTATCATGTTTTATTAATAAATTTTTTTGGATTATCTTTGTATTTTCTTATTTGTAAAGCCCTTAGGTTGACCGCAGTGTTTGTATGAAAGGTACTATATACATACACTTGTCTTGCATTCTTCATATTTTCATTCTGAGCTCTAACTTTCCTTAAAGGGCCTTCAGGCCTTCATAATTACCAGCATGTGAAACCCATCTTTCTCTTGTCAAGCTTCTCTTATTACATGCTGAACACAAAAACATGAACAGGGTACAGAGTTTTAACGCAATGTTGCCCAAAAACATGGAACAAAAAAACCCAAAATGCAAGTTTTGGGCCAAAATGTCCAAAAAACATTTCAACTATTCATTTAAAAAGGCCAGAACGCAGCAAGGAGTCCGGATGGAGTCGCTTAGGTAGTAATTCAGCCACGTTAACCTGCTGCTTTCTTCAAAGCCGGGCTGCTGATGTATATAATTACATTAGCAATTAGTAGCTTGTTTGTAACAGCTGCGACCAGCGCTGCCCTTATGCTGGTGTCCATGTCACCGACACGTCTAAGGTCTCCCACGTATCCCACTGACTGAGTCTGAAGTGGAAACAAATCAGCCCAGACTACACAGAGGAAAATAAACAGAGTGGGCTGCAGATGGTCATGTGACCCGAGTCTAGAGTCTCGTACTTCCAGAGCAGGATACTGGGCAGACAACAATGAAGCCCCCGCGACCCTCACATTCCTGCAGGGCCTGCTGGAGGGGATTTCTCCTTTACAGCCCAACATACATTGTCTTCTTCTGGTCTCTCTCTCTCTTTCTCTCTCTTTCTCTCTCTCTCTCTCACTTTCCCTTTCCCTCTTTCTTTTCTCTCTCTTCCTCTCTGCCCAAGTTTTGTTCTCCTTCTCTTTCTCTTCTCTCTCTATTTCTGCTTCCATTGAAGTTCTCAGTAACGTAGAGAACTAATGTATAGGGCGTTTGTTCTGTTCTTTTCTTTTTGGATTTTTTTTGGGTTTAAAATGAAATGATAAACCTCACCAGTGAAAAGGGGGACTGTTCACACGGCCATTAAGATACTAAACCAACACAACAGCATGAAATTAGATTACTTAAACGAATGACACACTAAATCATAGTAGCTTTCTTCACAAAGACACATGAGTTGAAAGAAATTACTAGAAAATACTAGAAAATGTTACTAGAATAAAAAGTGATGCCGCTTCCTTCTGGCAGAGTGAGCGATCCTCCTGTCTCTCCCTCGTTTCCTGTACACACTGACGTGCTTTGATGTGTCCACTGACAGATTTATTTTAAATTCTGTTTGATGTATTTTCAGAGCTTTATAGTAATTACACACAGAGTTTAGTTGTACATTTAGTTTACATTACATACTCACTTAACACAATTATATAATTACATAATTGCTTCCATTGACGCTCTCTATGCTCTCTATATAATACTGGCAATACATACGATTTAATCACAGACGCCTAGTAAACCACTAATGAGAGTAATTACTCTGGCCTTCATTTAACACACGCTGCATATGGTTCACTAACATAAACCACCTCTGGAGAGCTGCTTTTACAGGTTCAGTAAAGAAGGTCATTGTTGCTATGTGAATAAAGTGAATGCTTCTATATAGAACCATATTATACTTCAGTATAACAAGCACGTTCTCCTTCACTCTGAAGAAATACTCGCCGGACAAAGAAGCATGAAATGTGGTCTCTTATTATGAACCAACATAATAACGCCTCTACCTGTGCAAACAGAGACTCTTTTCTTTGGTGTTTAGTTTATTAAACTGTAAATATTGTTTGACCAGAGGAGGATGGGTCTCCCATTGTGAGTCTTGGTTTCTTCCTCCAGTCTGAGGGAGTTTTAATGCCACTGTCTCCTCTGGTTTGCTCACTGGGGGATATAAATGTTGTAACTGTCTGTTTTCAAAACTTCTGTAAAGCTGCTTTTTACAACATCATT
Source organism: Megaleporinus macrocephalus (assembly GCA_021613375.1). Classification (NCBI taxonomy): domain Eukaryota; kingdom Metazoa; phylum Chordata; class Actinopteri; order Characiformes; family Anostomidae; genus Megaleporinus; species Megaleporinus macrocephalus. The sequence continues at coordinate 23,139,320 of CM038725.1, read as the reverse complement.
GTAAAAAGTGCTATACAAATAAACTTGAATTGAATTGAACACCTCCCCTTAGATCACAAGGTGATACTTACTATTAGTACATAAATATAATTACAGTAAATATAATTACATTAGAGGGGGTACAGCCTTTCATACACAGCCCCCCAGCTTTGGAATAACGTTCCAGTCAGTGTTTGGGATGCAGACAGGGTCTCAGTTTTTAAGTCTAGGCTAAAAAACGACTTGTTTTGATAATAAGTTTGTTCTTTAGGTAAGAGGTGCAGATCTGGGGTCACTGACGGACAGTATTACGATTGCTGCTGTCATACTGGTGCTTTCACATGCTCACTCAAGTTTGCTGATGGTGGGGCAGAGGGGCGCTGACATCTCAGGGAGCCTCATGTCTTTGTTACTTTCTGGCTCTCTGTTTTAGTTATACTGTAATAGCCAGGCCTGCCAGAGTCACTGCTGTACCTTATTAACACCATATACTGTTCACAGTCACAGTCACTGTTCACAAGCACTGTGAGTCTGTATGGTCTGATGTTGAACTACAGCCCAGCCTGTGTGGTCTGATGTTGAACTACAGCCCAGGCTGTGTGGTCTGATGTTGGACTACTGCCCAGGCGGTGTGGTCTGATGCTAAACTACAGCCCAGGCTGTGTGGTCTGATGTTGAACTACTGGCCAGCCTGTGTGGTCTGATGCTAAACTACAGCCCAGGCGGTGTGGTCTGATGCTAAACTACAGCCCAGGCGGTGTGGTCTGATGCTAAACTACAGCCCAGGCTGTGTGGTCTGATGTTGAACTACTGGCCAGCCTGTGTGGTCTGATGCTAAACTACAGCCCAGGCTGTGTGGTCTGATGTTGAACTACTACCCAGGCTGTGTGGTCTGATGCTAAACTACAGCCCAGGCGGTGTGGTCTGATGTTGAACTACTGCCCATCCTGTGTGGTCTGATGTTGAACTACTGCCCATCCTGTGTGGTCTCATGCTAAACTACAGCCCAGGCTGTGTGGTCTGATGTTGAACTACTGCCCATCCTGTGTGGTCTGATGTTGAACTGCTGCCCATCCTGTGTGGTCTGATGTTGAACTACTGCCCAGCCTGTGTGGTCTGATGCTGAACTACTGCCCCTTCTGTGAGGTCTGATGTTGAACTACTGCTTATCCTGTGAGGTCTAATGCTGAACTACTGCTTATCCTGTGTGGTCTGATGTTGAACTACAGCCCAGACTGTGTGGTCTGATGTTGAACTACTGCCCAGCCTGTGTGGTCTGATGTTGAACTGCTGCCCATCCTGTGTGGTCTGATGTTGAATTACTGCCCATCCTGTGTGGTCTGATGTTGAACTACAGCCCAGGCTGTGTGGTCTGATGTTGAACTGCTGCCCATCCTGTGTGGTCTGATGTTGAACTGCTGCCCATCCTGTGTGGTCTGATGTTGAACTACTGCCCATCCTGTGTGGTCTGATGTTGAACTACTGCCCAGGCTGTGAGGTCTGGTGCTGAACTACTGCCCAGCCTGTGTGGTCTGATGCTGAACTACTGCCCCTTCTGTGAGGTCTGATGCTGAACTACTGCTTATCCCGTGAGGTCTAATGCTGAACTACTGCTTATCCTGTGAGGTCTGATGCTGAACTACAGCCCATCCTGTGAGGTCTAATGCTGAACTACTGCCCACCCTGTGTGGTCTAATGCTGAACTACAGCCCATCCTGTGAGGTCTAATGCTGAACTACTGCCCACCCTGTGTGGTCTGATACTGAACTACTGCTTATGATGTGCAGTCTGATGCTGAACTACTGCTTATCATGTGCAGTCTGATGCTGAACTACTGATACTGCTGCTTCACTTGCCTTGACCAGGTCCCCCTGTTTGCCTGAATTCTGGACCAGTTTACCCACCATGATACATATCATTGTAAATTTTATTCTTATTGCATTTGCTATCTGGAGGTGTTTTAGATCCTAGTTATAAATACATAATTAAAGTACACTTTGTTCATAGAAACAGTTTACATCAACTGATGTTCCCCAGAGAGCTATGTGAGATAACAAATCGAATAAACAACAATTATGAAAAGGAACTTTGCCTTCAAATAAAAACTGTAATGTAGCAAAAATTAATATCTCTAGATCACTAATGCTTAATTAAATCCTCACAGCAATGTTCAACATCAGTACCTCACCACACTATTACTCAATCAAATTCTCACAGAAATCTTCAACATCAGTACATAACCTCACTAATACTCAATCAAATGCTTACAGCAATGTCCCAACATCAGTACCTAATTTTACTATTACTCAATCAAATCCCTACAGCAATGTCCCAACATCAGTACCTGATTTTACTATTACTCAATCTAATCCTCACAGCAATGTCCCAACATCAGTACCTGACCTCATTATTACTCAATCAAATCCTCACAGAAATCTTTAACATCTGTACCTGACCCCACTAACACTCAATCAAATCCTCACAGCAATGTTTCAACATCAGTACCTGACTTTACTATTACTCAATCAAATCCTCAAAGCAATGTCCCAACATCAGTACCTGACCTCACTAATGCTCAATCAAATCCTCACAGCAATGTACCAACATCTGTACCTGACTTCACTAATGCTCAATCAAATCCTCACAGCAATGTCCCAACATCAGTACCTGACCTCACTAATGCTCAATCAAATCCTCACAGCAATGTCCCAACATCAGTACCTGGCCTCACTAATACTCAATCAAATCCTTACAGCAGTGTTCCAACATCAGCACCTGACCACACTAATACTCAATCAAATCATCACAGCAATGTTCCAACATCAGCACCTGACCTCACTAATACTCAATCAAATCCTCACAACAATGTTCAACATCAGGACCTGACCTCACTAATACTCAATCAAATCCTCACAACAATGTTCAACATCAGCACCTAACCTCACTTATACTCAATCAAATCCTCACAACAATGTTCAACATCAGCACCTGACCTCACTAATGCTCAATCAAATCCTCAAGGAAATCTTCAACATCTGTACTTGACTTCACTATTACTCAATCAAATCCTCACAGAATTCTTCAACATCTGTACCTGACTTCACTATTACTCAATCAAATCCTCACAGAATTCTTCAACATCTGTACCTGACTTCACTATTACTCAATCAAATCCTCACAGAATACTTCAACATCTGTACCTGACTTCACTATTACTCAATCAAATCCTCACAGAAATCTTCAACATCTGCACTTGACTTCACTATTACTCAATCAAATCCTCATAGAAATCTTCAACATCTGTACCTGACTTCACTATTACTCAATCAAATCCTCACAGAAATATTCAACATCTGTACCTGACTTCACTATTACTCAATCAAATCCTCACAACATCAGCACCAACAAGATGTGACATCATGTGCATAACCTCTATTCAGTTGGACAGAAGCCTCAACGTTACATTCAGTTTTACTTTGTTTAGTGTTTGTGTCCACTTACAGATCTCTTTCTTTTGAGGAGACTCAGTTTCAGCTTCTCAAAGGACATTGCAGCAACACCTCCAAAGTTCAGTCTCCAGTCTCACCATCTGAGGATCATCCTTAATAGCTGAACATCCTTTCAGACCCACAGTGTTGAGTTGTCTTCTCACAGTGGAGGGATGGATGTGGATGTTTTCATAACTAAAGCAAAAGTGGAGCTTAATGTTCTCCTCTCTCTCAATGATGAAGACTTTAAAGCAGCACTTGTTAAAACTGAAAGGATTAGTATGACTGAGTGAAACATAGTGAGCGCAGGTCAAACGCCTGAAACACAGAAAAATCAAAGAAACCAAAAAGAATTAAGAGTTTTGGACCACAGGGTCAGAAAAAGATCTGTCTCTATGTTTAGGTCTCAAATGCTGCACAAGCAACATTGAACTGAGGACGATGTGGTAACTCACATCCTCAGGAGACACATTCTTATTCAGTGCACACACAAAAGTCAGATTCATCTGCTTCTGTGGCCTCAATACACTATCCACATCACAGAATGTTCTCCTTCACCAGAGGGTCCTCAAAATCCTACGAGTGCTGTTTATTTATCTGATGGGGAAAGTTCTGCTGGTCGCTCAGCTCTTCCAGGTGGTTGTTAGGTGTCCCCGTTCCTCTGTAGCTTTTAATCAGCCTTTAAATTCCTGTGTTGGAAACTCACTTATTTTCCTTTGACTTTATCTCTCTCCTTCTCCTTCTGCGTATGAAGTGGAACATCTTATACACAATCTCCTCTGAAAAATCTCCAGAAAAAATAATAACACAGCTTTTTGAGGGGAAGAAGCAGCACACAGGAAAACCTGATGGAGTAAATCTCTCGTGCTCATGCACATCATCTCATTAGTGTTCCTGCTAATCAGCCGAGGCCTCTGTAAGGAGCTACTGTCTTCACTAATGAAGACTAATTACTCACAAACTCAAGTTAAGGGTTGCTGAGATGCAGCTTTAATTCAATTGTCCAAACTGACCCTCTGCTTTCTGACACAAATACTATCTGAACGATTGCGTCCCTCTTTCAGTCGAACCTTCTTCTTCTTTTAAAACAAATTCTGTCAGAACTGGACAGCGTTTAAGCCGTAAATCTGCCTGAGTGGAAATGGAATTGCTGCGTAATTAGCAGGCAGCCCTAATTGGAGATGTCACTAATTACACCGTCATGCCGGTCGAGCTGTGAAGTGTAGTGTGTGGAGGAGCGGCTGACCAGCGGAGCGAGATTCCTGATTTGTTTTAAAAAAGGTTATCGTTAAATCTCTCCTCCGCACAGACGATGGGGCCTGTGGCACACTGACCTCTGACCTCTGCAAATGGCAAATCCAAACTGTCTGTCTGTCTCTCTCTCTCCCTCTCTCTCTCTCTCTCCTCTATCTGTCAGTAACACTGCAGGCCATCCAGCTCCAGCGCTCTGCTGCACCGGCATGTTTACTAATAAAAACATTTAAATGCAGGAATTTCATGCTATAGTATTCCATAGTGTTCCAGGAGGTTGCAATAATACACATAGGCTGTTGCTATGGTATATTATGTGGTTGCTAGGTGGTTGATATAATACCACATATGGTTAACAGTGTGGTGTTAATGGACTTTGTGATTAACACTGGGAGCACAAACTCAGTCCTTTAACAAAAACTGTGCAGAAGCACAGGTATCAAACCTGTGAAATCTGTACAACAAGGTTGCCAAAAGAAGCAGAAGAAGCTTTAAAGGAAGAAAAAAGAGGAAACCGAAGAAAAAGAGGAGGAGAAAGAAGAAGTAAAAGAAGAAGTAGCAGAAGATGAAGATGAGGAGTAGGACAAGGAAGAAAAAAAAAAGAAGAGGTAGTAGAGGAAGAAAAAGAAAATAGAAAAGGAAGCAGAAGATGAAGGAGAAAAATAATTTTTTAAGAGCCCAAACGCTGAAAAACAGCCCCAGAGCATTATTATCCCCCCTCCACCAAACTTTACTGTTTCATACATACACTATGTATTCTAGTAGGTAGTGATTCTCCTGGTTGTCACTGCCTAGTGATAGTGACACCGAACACAGATTCTTCTATCTAGACTGCCAGGTGGTAAAATGCTTCAACGCTTCAAGCTTAATGTTAATATGTTGCTGATAAGAGTTTATGACACAAAGCGGAGACCTCTGAGAAGACAGCAGGTGAGAAGCCTCTTGTTTTAGGAGCTCTGGTTTCCTGACGACTAGCCATGCAATCCAGGGCTCATTGGAAAGGACATGTTATGATTTTCTGACCTGTCATGATCTAGAGCTCTCCAAACATCAGATGTTAAACATTATCTACAGTTTCCCAAAGAATACAATAAAAAACATGTTATTGGAGAGGGAGCATAATGTCTTATAATCCTGTGAAGATCACAGTCGGTTAATCTTATATTCGCCAAGTTATCCTGCTCTAAATTTCTCTGACTGTCTGGACCACCACCACGAGCAATCATCTCAGCAAGGCTGCCCAGGGTACACTTAAGTTTGATACAGAATTTTACAAGGTTTTGGGTTCACATTTATGGTTCCTTGGAGGCGAGCAGTGACATCCAGGAAAGGACATTGTTGGAAAGGGCATATCAAGGCTGATTGACAGGTCACTGGCGTTTCGCTTGTTGCGAAGCATTCCCTTCTCCTGCGATTGCATTCATCACATCATGACTAATAGGGCAACCTTGACTTGGCTTTTGTCACATATGCCTGTGTACATCTGTTTGCTTGGTAAACTGTACAACTGTACACAGTCAAGAAAATGGTATAAAGTTTCTATAATTAATATCCAGACAAGCAGGGAAATTAAAACCTATAAGAAAAAAAATAACAAATTAAATAATTAACTAAGAAGTGAACACTAAACTTTGCCAAAATGGATGAACCAGACAAAAAGAAACGTCAGCAGAAGTTCTATTAGTAGTCTGAATAGGCAAGTCAATGTGTTTGCCACAATTATGACATCACAACCATGAGAAATTAAAGCTTAGTCCCCAAATGTGGAATGTTTCAAAACTTGAATGTCTGTTTAGTAAGAAACTTTTTCATCACAGGGGGCTTTAAAGATGTCAATGATCGTAATTGGCTGTTAAGCCATCTTGTGTGATTGTTTGTGGCAAAACAAGACATAATCAGTCCCATGTAAGCAGGAGCTAATCAGAGTGATCTGACATAAGCCTCTGCAAGTTCCACACAGAGGGAGGATAAACAGTCTCAATGTTGAATTGCTGGGGATATTTAGCTCTAATAATGTTTTCTCTGGCAAACAAAGTGGAGTTTGGAGGCAACTTCCAGCCACCTGCTTGCACGTTTCAGTCACACCTAGCCAAAATGCATTACACGAATAAAGAAGTAACTTCTTCCAGCTTTGGGGCAGATTTGGTAGCTGTGAATAGTCCGACAGAGTCTGAGAGTGGGCAGCGTTCCCGGTATAAGCATGTGTGCACTGTGAATTTTGAACTACATCCAAGAACTGTGTCTATTGCTTTAGTTTAAAATGCAGTCGTGGATCACACTAATCCTTAACAAACCATTGCATAAGCACAGAGGCTGCACAATACAGATAAAACACTAGTGTTGTGATTATACTGCTACATACTGTGATTGCAAGAACCTTGCACATCAATTCAAAGTGCAAGAGATGATTAAATGGCCTGTTATTAAGACCAGAATTATTTATTTTTCTTGGGTTAAATGAATACCTCAAATATAGTTATAATCTGAGAAGTCACTTTCTGCAAGTGTCAGTCGTGTCTAAGGGCTCAGGTCACGAACTTGAGTCTTTTGTTATTAAGTTAAAGGTGAATTTCAGTTTTAATTATCAAAAGGAATAAAAATGTATAACTGTGCTGATAACCATGTCATCAGCACAGCTATGAAAATTATGTCATAACCTAGAGGCAGCATACAATAAGAGAAGCTAAGGCCCCAAAACTGAACCTTGTGGGACTCCATCAAATATTTTTTTAATTCCAATAAATTATTCGTTAAATATTTTACACCATTCTAAAACTGTAAATCAACTCATAGACACTTATATGCCACCAATTACCTTCGTGATAACTCCATGTCTACCAGGTTAACGTAGCTAACATATAATAGAAATGTAAACTCCAGCAATTAGCTTTTTGCTAACCGCAAGCCCAAATCATCACATACTAGTTACAAGGCTAACATCTTACAAATAATGATGACTTGTACCCTACCAATTAGCTTTGTGCTAACACCAATGTCGAAATCATCACGCTTAACAGGCTAATGTAGCTCAAATAATCGTGACGTTTGCCCCATAAATTAAATTGGTGCTTACTGCATGGAGTTTTGAAGCTAATCCTAACAAATAATGGTGACTAATACCCCACTGTTATAAGGCCAACATAGCTAACATATTATAGAAACATCAACTCCAGCATTTAGCATTTTGCTAACTGCATGTGTAAATCATCACACAATAAAGTTACGGGGCTAATGTAGCTTACGATTAATAGAAGGCTATTTATCACTCAGGCCACATTACAAGTTTTATTAGTCTCAATACGTTTAATTCAGTAAATAAGAAGTAATTGTGTTCTTCGTAGAGGACATGTTCACTTGTTTACACTTTGCCCAGCGGGCGCCCAAACTTCTGCACACAGCTGTACCTATGAGCTCAAACTCAGTGCTTCACTAAATGGTGTGATGTCACTGGCCCTGCTGAGGCTCCTGGAGGGCCATTAAACAGCCTACAGTGTTTTCTCTGCTCTAACTGGGCTCTGCTCGTGAAGAGTGTGATAACGAGCTGATGAGTGCAGTCAGGTGCGTCAGAGCCCAAACAACGCTCCAAACTGTGCGGTGCCGTGGCCCTCGGGGGCCGCCGTCTGACGCCTCCGCGCACTAAAGCCTCTTAGCGCGGCCGTCTGCGAGGAGCGAGGAGACAGGACAGAGTGGAGGACGCTCCAGCTGAAAGAAACGGGACTCCATTTCTGTTACTCTGCCTCTCCAGCTGTCAGCTAGCGTGCCGTCCCATGGGGGGTGTTGCCACGGTGACAGGAGGCCACATGTCTTGAGGGCCTCTCTTTGGTCAAAGGAGTCCATTGTTTGGGCGCTAAGCCGCCTTCCACCGGCCCCGCTGGCCTTGGAGCGGGACCCCCCTCCCACTCTGAAGGTTGGGTGGGGGGGGGGGAGGGGTGGCGAGAGAAAACAGTTAGTACAACCATTTGAACACCAACGGTGGGTCGTACCCAAACAGCCTGGGTCTGGAGACGCCTCCTCAAAGGGCAGACGAGGCCAGACGTTCAGGAGAAAAGCCTACAACTCTGAAGACAATCCGGAGCTCCTGAACATGAAATCTGGCCTCTTAAAAGCATCAAGATTCCCTAAAAGCTGATATTGTACTTTTTACAAACTCAAAATATTAAATTTAAATACATATCCTGAACAAAGACATGAAACCTGGAACCAGATATATGCCTGTAATTCTTTACTGTATTTGTATGTAACGTCTGTGAGTACAGTAGTAATAATCTCACTCTTACGTGTTAAAGAGAAACTCTACTTCTACATAACTAGGCGTTACAACGTAAACAGAGCCGTTCAGAGTGGTTTGGTGTGAAATGTTGCATTTTAGAGAAACTTACCGAGTCGGAATTGTTCACAGTGGTGCTGATGGGAACCAGACAATCTTGTTTCAAAGTTTCCTCACAGAAAGTTATACAAAGCATATACAAAGAGAGAAGCAAAGCCCCCAAAACTGAACCTTGTGGGACTCCATCACATATTTTTTTAATTCCAATAAATTATTCATTAAATTTTTTACACCATTCTAAATCTGTAAATCAGAAACCTACCTATGATAACCGCACTCCTGAAACCACACCACAATTATGAGGAGAACATAGGTACCAAATAATAGAAACATATACCCTAGTAGTTAGCATAGCACCAACTGCATGTTTAAACCATCACACAAAAAAGTTACAAGACAGCTAACAAATAATTAACTCTCGGCAGTTAACATGGTGCTAACTGCATGCCCAAATTACCACTGGAGTTACAAGGCTAACGTAGCTAACAACTAATAGACACTTATGCCACCAATTAACTGCCTGATAACTCCATGTCCACCAGGTAAACGTAGCTAACATATATAGAAATGTAAACTCACAGAAAGTTATTACATGAAATGGTTAGCAATACTCTGCCTGATGCTGAGACTCTCAGACAGCTCTACCTGAGCATTTGCTGATGATATGAAGGTACTGAATCCAACTCGTCTTCTTCTGCACACGCGTCACGCAGGTATATGGACACTACACATTACATTTAGAATTTAGGTTGTTTGGTTTGTGTGTAAATAACTGAATGTAATCTGTAGCGTCCATTTGACTGCGTCACATGCACGTATGTGAACAGGGGTCGGATTCTGCTGGAGAGTCAGACAGCAGAGACAACCTCCGAAGAGAAAGACCCATGTGGTTTTACAAGGTAGAGAATATTACAGGACTTTATTACAGGAGGCTTATTTGGTGGGATCGACAAAGACTAATCAAACTTTCTGGCTTGAGATGAATTTATTGCATTGTATGCAGCCTGAAACTGGACCGAGGTTACTGTCTGGAACAACTACAGAACTCCTTGAGACAGCAATAACAAAGATAAGGATACAGTCTAAATCCTTCCTAAGCAGCAGTGGCAGGGAGGAACACTCTGCTATGGGATGTTTCCCTGTAAAAAGCCAGATTTACTCTTATCCCACTGTTTGCTCTGTCATTCTCTTGTTCTTTCTCCCGCTGACGTCTTCTTAGGTCTCTTCTCAGCTTCTGCCATGACGACCATGTTGGGAATACTGAGATATTACCTTCTTACAGCTTGCTGAAGACCCACAGCTGATGTGTGATGTGGTGCCATGAAGTGTTACGCAGTACTTGCGAGTTAGCGCTACAGCAGGCGTTACAGGCAACAAGAGATACCATTCTCCCCATTTATAAATGAATCTCATCAAAATAATTAAGCTGTTAACAACAGGTAATATTGTTACACAAGACTGCTTTAAAGTCATTCATGGTGGAGGGGTACCTGCAGGGTGTTGTGGGGCAGAATAGTGGCAGATTTTCTGTAAGATTGTCCACTATTTTACCCCAAACATTCCATGTAAAACTCAGAAGAGGCATGTAGACATGTACACTGGTGCTTTACAATAGCACATGTAATGACTAAGTAGTAGACATGGTGACCCTGGTTCTCATCACCACCACTGTAAAGAAATCTGAGTCTCTACAATCAACTGTTTCAACTATTAGTATTATTATTACTATTATTGGTAACTACTTACCAAACTACTCTAGAGTTTAATAAAGGGGGCTGGGGGGTCGGGGGTATACTTCTACTTTAGGTCTTGATTTAAAACATCTGATTGGATCATTTTCTGCCCAACAGTGGTTACTAGCTAGACATAGCCAAACAAGCTTTCCCACTTGGTTTGGACTTCAGGGCCTGAACTGAAGGCCTTATTTGCTCATAAAAGCACATTTAAAAAGAAAAAAATACTTTAATTGTATTATTTTTTTCAACTTATAATATATTATTATACTTTATATATTTTGTATATATATATATATATATATATATATATATATATATATATATATATATATATATATATATATATATATATATATATATATATATATATGAATACTGAATCTTACATACCAGACGAACTACACTCCTAAAACAATTATATACGGAGCCATTAACACTTCATTTGCATGCTTAAATAGTTCTTTGCATGGTGAAACGGTTCCTCTGATTGTAGGGGATCATGTTGTATATGGTTCTACACAGCACCAAAAAGGGTTCTTGTACTGTAAAAGCTTGACAACTACAGCAGAACCCAGATAATGAACTATTGAAGTATGCACAAGTTTTTTGAGTGTTCATGGTTCTATACTGAAGCACTGTCTTTACTAAAGAACTGGAGAACCATCTTAAAGAGTGTAGAGGTCTTTAAGGTTGACATTTACAGGCCAGACTGAAAAACTAATAATGACAGGAAAGCAAAGCGAGTAAATCTTTACATGTTAACCAGGATTTAACTTCAACACAGATAAAAACAGCTAGCCATATCACAACCTTTATGAAATTAGTGTTTCCACCACTGACCAGAGCAAAAAAGACCTACTTGTTTAAGCTGAACCTAACAGACACCCATGTTATTCTTTTCCTGTCCACTAGATGGCACTGCTCTCCTATCATGTTTAATGTGCCCAAGCGTGAAATAAGACTAACTGAATTAGTCTTTTTTATAATTGAGTTTAAAAAACTGGCAGCTGAGGTCAAACTGATGTTTTCATTACCCGAAATCAGCACTTAAGCTTAGTTTTATAAGGCAGCTGAGCTGCGAGGCAGGTCATTACATCATAATCACTGAAGCAATGAGCGAACCCTTAATCAAGGCTCAGCCTTAGAGCGGATAGCAAAGGGATGCCATATACTTGGAATATCACCTAAAAATTAGGTTTTAATTCTAGCTGCATTTGACATTTACACATAGAGCTGCTTCTAATGATAGTTCAAAATGAAACATTTCCAAAAAGCACTAAAGCATCATAAGATTACTGCAAACTGTTCACGGTCAGTCAGCAGCGGCTGAAAGTCTCTGAATGACTGAATGTCTTCCTAATTCAGTCATTCAGACACAAATTCATTAAATGTGGGTTGATAGGAAATGCACAGTCAGTGTTGTTCACAGGGGCAGTGATGGGGCAGTAAAAAATAAGTTGAGCTGCTGATTGAAAATAAAACCAGAATTCAATGATGTGAAAATCATTTAAATGCTGTATTTGATTAAAAATAGTAGAAAGGTCACATATTCAATGTTAGAAATGCAGTTTCTATATTAAAATATATTATAATATAATATTAAAAAATGTATATTAAATATATTAAAAATTATATTAAAATTATCTGCCAGTAAGCCAGTATGAAGTTGGTACAAAACTGGGCATACACAGAATATCCCAGTCTTTCAGAAGTAAAGAGCAGATCACCTGTCTGTGAAAGAGTGCGCATGCAAAGAGTGCAACAATTTAAGTTAAACATATTTCAACATGAAACAGTGAAGAACCTGGAGAACTTGATCATCTACTCTACATATTATTAATAAAATATATAGAGAACCTAGAGAAACCTCCATATGCAAGGGACGCTCATGACCTTCAGGCTCTCAGACAGCACCGCATTAACCTTTTAAAGCACAAGCTAAGCAAAACCTTTCTAATGCACGACATGGGTCAGACTTGACCAGTATTAATTTCCTATGTGATTGTATGTATTGCTGAGTTTATTTCATTATTTAATGTCCACGTGTTCATTAAAAATCTTATTTTTGACCTCAAATCATTATTTTTATCATTTTTCTTTCTTTATTTACTTATTTATTTTTAAAAGATTTTTATTAAAACAGTAACAAAATAGAACTGTAGGGATTTGATGATCAAAAACAACTAAATTGAGGAATTCATTGAAGCTTGTAAGGATGATATAGAAAAAAGCCTCAGTCGGGTCACAGTCAGGTTGTGCATCAAAGGGTTAAAAACAGACGTGCTCAGGAACACTTTCCAAAACTACAGTCTGTAAACACGGTTCATCACTGCGTCCACAAATACAGGTTTCACATTTGCATCTGTAGCGAGCAGAAGAGAAGCTAAATATGCACAGATCCTGGCCTCTGTGGACGTGAGCTGGATTAAGATGGAGTGAGGAGGAGTAAAAAGTGTCCGGTGGTCCAACAGGTGTGCAGGTTTTTGGAAATCGTGGCTGCTGCATCCTTCGGGCTGAAGAGGAGAGAGACCATCCGGCTTGTTGTCCGTGCACAGTTCACAGGCCAGTGTCTGTGATGGTATGGGGTCGAGGATGGGGTGTGTGTGTCTTGTGTGTGTCTTGCTTATTTTAGTAAGTCAAGGAACCACATTCTGCATGTAGTACAACAGCATGCTCCTGGGTAGTCCAGGTGCTACAGAGGCCTGCCTGCAGTCCAGACTGGTCACCCACTGAAAGCGTTTGGTGAATTATGAAAGGAAAGCAGCTCAAATTTAATATCAAGCAAGAATGGAAAACATCTCACAGCAATCGTCTCCTCAGTTCCCTAACGGTTTTAAAAGCAGAGCTGATGGACACGGTGGTGAACATCAACCTGGCATCCCACTCAAAATGAGCATATATACATAATTTATTTTAGAAAACACCACCATTTCTCAGGTTCAACATTTGGTATTTTGTCTTTACTTGATATTTTATATTAAATATTGGGCTTTGCACATAATTGGATTATTTTTTTGCACTGCATTCCACCATATTTACAAGTAGGCTTCAACAAACGTATGTTTTAGATCACACTATATTTTAATATGTTTACTGTCTTGTGATGTAAAGGGGGCGGAGTCAGAGTAACTATCTAGTAGGCCAAATCAAATGACCAATCATTGGGCAGTCCTGGTTTAATGTCCCAACAAATACAATATGTTGCCTGACCTGCAAGATGTTATTTCATGATAGTTCTAAGAAGGTTTTGGCCTGAAAACTATCTGTTTATAGTACATTTGCACATCCAGTGTGTTGTTTTTTTCTTTTTAGTGTTATGACTTACCATCATCAGTGTAGACAAGGTGACCCCTGGTTACTATCACCTCCACTGTAAAGAAACGTGTACGATCAACCATTTCACACCAAACCACTCTGAATAACTTTGTTTACATCGTAATGACTCATTGTCACCGGTGTTGCTTGCAACTATTTAAAGAGCTCAGGAGAGCGTGATATTCAGAGATGAGCTGCATCAGGTGTGCTGAATCAAGGAATACCGGTCTAGGCTGTTTTATGTGGGCAAAAAAAGTGAAGTAAAATAATTATAGTTAGTTCATAACCATCACAATTCATAAACTCACAGCCCCCTAAACATTCCCTAAATGTATAGGTATTTTTAAACACTTACTGTATATACTACACCCTACTAACTACATTTATACTAAATGCACGCAGTCTGAAATGTAACCCTGGGCTGTAAGGATAAGTAGGTTCGATCTGAATATTCAGGCAATAATTAAACACAGAAACTCCAAAACTAACCAGACTTCACTTACCAGCTCCTTATTAATCCCTTCATCAGCTGGATCAGATGTTACCATTAAAAATCTGAAGAGACACATTTACTTCTACTGAGTATATTAATCAGGACACTCATTTACTATCTTAGCTGTTTGCTCTTAATTTTATTCTGCTACACTTTATTTCTCACTTTGAGCTTTAGTATTTTATTTAAGACTGAAAAGACCCAAAAAAAGGTTCCTATCATAAACAACTGAGAACTTAATAGGGGAATTTTCCAGAAACACAACATAGTTAAGTGGTTGAGAGCTAAACAAAATGATTTGGGTAATTCTTAGAGAAACTTACTTACAATTCTAGTTTTTTATCTTTTAGAACTGTTCACAATGGTGCTGATAGGAACCAGACATTGAATATACTGCCTGAGACCAGAGAGGGTGTTATGATAGTTTATTGCTAAAGCTTTTGCTTAGAATGTATTTTAGTACATTTGTTTTAACCCTTTCATGATAGATGGGGTATATGCAGGGTGTTGTCAGGCGAAATATGAAAACATACTTGTATGTATGACTATTTTACCACTATCAACATTTCATACAGAAACTCAGAAGACACGTGTATGTTCACCAGTGGAGAGCAAATCAAATGTCTAGATTGCTGTTGTACACATCCCTGGTTACTATCACTACCACTGTATAGACATCTGAATGAGCTTTACAACTCAAGGACTGAATAATTCAGGAATTTAGAACCATTGGACGGATTCTTTTGAGGAACTACAAGTACTTTGAGGTTAATACATGAGGTCTGGATCTGCCAAGCCGGGTAACTAACGTTGCTGCTAAGAAGCCAAATATCATATCTGTATTTATTTTCTTCTACATCAGAGGAGTTCTTTATCAACAGGGGGGCAGCAGAGGTGACCACTGCCTATATATTTGTGTAAGGCATGCTGGGTATTCTAGCGAAAGAACACAAAAACACCAAAATAATACACAATCCTGCACTCTTACAGAAACAAATGACTCTTCAAGGCTTCTATTTTTAACCCTGAGTTCAGAGAACGGAGAATGTGTTCTGCTATAGTTGCAGATCCATTTTCAAAAAGGTTCTATATAGAACACAAACACTCCTCATCATGTTTGCATGGTGAGATAATTCCTCAGACTGACAAAGTGTGTGTGTTCGAGTGTGTGTCTCCTTTAATTTTCCTGCAGTCAGTATTTTAATGAGTGGCTTTAGTCTGCACTCCACTGGTTACCGCTGGAAACTACCTGAGCGCCCTCTGTTGGTAAGAGCAAGACATAAAGCATTATATTAGTTCTGTCCCTTTTTAATGCAGATGACTGACTTTTAATTAAATGAAACTAATGAAGAGATTGTCATCGATTAACACAAGCAGTAAATGAATAATATTAAATAAGGCCGTCGATTACTGGCCTCCTAACAAGCCTTTCCCCGCTGGCCTGATTTCCATGCCAAATTTGCTGAAATTGAACAGATAACACAGACCCCAAGAGAAACTGTCAGCTGACTAACACTGAGCACAGGAACACATCCCACACTGTAAAGTATAAAACAGCAGTGAAATAACTCTTGATTTGTACTTTAAATGATTCAATTACTGCTTTTTTTTAAAAAGCTGAACTTTTGAACCTTTTTAAATTTGTAATTTTTCCTAACGCCATTTCATTTTACTGCCACAGAACACAGTTACCACCAAGCCAAATCATTCTCCTGGCATCCTAAAACGTATATACTAGAATGCAGATATAATATTTAACCTGGAGTCTGAAATATCTAGTACCTGTAGTAATATCTAAAATATATGTCTAGATATGAATATCTACAGTTCATCATATCTAGGAAATAGTCACATATAGGGAAGGGAAGCATTTTTTGCACAAAGCATTGCACTAATAACTCTACTACCTCACTGGACTCTATTTATTACACATTGCACAATTTGCACATTACTATTGCACACTATTTATTATTCTCTGTCTGTACTGTGTTGTGTTGTCTGTCCGCACTTGTTTGTTCGTGTTGCACTTGTGTCTGTATGCACTGTCTATGTTGCACCATGGTCCTGGAGGAACGTTGTTTCGTTTCACTGTGTACTCTGTATGTAGTTGAAATGACAATAAAACCCACTTGACTTGACTTGACTTGACATACACGATATGTTTGAAGACTTTTAAGTTTGTGTACTGTTACAAGTCAGAGACAGTAGTATTGGTGGAGTTTTTAAACACCTTGGAGTCACACACTAACCCTCCACCACCACATTAGTATCACAGCAGTGCTGAGAATGATCCACCACCTAAATAATACCCGCTCTGTGGGGGGTCCTGTGGCTGATAAAACGGAGAAGTGTAGATATAAGGAAGCGTATTGGAACAAGTGACCGGGTTGGAATACATAGTACATCAAATCTAGTTTACAGAGTTTACCACAATCCAGATCACATGAGCGATGTGCAAAGAACGTCCCCACAAAGTCAGATTAACACAGAAGGTTTAATAAGCAGAACAATTCCAGTAAACTAAATACTGTGTCAGAAAAGTGATTTTTCAATTGGCAGGCCATTTATTAACTGTTGCAACAGGCCGTTTCGATTCAAAGTAACTAAACCATCTTGAGCTAAAAGTCATTTAAATGCTGAATTTTTAAAACTGAAGGTTAAAATGATACCACATGATTCTAAAAAAAGTCTTAAATCCTGAACATATTATTCTCCCTGGTGTGCTGGTGTCTCCTCAGTGTCTAGAGAGGTCGGGGGTTGGTATACAGCGCTCAGCCTGCTGCGGGTCCTTCTGCGGTTGGCTGTGAGAAGCTCTGGGGACGTGTGGTCCACCCAGGCTAGGCCACTGGCCTGGACGTCCATGCTCCTGCGGTTTCTTAGGCTGCGACGTACCGACCCTCGGCTCTTAACCATGGGCCTCAGAATTTCATCGATATTGAAGCTGGGCTGCTGCCAGGGCTCCAAGTCAGGTTCGTTTGGGTGCCCTACTGCTTCCACTGAGCTACACTCACTTTGCCGCATTGCCAGTGAGGATTGGGCCAGCTTCTTCACGCTTTCCTCTTGTTTTGTTTCATCTCCTGACTGGTTTTTGTCTGAGGGATGCTGACATGGTTCTTCCCTGTCCGTCACAGCAGTAGATTTCACATGGGAGCTTTTCCGAGCTTTCTTCCTTCCGCTTAAAGTCTTCGGTTCAGGCTCCTCATCTCTGCCCTGGTGTAATTTCCCTTTGCATTCTTCTGCAGTAATGGGATGACTGTCATCTTCCTTTTGGGCAGATTCACACCTGACTAAAGTCTCAGAAGATTCAGACCTATTGCTGTTTTCGTGCCTCGTCCGTTCTCCAACTGGGGACTCAGTGAAAGGTTTTGCAGTGTCTGTGGTTTGTCTGGTTTGCTCTGCATCTAGCTCTCCCTCTGTTTCAGACTCATGAGCACTGCTGAGCCTTTTCGCTCTTCCAGTATTAAAGCTACGTCTTTGAGCTGCAGGTCTTCCAGAGTTTCGTCTGCGTCTAGAAGGCTTAGTACCAGAACTGACCTCACCTGTGTGTGCTACTGTATCACCTGATGCTACATCAGCTTCCATTTCACTGGTTGAACTGTCTTCACTAGTGGGATGCTCCATCTCAGTGGCAGAGCTGCTCTTACTGGGTTGCTGTAGGAAGCGCTGACGCCACAAGGCAGCTGCAGCCACCAGACCAGCCGTTGCATCAGAAGAATCGGCTGTTTCATGGTGATTGTTCAGAGTTTGACTGGAGTCTACATTTGCATCTGTGGACAAAGAGAGTAACCTGTTATTTCCTGTATGTTTAGTAGTGAAGTCAGATGTGATATTAAAGAAACACTTCAGAGCAGGAATGTACAATCTCGGTCCTGGAATTTTACCGCTGTATAGAATTTCGATTTTTCTCACCCAGCACACGTAGATGGTAAAGGCCTTTTACACCTGAATAAGTCAAATTAGGTTTTACTACCTCTCCAGGGTAGTAGATCACCAGGACCAGAGTGTGTGGTTTACAGGTCATTTGGCTAGCAAATACAAGAGTCTACTTTGTAGGATATGTAATGGGGATAGTGTTAAAAAAAAGTAGTTATGGAATTCTGAAGAGAAGCCTTTTTGGGAATTATTTTGGACTGTTTAGCATGTTCCTCTGCTGTGTGTGGAAAACATATGCTGTAGCCTAAAAGCATGTAGTATAACATCTCTGTGTAATATCTGTGAAAGTGGCATTAAACACTTATCAATGCAGCTGAAAAACTATTCTGACAAGGCAATCATCTTCAACTCTCTAACTTACATTGTTTACCTCTTTATAATCTAATTATGCAAACATTTGGACTGTGGACATCCTCTTCAAGCCTGCACCCTGCAACACACAGCACTATATGGTTTTAAGTGCTGCTTGACTCAACACACCTGATCCAGGTCATCAACTAATCATGGAGTTCTGCTTGAGCCGGATGAGGTGGGCTAGGCCAAGGAAAAGTTGTAAATGTGCAGTACTGAGTTTCCTGGATCAAGATTTAATAAACCATAAGCCAGGTGTTCATTCAGATGTTATGCACATTTTGGCTGAATGTGAATTAAGTGGTTTACCGTCTAGTCCTAGCCTAAAAACAATTTTCGCGATTGTTGTGCACTGAATTTCAGGCTTTTCCATTTAGGATTGAAAACCAACTAGACTCTGATTTTGTTGTGGTTTAGAGGTAAAATAAACAAAATGCAGTACCAGCATTAGCTTGCATACATATTGCACACATATTTTAGGACGCTCATACTAGAAAAGTAATGCTCTTCCAAAACTTGTACTAACAATGTGATTTCAGACTGAACACATTATTGGACATCTATTGGTTCTAAGACTACTGTAATATAAAAAGTGTAGGGTGTAAGACACTGAATGTCATCAGGAAAATGTCTTTCCAGAGAAAAAGAAAATATTTTTGCTAAAACAAATATTACACCGCTTTGAATAACAAACAATGTTATGGTTAAGGGAGGAAATTATTACAACAGGTGTGATAAATCAGGTGGAACTGAAAAATGACTGTTTGTTGTTAACAGCTTGCCTGGATGGGGATGTGATGGGCTGTTTGTTAGGCTGGAAGCTGCGGACTCAAAGATGGGGCTAAGCAAAGGGTTTTTGGAGGCATAATCTCTCTTCCCGTACAGTGAGCGGTCCACCTCCTTGCTCCCAAACCGCTTCTTGGCTACCGACGTCTGCAAACAGAACAACATTCAAGATATTACAAGAAACTTAAAATACGCCCTCAGGCTAGATGAAAGCCTTTGGTTCTTCAGTAAAATAGCTTTGCTTCCCACATTTCAGTGTCTGGTCAGTGCCACTGTTGCTCTGGGCCCCAAGTAATACATGTTGTACAGCACGTCTAATAACTGTATCACCTTTCAATGTAAAACGGGTAGTCTTCACAGTAGGTAACGCCTCCATAAGTACTTCCTAACCAATCACAGGGCTAACGTGGCTTGCTCCACCTTCTTGAAGTCTGAACAGCCTGGTGAGCGAAAGCTAACTTTATAAGTATCTTAGTTATCTAACAATCCAACTATTTGATCTGTCCATCTGACTCTTGCATACATCTGAGGTTCAATCAACCAGCTAATGTGGTGCCAGCAATCCTTTTGTGCAAATTCTCTGCATACCCATCCAACAGTGCAGCAGATTACACAGTGAACCTGCTTTGGTGAGCAGGGGAAAGAGGTGTTTTATACTTGAAACTGTTATTATTTATTTATTTATTTATTTATTATTTTCCTCATTGATATGATCATTCCGTGTGAATTTCACATTTTTATTTATCTGACCACAGAACGGTTTTCCATGTTGTCTCAGTCTATTTTAAATGAGCTTTGGCCCACAAACGACAGCAGTGTTTCTGGATCGTGTTTACATTTGTTTTCTTCTTAGCATGATACAGCTTTAACTTTAACTTTAACAGCAAACTGTGTTCACAGACAATGACTTCTGGAAGTGTTCTTGAGCCCATGCTGTGATTTCTAGTACAGCATCATGCCTTTTTTTTAAATGCAGCGCTGCCTGAGGCCAGAAGATCACAAGCATCGACCATCTGCCTTGTCCACAGGGCCCAATTCTCTGAACCTTTTGATAATTGTATATACTGTAGAAGGTGGCCTGTGCAAAGGTTTTACAGTTTTACACTGAGGAATATTTGTCTGGAGTATTTTCAAAAATTTGTAAACATTGGTGAACCTTTGCCCATGTTTGCTTCTGAAAGACTCTGTAGTCTCTCCAGAACGCTCTTTTTAGACTTACCTTTCCAGCCTTTTGTAGCCCTTGTCCCAACATCTTTGACATGCATTGGTGCCAAGTTATAAATGAGTTAATAACTTTCATGAAATGTAAAAACATCACTTTCAACATCAGAGACGCGTTCTAGGTTCTAAATGTAATATTTATGTTTGTTCTTTATAAAGAAGGCACACAGCTGTATGTAGTCACATTCATCAAAGCCAACTCAAGGAAGAAGCACTGAGGTTTATTTAGGACACTCAATCATTTCCACTGTTTCTACAGCTCATTAAACACACAGTGAAGGATAAAGTGATGATCACCAGGACAAAGTGATTCACCAAAGGACTATACCTTCATCTTCCCTTTGGCAGATGCTGCAGCTGTGCGGGAGCTTCTTCTGATCTCTGTCTCGTCCTCTGCTGGTTGCTGGAACACAGACACAGGTTGCAATAAAGGGACATTTTACTTTAATCTGGAGAACTCTGGAGTTTTACAGAGGTGGCACAACTTCACAGTGAAATCAACCCGAGTGAGCCTGACGGGGCTGTGCAGTAAAGAAAGTGGCACACTATCAATAAAACCCATTTCAGAGCGGCTATTTAACAGTCAAGCTACAAAACACTGAGATGTTTGAAATGGACTTCCCCCTACTGTAAATCACCAGCACTTCAGGCAAAACTGTGGCATAGCTCCAAACAGCCCAAATTAAAGAAATTAAAAACTGATCTCAGATCGATACAAAAGACCAATGCAAGTTGTTCTCAGCATTACTGTCTAAATGTTCAGTGCATGTAGAGTGCTACAAGACGTGAAGAGCTCACAGCAGCAGGACAGCTCAATACCTTTCTTTCTCATGCCGTGAAAAACATTTCCACTGCATCGAGCTCTACGGCTCATTAAACACAGTGTGAAGGATAAAGGGATGATCAAAGGGACGAGCAAAGCACTGTACCTTCATTTTCCCTTTGTCAGATGCTGCAGCTGTGCGAGAGCTCCTCTTGGTCTCAGTCTCGTTCTCTTTCTCTGCTGGTTGCTGGAACGCAGGGAAGATGTGTTTTTTTCTATTAACTGAACAATTCTAGGCATTGTAAGCTTTGCAGAGAGGTCTGGGTTGAGTACAGTTTCACACTGGAATCAATTGGAGTGAGACTGATGTGCTGCATTGAAAACATGAAGGAGGAACACAAACAATCAATATGCATATTGTATATTAAATCATGGCTGAATAGAAGTACCCCGCCGTTAACTCTTCAGCAAAAGCAACTGAGCTGTGGTTGAGACACCTCTTCAACAAAATGAGGACATTCATCTGACTGCTATAGCAGCACTTTAGGTAAGTCTGCTACTCAAAAACAGATACCTGTCCCTAAACTAGCATTCCATAATGCAGGCATGAGAACTTGGGAGCAGTGAAATAGGTGGCAAATTCAGAAGTCAATGCACTAAAGCACACTGCAAGATAAAAATACAGGGGTAACTGAGGAGTTTAATTGATGAAGTTAAATGACTTACAAGCCATGTCCAAAAAAAGCTTATACATTTAATATATTTAGTATATTGACTTTTCTTTATTTTAAAATACATTTCAAATGTACGTATAAAAATCTCCTTTCAAGCCTGGCCATTCTAAAACCCCATCTTCTGTTTTCTACTTGTTTAGTAATGTTGCATAGCATTTTTCGCCCACTGTTCGATAGATACTACAGAAAGTCAGGATGCACTTACGCCACTTTTCCTTTTTGATACCAAATCCTAGATTATAGGCTGATATTTAGTACTGACACTAACTCTATCTAACTTATGCACCCTAACATACCCAGCATGACTAAATGGCACTTGTTGGATATATATCTATTATTGTTTATGTACTATATACATTTATAAAATCAGAAATAAGAACCAGATTTAACAACTTCAGTAAATGTAAAATATTTTATGTATCATTGGTTCTCACCGTTTCGTCAATAACAATTTGGACTACCTATAACTCAAGACTGTAGTACACAGCAGTAGAAGAGTGAGTACCGAAGGAAGTGACTTATTCAGGTGAACGGCTCCCTTTAGTGTGTTTTTCCTGTGAAATACTACGAATACAGATTTAGCAGAGAGCACTTTCACTGCTGCTTGTAGTCTCTTACAGCCTAAATAAATATTAGTTCAGAGAGTTATTAACGAAACAGACGAAACTGATGATATACACCAGTATATCATCAGAGCTCAGTAAGGTCCAGTTAGAGGAGATTTCCTCAAGCCAAGGTTCAGACTTTTTCTAACTTGTGTTATGTTTCAGTGCCATATCCTATATACTGAGGTAGTCTAGAATCAGCATTTTATACCATCAGCAACTGAAAGACAAACAAATTGCAAATACTGTTTAGTACATTTCAACAATATTTATTGTTTTAAAGGCTGAACTGAATTAATTATTTATAAAACCTCAAATAAATGTTTAGGGCTACATTAAAAACAGAAGGTAAGGTACTTAAAGTACATATTTATAGAAAAAATAAATTAAAATGCATCTTTCTGTTAACTCAATTTTTACACTGTGACCTGTTGGTTTGGAGCTGCCTGTGGAAAGAATAAACATGTATGGCTCTCCATTCCTGGTTAAACAGTCTGACTGGCTGAGGCACGCCTTAGATGGTCTTACAATGCAAGTGATTGGCCCGTATACCGAAAAGACAAGAAAAGTTCCGCTGCTTAAAATTTACACTGTCAGAATTAAATCCTAATAAATAGTTTATCTGTTTGGGTCCGCATCGCACAATGTCTGGGTCCCAGACCGCAATCCACCTATTTGTGACCTCTCGTATACACCATTCAGTTCTGTTCAGCATGGTATCTGTGCCTGTATAGATGCAACACTAAATGAAAGCAATATTACTATATAAAAATAAAGACTTTACTATGACTCTTTTTTTTCTGGTTTAGGGAAATTTACTTTAGCTGTGATGCACCAACAGAAATTAATTACTCTTTACGTAGACTGGCAGAACAACAAATAGCTGCTGTGCTGTTTTTGAAAAAAATGGAAGGAGTCTCTCTTAGAATTATCTGCTTGCAGCAGACCTCCTATCACTACTATCTCTTTATATCTACACTGTACTCACAGTGACAAGTTGGCATGTACGATAATGGAGATCAGTACAAACGGTACATACACACTCAGTATGTTCTCAGCATCTGTTAAAACGTTCCCTACCGCCACCATAGACGATGCAGAGCTCTGATAAAGTAATGTAAAAGTGCCCGGTAAATAGAGAAAAGCAGTTTAGTTTCAGTACCTTTCTCTTTCTGCCGCGAGATCGAGGCGCTTCAGCTGTGAACGCAGGAGATTCTGGCTGTGGTTCTTGTCGACTTTCTGGCTGCTGAAGGTCAGACTCTGCTTCTGCTGTAAACAAACATCTGATTTAGTCCTTCATCTTCTTAAAACTATCACAAATCCAAATCCAGTTATATAGAGTAGATCTGACAGCCCAATGTGGAAGCTTCACTTAAAGCAGAGTTCTCAGTCCTGACTCTAGAGCTGCCAAGCACACTTCACTTGGCTCAGAAATGGCTTAAATCGTTAAGGAGTTGATTTGGGCGTGCTAGAGGAGGGGACCACAAAATGATGCAGTGCAGGAGTCCAACAGAGATTATCAAACATCAATCTAATCCCTTTCCTTTGTAGACCTAATTAGAGGTGGAGTGGCAGAACACTAGAACTATACTGTTCTGTGGTGGTCTGAGTTAGTATCATCTTTGCTTAAACTCAAACTCACAACAGTGTTGTATTTCTAACAGCAACTCTGGATTCCTAGAGCCCAAAAAAAAACAAAAAATAAACTTATTAGCTGACATTCAAAAACCAAAAGGTCACATACGGCACACTTTACACTTACATCTAGAGGGAATCTGAATTCAGATATTTAAATAATTACAAAATGTTTAAAAATGCAAATAAGACTTAGTGTATCCTTAATGTTATGCATTCTCATACTGAAGAACCATGACGTCTAGACTCCATACTCCAGCAGAGGGCACCAGTGTAGAACCTGCATCTTATGCTGCTGATTGTATCTACCACATTAGCAGAGGGTCTCTGCCACCAGGCAGGAGATCAAAGCACAGGTATAGCTGACAGGAATCATCACAGCCCAGTGAAGACAACTGGTTTTAAATAAAGATCTAGTGAATATGATATCTAACTTAGACTTTGTAGATTTTGTAGTAATAGTGTTTTGAGTGACAGCAGCACTGCTGTCTGATCCACTCGTACGAACAGCACTGATACTGATACGCCACCACCACCACCACCACCACCACCACGTCAGCGTCACTGCAGTGCTGAGAGTGATCCACTACTTATTGGAAATATAGGTTAAAACAGGAAAATGCTTTCTTTTGTCAACAACTCTTTAAAACCAGCTTCTGTAGATCATTTTGGGGACTGACAATATCAGCAATGTCAATTTGATGCACTAATCAAATAATCATGGGTGGCTCACAATCCTGGTTACATAAAGGCAATTTGACTTTAATGTTAGCCAGCTTGAGAACAACGAGTCTGTCTTCATGCATTAATAATTTTCTAACTGCAGAACATCAGATAATGGAAAAATCCAAGTCTAAATTAGTCTGGCCATTATCAGATTTCTACTTTGCATACTTACAGAATAAGACATTGTATGAACATTCTTATTTTTTTAAACAATGATTGTGCAGAGAGCATGAATATACATCATTTGGAGGAAGAAGAATATTTAATTAAATTCTTCATTTTGTCAAGCGCATAGTTGTTTTTAGTGTCGCTCCAGTAGTGTTTTCTCACAGTTGCTGTGTTAAACAACGCTTGCTGTTGCTGCCACTGCACAGATTGAAAATAAAAAAATAAACATCGGAGTAAGTGTATACATGCACTGAGAAATTCGATTACTGAGCTAAAATAATTCTTATCAGATTTCTTTTTACTCCGCATCATTTTTAATACAGGAGCACACACTGGCGCAGACACCGAGCAACTGTTCAATTCCTCACCGCGTCACAGCACACCATGCTATACTTTGTCGTTACTATATTAAGTTAGTCTTGTCAAGACCACAGAAAGACAGAGTAGACCTCAAGTGGCTTGAGACGCAAACAGCAAGACACCCAGTCCTTTAGGTAAACAGACAAATGCTAATGGTCTGTTACCTTAGTTAACATGACTTGCCAAGTGTTTTTTAGCTGGAAAGAGGTAGTAAACCGATACTAAGCGACATGAGTGATGCTGAATGTTTTATTTCATGCAGTTTGTATGAAAAGAGTGTAAAAATTAACTTAAACCTGGTGTTTATTGGATCTTCCTGTCACCATTCTATAGCACTTGCAATGCCATGTGATGCTATGCAGCACAGATCGACAGCCTTAAGAAATTAGAGTACGCTGTTTACATCTCCAGTTAAATAATCAGGTAACTGCAGAAATCTGATAATGATGCGATTAATAAGTGCACGTAAACAGGCTATATAAGAAAATATTCCTATATCTCTTCACATAAATCATTCTACATCATTTGAACAAGATAGTCATTTTTTATGATGTAGAGAGCAATAGAGGAATAGCATGGAAAATGTCCTGGCTCCATTGACCTGCATTCAAAGTAAAGGTTTTTGGCTTCGCCAATGGATGACTTGTTGAACAGAAACCTAATCAGTGTCTCCCCCACCCCACCATGTTCACTACACAAAGGAAACAACTCACCTGTAGGGCTGCACATCATATAGTTTGAAATTTGAAATATGTTTGAAAAAAGACCTCAAACAAATGACTCATTTAATGAGTGCACACATCAAGCACACAAACAAACAAAACCTCAGCAAACAAATCTTCATCCTTGTCACTTAATGCAACGTGCAAGGCTCATTACTGTTGCAAAGATTACTGAGTGGCGTTCTGCACAGCAGTTACCTGGGAGAGCTAAAGGATGGTCAGCAGTAAAAGGTGGAAAGAGATTCTCTTCTTCTTGGAAACAAGTGTTCATAAGTTCAGTGCCTGCAATTGGAGGTTCATCGCGCAGTGTCAGCTCTGGGCCTTCAGCCAAGGCAGCATCTGTAGGAACAATTTAACAGAGAGGAGACTCAGCAAAACGCTTTTGTATTATGCATCACATTAACATTGATTGGATTTGAACATTAATATAATTAGATGTTTTAACACAGTGTACAGTAAATATACATAATTTACAGCAAAAATACTTATAAGATCGATTAAGTTTTCCTACTGTGATATTTCATATTTCTTTTATCCAAGATGAATCATATCCCACATGCAAAAGCTGACTGGGTCTGATGCAGTCTGGTTCAAAAGGACAAATTACCTTTGCTGTCATCTGTCAGGTTATCAAATTCGGCTTCCAGAATCGGGAAACTGATCTGAGGGCAGATTAATTGATTGACTTAGTTTTTGGACATTCATAAAGACTGAAATATGAAGGTACATGCTTACAGTCTAATGACAATGAGCATTTATTTCATGCTTTGTAGCTCATCAAACCTATTTAGGTCTACTCAATATTTCATAATAGGACTCTCCCACTATTTGTCTGTCCTGCCTTTTCTGATACAGTATAACATGAAAAGCCCAGAGCACACCAACTCAACATTCAATATAATACTCTATATCAAGCTTAAAACTTCTCTTGGGCTTGTAAATCTTCGAAAAACACAATTATTGGGCTGATATTATGCAAGTAACTCTATTTTCTTTTTATTTCCTCTACGCATTCCTAACTTGACACATTCATAGAAGAAGGGCACCACAGTAATATCACAATATTTTGGTCTCCAACCTAATGAACATGCATAACCACTGCATCCTACCATTGTTGTCTGCCATCGGTGCAGAGTACAGTTAAATATAGTCAACATAAATTAGGCATTAGAAGTCTATTTGGTAGCTACATGGTAATTACAACTATGATCAACAGCAAAAAGGCAAACGGTAAGGTAAGGATTTTGAAGCATGATGATATAGCTGATGGCACTTCCCCCAACAGTAATCGTTTGTCTGAGAATAAGGCCACTGAACACTGGGTGCATATAAAATGCAGCATAAACTGCAGCCATGTGTCGCAAGGACAGTTCTGATAAACATCAGTCTCAATTAAATGGAATAAAACATTATTTACAAAGCTTATTTATAATTTTACTACATTTTAGCAGTAAACTAATTATTTCGGCTGAAAGACAAGGCTAATAACAATGCTTATGTGATAATTATCATGTTTCTAATCATATTGATAAAACGCAGGTATGAACAGTTTATTAGCTATCTCAGAACTGTGTGGGGTGTGGCTAATGAGCAGCTTGGTTAACAGCTGTCTGTCTGAGCATTATTCTGCTTTCACATGATGCTAACCAGACCAAAAACAAACAGACGTGCAGATAAAGCAACATGTAAAAGAAGGAGCATCTAACATCTGTGGTGTGTGGTGGACTTAACTGTTAACTATCTGTTAAACGGGACTGGTGGGACAACTGCTTTATTCTTCTAATAGATCCAGAAAACATCAAACCTTTCCAATGTCCAGAAAGACCTCATCACTCTCCACTTCTCTCGACCTGCTTCTGGATTTAGAGAGGACTGGAGAGGCTCCATTATTTTGGGGGCTGTTGAAGTCTGGCTGGAGGAGAGGGGGGTCAAATCTTTGTGGTGTTTTAAGAAGCGATTTGCGTCCTGTTGATGATGGGGGACGAATGGGGGTGGCTCCCTTCTGTAGTGGGGTGCTGGGAGGAAGGGTCTTGTCAAAAAACTCAGGGGACAGTGGTGCACCAAAACGAACCCGCTTCTTCTTGGAGATGGAAGTAACTTCCGTTAACTTAACGTCATCTGCAAGAATAGAATGTTATTATAATGTAAATAATGCAAAATGTTTTCTAATGAATAAATATAAAGAAAAAAGGGAATAAGAAAAAAAGAATAATATATATATGGATGGGGAAAAACAGGTTCTCTTATAGAATTATTGTATAAACACAAAGATGCAAAGAATCTACATTTTATCATAAATTGCTAATGCAAACTAAACTTTCTGGAAATAAAGTAAACAAACAATTGCCTTTTCAGTCTACGAGAGTGCCAAGTTTTGCTCAAGTGGTGTCAGCAGAGGAAGTTCACCTAAATCAAAATCGTCTTACTCGCTGAAAAACCAAGCAAAATCAGATTCCCTTGGCTTGCAAAACATGTTGAATACCTGAATACGGATTTCAGTGCTCATATACTTGCACTTGGAATAATATTGAGTAGTTGATAACCTAGGCATATATCCCTGCTTAGATATGGATCATACAAGTCACAGCATCACCCATTCACACACACAGACACACCCACCCACACCCACACCGAGCCATCACCTGTCTCAATCTAATGTAATCAGCATTCTCTTACCTGTTCTGATAACCTCAGGCTGTGACAGCATGGGGAGAGACATAAGCTGAGAACCTATTCCCCGTTTCAGCTGCGGGCTTTTGAACTCAGAGAAGTGCAACTACAAAGCAAAAAAATACAAGAACAACCATATAAACAATGCAGTAAACACCAAATATAGCAGTGGAAGATAGAACAGAATTCAAGTCCTGGAGGGCGACTATACTGCACAGTGGGGGTATGAAATATGATGTTACATATGTTATTGCAATAAATTACATCATAATACATCTTCCTTCCTGAATATCTTCTGAAGCACTGAACTGCATGAGTCATTACCAGAAAGATCAATTACATAGAGCTTGTAAAAAGCAATCGCCAGTGTATAGTAACAGAATAAACTGTACTGTCAACGGCAGCCGACTGAGTCTCAGTTCAGTATGCCATTGTCTCGTTTTATTCAATTATGATTATTATTTATTTTACTGTTTCACGTTTTCCGCTGTTCCTTCTTAAGAAGTGTATTTTTGCAAATATTTATTTATAGCCTTTATAAAATGCGTCACTATTGCACAGTCAAGCATAGCGGAAACTCAAGTTCGTCTTAGTAGACATGCAGGGTTATGGGAAGTTCAAACGATTTCAGCTTTTGCACAAAACCTTTCAGCCGAGACTCGGGTGAGCAATAGTTCGCTCACTAATCGCACTGCGAGTGGTGTGTAAGCATCTAACCCAAGACATGAGCAGTGAGCACAGCACATACTGGACCAAAAACATCAATATTTCGATACTAAACCATTTGAAATGGTACAGTGTGTTTCCGCTTTCTTTTGACCCACACAAACTTCTGTAATGCACCAATAGCAAGAAAAAGTTATGCTGCAGCGAGTTCACAGTCTTTGCAATGAGCCACAGTCAACAAAGAAAACAGCTGGAGTGTTGTCTGAACATACCTTTGCCTCGAAGTAAATAAAGATGGAGAGGCAGCTTTGGCCATTTGTGCTACGTTGTTGATATCTTACTGTAGCACACATTAAAATGTAACTACAGATCTATATGTAAAACTCTACATGGTATGTTTTAATAGCTCAGATCACCTTAAACAAAATACCACTAGAATTAAAACCAAGTCAGATTCTTATTCTTCAGCTTCTTGTTAAAAATGTCCTGTTCTACCTTAAATGGAGCATTTAAAACCTAAGACACATAAAAATTCAATAAGAAGACAAAACAACAGGTAGGATAAATACTTAGAACACCGACATGCTGACTTCCAAAAGGTAACTGCCCTGGTGTCTCATTAAACCATTGTCCTGATAAAGATTCATTATCTTATTCTTGGGCTAAAAGCTATAACTGCTAACAGCTAAGGTAATTTGAAGTAACCTTAAAGCCTCTGATAACTGCCTTAGCGTTTGATTTAACAGCCAAAGGCTCTCAGTTTTCATTCAAATAAAAAAAGGTTGTTTACACAAAAGCAGTATTTCTGTTTGTCTCTTATGTCATTCTGTAGCGCTTATGTAAACATGAGTCCTATGAGAGAAATCTTATATATATATATACATAAAATTACCCTCAATATTGTCTGCTTTTTAAACTGCTTTTTATCTAGATTTTATCTACAATTGGGGACATACACACAGACAAATATCCGTATTGAATATTATTTTTTAATATTCATTCAGTACCATATACTACAATGTGTATTTTCAAGTTTCAAATCACCGTCTATAAATGCACAGTGTTTTTCCACTTTTTCCACAACATTTCCAAGCCCTACCCTCAAGATAGCCCCTTCCACGGCTCCAATGTAAAGCTCCCCCCAAAACAAAAACAACAACAACAGGTACAGACATTTTACTCCTCTGTGCTAAAGAAAGAAAACCAATGGCTTGAACACACATCTCCACAACCAACACCACATTAGATAGGAATATGGTAGCTATTCACCTTGCAACACAACTCCGTAAACACAAACACTAGACTTCAATCTGTAAATAACTTCTTGTTCCAACAGTCTGTAACTTCCATTTAAGCCAAACTCAGGGTAAAACGAAATGACATGAAACACAGTAGGAGAGACTTTTAATGACTGGTTCCCAGCCTTCATCACCTCAAGTGACTTTATAATTATGATATTTTCTCCATTATTTTAGGTTTGGCATAGTCTCCAAGGACACTTTAACTTTTAGCTGCTGGACTGGATACTGGGGGGCGTTACTGTCACTAGCTGTCACACTTTCAGCAGTGTTTAGTTTGAACATTAGCTTTCAACACACTTTACTTGAGCACAGTCCTGCCGTGTTTCAGACAATTATAATTTATTGCAAATTAGACAAGAAACATCCAGGCCTAGCAGTACAGAAAGAAGTGCTGCTCTTATTATAGGGTTTCAGGCCAGGACTGATTAGAAAATAAAAGTGCACATTCAACGCAGACAGGCGCCAAGAGAGATAAAGACAGAGCTTTTCAACTGAGGCATGGCTGCAATCTTATGAGCTCGAAAGACTCCCTCAAAACGGCAACTGGATGTTATACAACAAAAGGGTGCTTAAAATGTTGCAGTTTTTTTCCTTTTAAGTGACTTCTCTGGACATAAATGATGAAAAAGGTGGTACTGAAAGGGCACAAGCTAATTTTTGTTTCTTACATTTGCCTCTATTTTGGTTTTTCAGCATTTTCACTGTGTGCTGCATGTGGTGGCAAATGCATGCTTGTCTATTAGCTTTCATGGCAGTATAGAGAAGGACCAGACACTGCTTGGTCACCATAAACCAATATAGCCTGTGTATAAAATAATAAAACGCCACTCAGAATAGAGATCTGACAATTATCTTATATTCAGTTAATTAATTTGATATGTATTTTAGTTTAGAACAAATAGACAAGATACACCACACTTTCTTATGAATTATGTAATTCGCAGCCAATTTCAAACAAAAAACGAGTTAAACTTTGTGCTACACAGATTTTTTCAGTCAGTTTCACAAACTAGAAGCCTATCGCTGGACGTCAAGACAGACTCTGTGTAATACCTGCAGAACTTTTAAAAGACTCTGCCATATGCAGGCTTTTAACACATACAGAATTTGCAAAAAAATATATAGAAGCAACAAATTCTACAGATATCTTGCGTCCAAATGGATAAACAGTGAAATGAGCTATTCTGCTCAGTAAAAATATAATTTACGTTATTTATTTATTTACGGTGCATCTGTTTATCTTCCACAGCTTTCTGACTTGTGACTGGGTGATAGTTTCAAGGCTGGTAGACCAGCCGGGAAATCTTTAAGTGGTATTTTGGTTTAACAACCTTCATGAATTACAGAATGAGTGTTTTTTTTCTATTTTTTTCCCTAAGTTTCAATTCTCATTTATATTCAGGGTTTGTTCCAGTGAGCCAAACGCCAAGACGTTCCACGTCACTCATGCCTCACAGAGCATGTGTGAATCAGATCTTAGAGTCACTGCCATGCAGAGTTACAGTTAACTTACAGTTAAGGACAATGCGTTTTATGAAAATCGATTTTCTCTCAGTTTTAACTTCTGCCACCGCTTGACACTCAAACAACTTGGCAGCGATTGGGTGAAAGCCGGGATTTGTTCCCAAGAAAGGAGTAAAACGGTTCATTCCAAAGAAAGCAGCACAACAAATTTATTCCAACACCTTAAACAGAAGCATGGGAGAAGTGCCGCCCCCCCAGCGGAGCAGCCACTACACTAGCACACCACCCAAAATAAAGGAAGCAACCGTCCCTGACGCAACTGGTGCCATATGATAAGAACGACTTGTTTCAGGTTGCACTTTAACCCCAAAGGGGAAATTAATACAAACAAAATAAAGCTAAAACATGTTTTTAACTATTTCTTTGTCATCTGTAGTTTTATTTTTAGTAGGAAAAAAATCTATTAAAATCTAAAATCCGGAGGATCATATCACCCAGTTCCTTCATAAATAGAAGGAACATGTCCTTACTGAGCATTGCTCCAAAACACAGCTTGTTTTTAATTTAACTGTTTTGTTCAGTTTCCTATGTTGAAATTACATGTGAGGTTTCAAATGCTTAGGCCAAATTCTCAGCGGCAGTTAAATAACAAACACAAGCGTGTGATGTCCAGGAGTGGAATTTAGTTTCCAATCAAGCCGTCAGTCTGTATCAAATATAAAAGACAGGTTTCAAAACGCTATTCCGAATTACTACAGATATCATCCCAGTACAGATATCAGCACCAGGACTACTACGATGTTTGCTTACGTGATGAAAAATGTGTTTAGAATGTACTGACCCCTGACTCCTGTGTTGGGTTGTTCTTGTGGTCAGAAAATGGTTCCTCCTGAATTTCCTCCTCACAAAAGCCATGCGGGACCCGGCGGCGCTTCTTAGATGGAGGTGGCGTAACAGCGGGGTGGCACTTGCTTGGGGTTAGTCTGTCCTCCGTCTCTGAACAAGCTTCTGTAGCTGCACACAAACACAAAAGCTTTGTTGGCAAGCAGAAAACGTTATTTGGCCAATTCATGTCCACTAAATCATTTGAGTATAACATTAAAGAAATGGCACAGAACTTCCTGATCAGTCTGATTTTGTAGTTTTACCTTTTCAAAAATTGTCATTTTCTATTGCCAATTTAAAAAATGTGTGCTTAGACAAGCTCAAAGAGCATGTTGACCAATAAAACTGTCTGCCTAAGGGTTTCCCTCCTATTCTATGGCCTTTATGTGGTATTTCAGCCAAATTATCTATTTCTACATTCTTTTGGACAATCAATTTCACCTCACATACAGCACAGATCCAACCAGTGTGTGGTAGAGGTGAACTGCTATGTGCCGACACCGACGTAATGTCTCCTAGCACCTTGTCACAGTAGGACTTCAAGAAGCAATATGAAAAACTTTTAGGTTTTAAGAAACTATTAACACTATTCTTTAATTCCACCCATTCTTAAGAGTCATACATGAACTTTTCAAATATAATTTAACTTCTTGAACACAAATGTATAGAGAATGTAAAGTATTCACTAATACAATTATTTTTTAAGGAAATAAAGATCTACCACCACAGCTGGGGAGGACTGGGAAAATCTGCCAAATGTGGACATTAATAAGCTAAAACAAAAAATGAATATGTATTAGCAAAGTTTTCTATTTCAATACATGTAAAGGGTGAAGGATTATTACTATATTGGGGCTGTGTTTTGTTACTGACTTGTCTGAAGGAGAGAATAACAATCACTGTTTAAATTAATAGGTTGCTCTCAATCTTTGTGATATAAATCAAAAGCGTTGCAGTATCTATGTAACCTTAGACTGCATTTCACAAAGTCACAGACTAACAAAAGCCTTGTAGGACAGGGATACAATTAGCCCAGCCATTTAACAGAACATCAGAGGCAAGCTTGTTTGTACATAAACTGACCAGACTGGATGTTACTTGACAAACTGCCTCCCACTCCTCCATCCCCCTGCTTCTCTTTCGTCATCAGTGAGGCAGACTGTTCAGAATTCTCCTCATCTTCTCCCATCAGCCGCTGGAAGGCAGCCATCTTCTGCTTTATAGAGTCGCAGCCTGTAAACAACGGGCTCGCCAGAATGTTCTGCACAAGCACAAGATCAAATCAACACATTTTGTTTTGTCGGTGCATAGATAAACAGCTTCACATTAACAGGAATCTCGTATCAGAAAAAAAATCTGCTTAACAGATAAAGGGGAGAAATGCACAGATGAGTAATTAGAAGTTGTAGATAAACAGTGAACACACACCTTCGGTGTCCGAGGGGGTGTTTTCATTGCCGCCTTGGCTCTGAAGCATATAAGTGAATTGGTCTCAGGGGACCCTCTCACTCCGATAGTGGACCGTCGTCTTGATTTTAGTTGTGCCACTCTGGATTTATCTGAAAGAAAAAAAAATAAGAATAATACACACGCAAATAATCTTTATAACTTCAATAGTAAATAACAACTCTTGACACATATTACTGGGAAATGTTCTAAAGACATTGCGATTGATATCAATCACTATTAATCAATATTTAAGAAAAGATGGTAATCTTGTTTTCTAAACAGTTACTCTAGCTAAAAGAGTCAACTACAAACTTGATATAGCTTTTGAGTTAAATGTTTTGTCTTTTCTTTAATGACACTTCAGTGTGAGATTACATAGTACTGCAAAAGTTAACCAAATAGTAAGCACATTTCCAGATCATAAACAAATTTACGTTTAACTACTTTTTTTTTTTTTTTTTTACAACATTTGACATATTAATAATGGATAAGTCCATGTGGCTTAAACAAGCCTAAATGCACATATGACACAAACTCATACAAATCTAATCACTCAAATCCTGCAGGAGGTGGTCTTAAACACACCAGTCTCTCAAAGACACATTTCAAAACCAAAAAACCTCCCAGAGCAACTCAAACAGGAGAGGATGGATGTGGTTGGGGAAAAGCAATATGGACAGACACTATTGTGCAAAGCAAACAAACAATAGAGGCAAAAACAGATAAACAAGTGTTGCCATTTAATGAGAGGATTTGCATATTTCGTGAGCAATTGGATTTTAGTCCAACTAACTGGAGCCGGATTTGACTACCAAGCATAAACGCTTGTGGCTAAAATACTATCAGAATATAAACCAGATACTGGTCACGTGAAGTGACCAGCCTGGTATTCCACAAAGCTGAATTTCTCTGTTAACCAAATAACCCTTAAAGTCTGACCAATAAGAAAAGAGTTGAGAGACATTCCTATTGGCCAGCCCTTATCTTTGGGTTTAAGCTATTTGGCTACCTAAGAAAATCTGTTTTCTGGACAAACCCTGTTTGGCAACAAGACCATCACTATTTATGGACATTATGTACATTTTCTATCAAATACTGCTAAAAAAATATCTCTAAATCTTAAAAGTGACATAACGACATAATATCTGAAAGGGAGTAGATTTCTCACCTTTTTCTTTGGAGAAGGTTATAAAGCTGTCTGTTGATATGCCAAAGTGAGATGGGGTGAGCTTGGAGAAATCAGCATCTCTGGCTTCGCTGTTTTGCTGGGATGGAGTGAGGGTGCCCAGGGGGGTCCGGCTGCCCACAGCCTCAACACTGTCCATGCTGAAGTCCAGTTTATCTACAACCTTGTCATCAAAAACAGAAGGATCATTCTAAAAAAACTCTCTTAAACATACTGTGGTAATTATATTTAATGCAGTCTAAGCACCTTTTCACAAGAATTCTAGCTGTGATGTTTCTTGAATTGAGGTACTTATGGTAGAGAATATGAAAAGCAGCTAATTTGAAGGGAAGTTCAATCATTTCTTCAAAATAATTCGTAATAATTAAGTTTTTGAGATGTGAACAGGGTAATTCAGAGTGGTTTGATGTGAAATAACTTACATACTGTGCTCTTTACAGTAGTGGTGATTGTAACCAGGGGTACCCAGCACAAATACAGGCATTTTATTTACTACCCAAAGCCACCAGTAAATCTACAGGTCTTCTAAATCTTTATATGCAATATTGATAAAGACAGAATAGAATTAAACCTGTTAAAATATAAGTTTTATCTGGTGACAATTTTACACCACAAGTGCCAGTTTGTAACATTCATTTTAAACCAAACCTTAAGCACAAAACTACTGTAAAAACAGACATCAGGCAGTATATTAGCAATCATTTTATGCAATAACATTTTGCAAATGAGCCTTTAAAGACAGACATCTGGTTCCTATCACAATCGCTGTGAACAATTCTGACACCAAGTCTCTTTGGAACACAGCTTTTCACACAGAACTGTGTTTGTTTACATCTCAAATATAGATTTTTTAAGTGGAGATCAACTTTAGCTACAAATTGTTTTGTAAGAAGTGTTTACAGTGGTAGTGTTAGGTACCTGATGTCAACTTATAAAAGCTCCCTCACAGAAAACTATGACATGAAGAGGTTATAAACACTACCTGTTTTGACATGTTTCACAGCAGGTGTTTTTAATTATTATTTTAATCCACTCATGGTAGAGGGGTACAGTCTACAAAGAAACTTAACTTACTACTTTCAGGTTTATTACTATTATACCATCATCAACACTGCATATATAAAATCAGAAGACACATGTTGGTTTACTGGTGGTTCTGGTTCTAAACTAAAAAAATAAAACAATAAAATACAACGCCTATACTGGTGTTGTAGACATGGCGATGCCTGGTTTTCACTGTAGTATATTCTGAGTCTCTACAAATCAACCATTTCACGCTAAGCCACTCTGAATGACTCTGTTTACATATCAAGCACTGAATTTCTTATTCAGTAACTTACTAAACTGAATGTTTTGCTAAAGATATATTGTTAACAGCCGCTAATCGTATGTTTATGTGCAGCTAGTATGCTAACATAAAGCGACTTGAGCTCAACGTAACATATAACATATATAAGGTTATCTTGTGGAACTTACTTGTTTAGTAACATGTACAGCTTAACTTGGTAAGCGTGTAACATTAAATAAAGACAACTACACGACATTACGGTGCAGCATCTGGCTACATACAGGTTACACTTAAAAACCTTAGAAACAAACAGCTTAAACAATAAAACAGTACCGCTATAAACATACCTCTTGTTAAGACTAGCAGGTCGCTAAAGCTATTTTTCGTCACTAACTGAAAATAAATCGGGATTTATATGTAATACTTTGACATACTGTGTCGATAATTGCCGCAGTGTACCGTTAACGTGAGGTGCTAAAATTCAAAATTCGCTCCTTACCCGGTCCTACAGCAGCACCGCCGCAGATTCGCCACTCAACACGTGTGGAAATATTTAAAACACAGCTCTGAAAAATAAAACGGATTCTCTTAATAACTTATATCGCATTTAAAACGTTTAAATAATCCTAAAACGGGCAAACTGTAAAGTATATTTCCTAAAATCACACAGTCAAGCTAAACTAACCGTAGCAAATACAGAGGACGGCCCTGTTCATATGAATCAGCCAATCAGATGCAAGATAGTGTTCACGTGAACAGAAACGTCCAATCAGTAGTCGGCTTGACCTGAAAACTCCGCCTCTTCCATTCTGAAACTCCTTTGAGTTCTTTAAAAGAGAGTGAACTCCTGTAACGGCAGATCTGTGTCTGTGTGAACCAACGTGCACACCATGTTATATATATATATATATATATATATATATATATATATATATATATATATATATATATATATATATATATATATATATACATACACACCATGGTGTGCAAGTTGGTACGCTACGTGAAATCCATTCATTAAAGGGAAGCGCCACCATTTGTCAAATTTCTGAATCGTTCAGTCCCTGAGGCGTAAGCAGATAGTGCTTTGATGTGAAGTGGTTACAGACTCTAGGGGTCTCCATATCTACAACAAAAATATAGTAATTTTATTTGCTACCTAAAACCAATAGTGAACCTACATGTGTGATTATATGTGATTATATGTGATGCTGTAAATTATAAAGTGCTCTTTGGGGACTATTTTGCTTCACAATGCATGCATGCCTGCATGCACCACTCCACCCCAGAGGGAGCTTTTATAGGTGGAAGTCTGGTTCCTATCAGCACCACTGTGAACACTTTTGAGTGTTTCGCACCAGCTAAATAAAAATCAGTAGATTCTTATATATTGTCGTATATCTGAAATTAAAGTGAAAATGATTTTATTTTTTGCAAAAAAACATCTGTAATTTTAATATGATATGTGCTAAGCAAACGCCCATTATCTATCTTGTTTTCTATGGTCTTTATTTTGTATTATAGTGTGCAGGGATCATCATGTCTACCACACAAATATAGCCATTT
The DNA here is from genome assembly GCA_021613375.1 of Megaleporinus macrocephalus. Lineage (NCBI taxonomy): Eukaryota > Metazoa > Chordata > Actinopteri > Characiformes > Anostomidae > Megaleporinus > Megaleporinus macrocephalus. The sequence continues at coordinate 23,100,249 of CM038725.1, read as the reverse complement.
TATTTGCTATCAATAAAACATAGTTAACCTGCAAAAACCTGCTTCACAAGACCCAGCATGTATCACTCCACCATGAGTGTATTTTTAGAAAAATAATTTTTTAGAAAAAAAAATGTTTAGAAAACATTTTTTTAGAAAAAAGTTTTTCGGTCAACGTCATATTATTATAAAGCATCGTATCCAACATCAGGCAGTGTATTTATTATCATTTCATGTAGTATCTTTCTGCGAGGGGGCTTTTAGAGGTGGACGTGTGGTTCATCTGGTGGACCACTGTGAACAATCCTGATTTAACAGAGCATTTTACACCAAACCAGGTAGAATGACTTTTTGCTTAATCATTCAAATATGTAGAATTAAAAAAAAAAGTGGAATTCTTATTTAAGCCTGGCTTTATAATCCCATTCAGACATTCAGACAAGGTGTAATTGGCAGCTGAAACAAGAGTAGGAGCTAGAATAGAAAACTAGCACCACATGTATCAGGCCTTGCCTCATGCAAAACAGTGGTCATGAACTACTTTCCTGCAGAGCCAAGTTCTTAGTTTTATCTCCAGGAAGGGACTACTGATGTAAAGCATCTCAGAGGTGTGATTTTCTACCAGTGTGTTAAAGGCTTTTCTTTTTTTGAAGACTTAAGGATTTAAGAATCCTAGGTTGGGTTTCTGCTCATATATTTAAGGCTCTAAATCAGGATCAATTTAGAAGGAGATGATTGCGTGTCTGTTCTTGATCAGATTGGTGATAGGAGCTTACCTGGGATAATGTGGCTGTCTTTCAATATTCAAGACCAACTCCCTTTCTCTTGCCCTTATGGTTTGGTTTCCACTTGTAAACAAAATATTATTTAGAAGTGTCTTAAACCAAAATCAGTTATTGGTTCAGGTCTGGCTGGAGACATTTTTAGGAAATCCTCCTTGTCCATTTTATCAACTCCACTTACCATATAGGGGCACTTTGTAATTACAGACTGTAGTACATCTGTTTCTCTGTATACTTTGTTACCCTTTGTTTTGTTCTTCAATGGTCAAGACCTCTTACAGGACCACCGCAAAACAGGTATTATTAGGGGGGTGGATCATTCTCAAAGCTGCAGTGACAGACATAGTGGTGTGTTAGTGTGTGTTGTTTTACTACTGGACTGAGAATAATTAACTAATGAAGGATTAGAGGATGACCAGATGAGCTATCGTCCCTATAAGGTGGACCAACAATGAAGGAGTGGACATTTAGTGGACACAGTGTTTTAAACACACCACCAGCATGTGAGTGTCACTGCAGTGCTGAGAATGATCCACCACTCAAATCATACCTTATCTTATTGGTGGTCCTGTGGGAGTTTTTGTGGGGGTCCTGTGGGGAGGGGTCCTGAGGGTAACAAAGTATGCAGAGATACAGATGAAGTCTTTCTTTATGTGAAAACTAAAGTTTATGTGAACATGAACTTATCCTGATCATAATTTTGACCAACAACCTCCTGATTCTGCAACTCGCTTTATGTATATTGGTTGCATTCTCTGTTCATTTTGCCTTTAACCTACAGAGACTGTCCTTAAGGCCTAATTAGTAGGAGTGGGAAATACTGCTGTAAGCAACTAATGCAGCAGAACATCAGCTGTAGTTTTGGAAATATTGGGAATAATGTCGGTACAGTGCAGCCTGGTGCTGTAGTATTGATTGGATTTTGTTGCCTTAAAGTTGCAGGAAACACAGTAGATTAAATATTAAAAATGTTTGTAGGAAAGTACAGCTGAATATTATATTAAATACCCAGCGAACCCTGAATGAAATATTTAAGAAGTAAATATGATAATGTTGGTGTAGGGATAAAGGAATAAACAGGCAGCAGGGCACTACAGACGGGAGGTCTAGCTTGCAAGCTTTTGGCTATGCTGTAGGTCACCAAGTTTCTCTGACTCTAAACTGTTATTTTTGAGTGAGGCCAGAGACGTCTTGTGATTGGCAAGCGGAATCCTTATGGAAGGGTAAGTAAAAATTAGATGAAATATATCTGTCATGAAGGTATTCATAAAATACACTTTGCACATGCATATAGAATACTGATTTGAAACTCTGAGCCTTGTATAAATCAAACTAATAATCTCAGAACACCCATCAGTAGCAAAGAGATGGACTCTCAGTAAACTGCAGACCATCATGGACAATGTTGACCACCTTCTGCACAATGCATTTATCAGGCAGAGGAGTTCATTCAGCGGCAGACTGCTGTCCCAGTCCTGCTCCACAGACAGACTCAGGAAGGATTTTGTCCCTCAGGCCATCAGACTGTTTACCTCATCCCAGCACCAGAAAAAATAATCCTGTAACACTGTTTTACTCTGGACCCCCTATATCAGTTATCAGACACTGTTTTACTCTGGACCCCTATATCAGTTATCAGACACTTTTATACTCCGGACCCCCTATATCAGTCATCAGTTATCAGATTGTTTAACTTATCCCAGCACCATAAAAAATAATCCTGTAACACTGTTATACTCCGGACCCCCTATATCAGCTATCAGACACTGTTATACTCTGGACCCCTATATCAGTTATCAGACACTTTTATACTCCGGACCCCCTATATCAGTCATCAGTTATCAGACTGTATATTATATATTTATTTCAGATGTATCTGTATAACTGTATGTTATATATACTATACTGTTTACTATATATAATAATGACTGCACTGTTATTATTACACTATGCCTAATTATACTATACATCATGTATACAGTCTAAAAATATAATCAGTGCTGCTTTTTATTGCATATTTGCACTGCCAACTGCATAACTGCAAATTTGCACTACTGAAGTGGTCTACACTTTTTACCCTGGTTAACTGCACTACTGCCATCATTCATACACACTGTGAGACTTTTTCTATTTTTATTTTTGTTGTAACCGCTTTGTTTTGCACTTGTAAAATAGCTACCGGATGCCAGGAATCTATCTATCTATTTATCTATCACTGCTGCACAGCCAAGAAGCCAAGAAGAGACGTTTATTAACTTTCAATACATACTAACACACAGCATGTTATAACTTTAGCCCACAATATTAGGTAAATTGTGTTCTCAAACATGAACCTCACCAGGAAGACAGAAATGTGGTGATTCTGTGCCAAATCCATGTTTTCAATGGTCACATGCTCTTATTCTAGGTTTTATAGGGGATTTAAATATTGGAGAGTTCACCTTGTTAGACCTGGTGCTGGTGATGTTGCATGAATAAGTCCCTCTGTCTCCTCTCTGGGTTGATTTGGAATGCATGCTTCCATCGCTTAGTGGTCTAGTTCTGCTGGAGAATCAGACAGTGAGACTAACTGGTCAGCACTTATTGCACACTTTACTACCTTATTGCAAAACTTATTGCAAAATTACTACCACAAGGCAATTAAATATTTTAACATGTTCCCCAGGTTTGAGCCCAAATGCATAATGAAGCATTTAAATTGATGAATCTTACATTCTTAATTTATATACTCACTGGCCACTCTATTAGAACCCCCACCTTGTAGCTGGTATGCAATTAGAGACTGTAGTGTCTCCTGTTGATGTGCAGCCTTCACATATAATAATGGAGCTGTTTAAAACTATCATCAGTGAACAGCCTCACCCACAGATGAACTGTTCAGAATGTAACTGCAGCATCATTTAAAGTGGAGTAGAAAAACTTTCAAATAAAAAACTGAACTGATTGTGCGGTGGTTAGGAGCAAGTATTTAACTCATCACCTTTTTACTAACCAAAAACTAGCGGTCTCTGTCTCGTCTGTGTTCCGTCTTCATGTGGAATTGGTTTAGACTCGGTCTCAGAGGGGAGGTGGAATTTTTGTCTGGTCCAGCCGAGTCTGATGGTTCCAGCTCAGGTAATTGGAAACTGAGTTCTGTCTGTGTACTAGCAACACGTCTGTGCATGCATACCCAGAGAAAGACTTTAAATTTATTTAAAAATAGTCTTTCTCTGGGTATGCAGGCACAGACATGTTGCTAGAACACAGACAGAATCAGTCGAAACTGTAAGTCAAATGAAACTGAAAGATTCAATCTCTGTTTAAAACAGTAATAACAAAGACTGCTTTTATGTATGACACTGTAAATAATTAGTTTCATATTTGTCTGTTAATTTTTTGGTAAAGAGTTTAGCTCTTCAGCTGTAATAGAGTTACTCAGCACAAACCGATACTGTGACAGTGATGAGTCTAAATTCGATTCTTCGACTCTAGTGGATGTCGGGGTCGACCTCTGACCAATGGCTCTAAGAGTCGTGATGCTTGAAGTGTAAAGCAGGAGAAAGTCTGAGTCTGAGTAGCGAGAGTTAGTCTAACAAGCAGCTTTAAGCATCGCCAGCGCTGCTCACAACCAATGTAGCACAAACTCTACTCACAAAAACGACTTCTATGTATCCTTTATTGTTTATTTTCTTCATGATTTGGACTTCAATAAAGCTTTTAAAGAAGCAAAAAGAAACAAATCAAAACAAGAAACAGAAGCCAAAAATGATCAGTGTTTTCACAGAATGTTGGTGAAAAGTTGGCGAAGCTCAGATTTGCTTAATTTTTTAAATTTTAAAAATTTCTGTGGCACCTTAAATGGTGTTGCGGTGGTCCCTGCTGCATCGTCTAATGTGTACTGGCATTGTCAACAAAAAAGCTGGTCAAAATAAATAAAGAGGAACACGATTACATGCAATTTAGCAAAGAATTCTCGCCACAGTAGTGATTTTCTCAGTACATTTTCCCTACAAATTACACTATACTAAGTATATAATACTAAATTAATTATAATTAATGTACAATTAACCACAAACAAATTTCATAAAATTTTTTTAATTCTTGGAATCTGGTGTTGGTCTTGACTCGCAGTCGACTGCTAAAAGTCTTGGTCCAGACTTTGATGTGAATGTAGCTGTCTTAAGTGCAACACTAGTGCATATATACAGTATATATATATATATATATATATATATATATATATATATATATATATATATATATATATATATATATATATATATATATATATATATAAAACAAAACTAAAAAAATTACCCAGAAATGTGTTTTTTCTTGTATGCCTCTTATTAGGTTTGGGTGTGTCAATAATTGTATGCGAGCATGAATATTTTATCTTTCTCCTCATCTGATCACAAGTGAGACAAGTAACCCACAAGTAACAGACAGTAACATTACTTTAATACAGTAATTGTTCAGGTTAGATATTTTTATCAGCTAATGGTTGTGGTCCTGTCCACTAGACCAGACTTAATTCATCCAGCGGCAGAGTTTAATTTGTAGAACATGAATGGCTGGAAGATCAGTGTCTTTAAAGTGCCTGAAGGCAGTGGGATCCATGAAACATGGCTTATGAATAAAGTATTTGTTGATATCTTAAAGTCTAGTTTTAGTTTGTCGGTCACATTTCTCAAGTCTTTTAAGTGCATTATGTAATCTCAGTATCAGGCTCTGCAAAAGGGTGCACATCATGAGATTACAGAGAACTTTTGTCTGCTTTCAAGATCAAATTCAGAGGATAAATTAGTCTTGCAGGGCCAGATGTGGTCTTGTAACAAGCATGCCCCCCTGGGGACCACTTGTTAAACTTCTGCTCATTAGAAGGGCTATCTTTTGCATACGTAATGGGAATTATACACTATGTATGTCTTTTTATCTTATTATTCCTGTATTTTAAAGAGCTTGGATGCTTAACACAGTGCTTTAGGTGAATGTTTTGCATAGCTGCGCCTTCCACACATTTATACCCGAGCAAACCAATGAGATGCTACACGGCCCGCCCATTCGATGGTCAGTCACCTTAGTGATGGTGACCTATTTGGTGACCTCTTTCTGTTGCCCCCACCCACCCATCTTGTTGGCTGTGCTCCCTGCACTGCTTCGTCTTCTGTTCTTCCTCTGGTTCCTTTTGTGGCTCATCATCTTTCAGTTTGTGGCAGCATGCTTGGGGTTCTATTCCCACTTCTGACACCACTGTGGCGTCGGTGTACAAGAGGACACAGGAAACACGAAAACTTTTGCAGAATGCTCTTTTACTATTAAAATGAATCTTTTTATTTTTAGATATTTACATTTAAATAACTTTGTAAATAAAAATGTGTATATGTGTTTGAGGACCAAGATTGACAACCAGTGTAAAAGGTTGAAGAGTGCTGAGTGGTATGACAGTAGTTAAACCACATACTAATATTTACAGGAAATGGACACAGGAACATTTTATGGGAGGAATGAATGTGATTGGGTAGTAAAGCTTATTCATTCTGACAGCAGAGACAGTGAGCCTGATGAGAGCGACAGTGAGCAAGAGTGAATTAGATTTGAGAAACAGTTAGGAGTCAGGGGTCAGTTAGGAGTTAGCCAGTCAAGACACATATGTGGTAAGTGTGTATGCGTGTGTGTGAGAGAGAGTGAAAAGAACACAACGATACTTTATAATTATAAATATTTCACTGTCTTTTTAAAGCAGAGTCCGTTGATACTGAGCCTGTGAGCCACCCCTATATGCTTTATAGCAGGGGTCACTAATAGGCGGACCGTGGTCCGGGTCTGGACCCAGACGTTGTCCAATGCGGACCCAAACAGATAAACTATTGAGAATGATTTAATTTTAACAGTGTTTATTGTAAGCGGCAGAACATTTCTTGTCTTTGCGGTATACTAAACTCACAGACCAATCACATGCGTTGTAAGATCAGCAAAGGAGCAGATTTGGGAGTGTAGCACAGACGAGGTATGAAGCTAGAAGCAGCAGCCGGAGAATAAAACGAGTCAGAGAAAGAATAACTTGCTCTACAGGCTCATTTATGCTCGCTGTTAAATACGGATGCGCATGGAGCTTTCTGTCCGCACTCTGCGTTCATTTCTTCTGTAATTTGCACGTTTTCGGAAGAGCTGACGGATGCGGAAGGGACGGAGCAATACCGCTGCAGATCATGGGGGCAGTGCAATACACGACAACTTCCATACGAACACAGCGAAGAAGAAACGACAGGACTTTTTGAAGACTGGTTGCGAGTTGGTTAGTAATTTTAACCATGATGACATGAGACAAACTAATGCTGTTTTTTGTTGTTTTTGAAGTAAATACAGAACTACGAGCTCATCCAGCATCACCATGTTTGATTTACTCCGTACTTCACTCTACTGGAAGTGCTGCTCAACAACCATGCCAACGAAGCTGACGCAGTGAAGTCTGGGGCAGTGACGGTTATATAGCTTGAAATGCACGCAGACATTTCCGCACATAGAGAGAGAATAAATGTGTTAAAAAAAGAAAAGTCAACGACGAAACCAACTGTTTAACCAGGAGTGAAGAGACATATGTGTATTCTTCCCCCAGGCAGCTCCAAACCAACAGGTCACGATGCGAAACTGAGTTAACTAGAAGACACACGCTCTATTTACCTTTTCTATAAATAAACATTTTAACATGCACTTTTTTTTTTCAAAAACATTCTGTTTTTATGTAGCGCTGTTTTTACTTGAAGTAAGAAAAAAAACATTTATTAGAAGTTTTATTATAATTCATTCAGTTCAGCGTTTAAAATAATAAATCTTATTGAAATATACTAAACAGTATTTGTAATTTGTTTGTCTTTCAGTTGCTGATGGTATAAACTGCTGATACTAGGCTACTTCAGTAAACAGGATATAGCACTGAATCATAACACAAGTTAGAAATTATGAAGGTCTGGACCTTGGTCTGAGGACATTTCCTCTAATTGGACCTTACTGACTCTAATTAAATACCTCTGCTATGTAGATTAGTCATCAATGTGTTTTAGCAAAAACGAGAGAAACTGGGATTAAAACAATTCTCAACAAAATCACATTCTTACACACACATAAACAAATACAGTCACACTTACAGATTAAATTGAAAATAATCTTGACGTTTGTTAAAATAAAAAAAAATATCTTGCATAAATTGCTTGTTTTCTCCCACTTAAGCTACATGTGAATACAGAAAACCATGATGTTCTAGGACCCTTATAACATATTGTTGCCTTGGGCAACAAAGCAATAAGGGGGACAAATTTAATGACTGTTATAACAAAATGGACCCTCAAGCTCCCAAAAGTGGAGAAAAGTTTTTTCTCCTAAATAAATAAATTCATATAGGATTAAAAGATGAATGTCTCTCTTACTGCGAGTCTGGCACTTCTTTGGTGCTCTGCGTGCACTGCAGCTCTGCATTGGTGAACAGGCCAGTAGCAGGACACTACAGTGTGAATATCTGGGTCCACGTTTAATGCTTTATTAGAAGCTTCCCATTTCAGACCCCTCTCACTATCACACTGCTTTGAATCACATCGCACACTCATTCATTAACAACAATCATTTCATCAAAATGTGTCTTTTTATGAACTTAAATCACATTTTGCTTATTTATATTGATGATTAGTCTCTTATATCTGAAATCACATTTGGTCTGTGCTCTGTTGGCTGAGCTATTCAGATGCTATAACTGTGCTCTAGTAGATTTTGGTTTATGAACAGCGCCAGTCAATAAGGTCAGCAATCCACATGTTCAATAATGATAGAATAATGAATGAGAATCGAGGAGCTTGTGTAGCAGCTGTTACATTGATACACTGATTTTACTCTGGCTAAAGAGTTATGATATGAGTAAAATGAAAGATTGCGGCAAAACATAATGTGATGAAATACATCAATGTTAATAATACTTCTTATTAGATTAGCTCAGCATAGAAACAATCAGACTATTCACAATCCACATGTGTGGAGTGATTTGCTTGCTTCCTCTATGGATGAGAACAGTAAAGGCATATCTATTGAAGCACTTCTAGACCTCTAGTATATTTTTACCCTAACATACCTAAAATAATCAGTTTCAACACCTTCTTCATAATGATACAGTGACTCAAAAGGTGCTCTACCAAAAAGTTGCGAAGTACGTTGAAGAGTTAACGAATTTCCAAGTGGTTGCTAGGGATTTGCTAGGCAGTCACAATGATTAAATGAGTTTTGCCCGCTATTCATTTCTATGAGAAAGAAAAAAAATGTAATTTAATCATGACTGTACACAGGGCTGGACTAGGACAAAAAATTGGCCCTGGCATTTTTGGCTTAGACCAGCCCGTCATATAAAGCAGAGCACAGCCGACCAGTAATTTATGTATAAGTTCCACGAAGGAATGTATTTAATATAATAATTATCAAATAATATCAAAGTCTCTGTGTTATCCTAACGTTACCTCCATCACCTCAAAGTCCCTGTGTTATCCTAACGTTACCTCCATCACCTCAAAGTCCCTGTGTTATCCTAAAGTTACCTCTATCACCTCAAAGTCCCTGTGTTATCCTAACATTACCTCTATCACCTCAAAGTCTCTGTGTTATCCTAAAGTTACCTCTATTACCTCAAAATCCCTGTGTTATCCTAGTTACCTCTATTACCTCAAAGTCCCTGTGTTATCCTAAAGTTACCTCTATTACCTCAAAGTCCCTGTGTTATCCTAAAGTTACCTCTATTACCTCAAAGTCTCTGTGTTATCCTAACGTTACCTCCATCACCTCAAATCCCTGTGTTATCCTAAAGTTACCTCTATTACCTCAAAGTCCCTGTGTTATCCTAAAGTTACCTATATTACCTCAAAGTCTCTGTGTTATCCTAAAGTTACCTCTATCACCTCAAAGTCTCTGTGTTATCCTAACGTTACCTCCAACACACCTTTAGTGTGTCTCTGTGTTATCCTAACGTTACCTCCATCACCTCAAAGTCCCTGTGTTATCCTAAAGTTACCTCTATCACCTCAAAGTCCCTGTGTTATCCTAAAGTTACCTCTATCACCTCAAAGTCCCTGTGTTATCCTAAAGTTACCTCTATTACCTTAAAGTCTCCGTGTTATCCTAAAGTTACCTCTATCACCTCAAAGTCCCTGTTATCCTAAAGTTACCTCTATTACCTCAAAGTCTCTGTGTTATCCTAAAGTTACCTCTATTACCTCAAAGTCCCTGTGTTATCCTAAAGTTACCTCTATCACATCAAAGTCCCTGTGTTATCCTAAAGTTACCTCTATCACCTCAAAGTCTCTGTGTTATCCTAACGTTACCTCCATCACCTCAAAGTCCCTGTGTTATCCTAACGTTACCTCTATCACCTCAAAGTCTCTGTGTTATCCTAACGTTACCTCTATCACCTCAAAGTCCCTGTGTTATCCTAAAGTTACCTCTATCACCTCAAAGTCTCTGTGTTATCCTAACACTACCTCTATCACCTCAAAGTCTCTGTATTATCCTAACGTTACCTACATCACCTCAAAGTCCCTGTGTTATCCTAACGTTACCTCCATCACCTCAAGGTCCCTGTGTTATCCTAACGTTACCTCTATCACCTCAAAGTCCCTGTGTTATCCTAAAGTTACCTCTATCACCTCAAAGTCTCTGTGTTATCCTAACACTACCTCTATCACCTCAAAGTCTCTGTATTATCCTAACGTTACCTACATCACCTCAAAGTCCCTGTGTTATCCTAACGTTACCTCCATCACCTCAAAGTCCCTGTGTTATCCTAACGTTACCTCTATCACCTCAAAGTCTCTGTGTTATCCTAACGTTACCTCTATCACCTCAAAGTCCCTGTGTTATCCTAAAGTTACCTCTATCACCTCAAAGTCTCTGTGTTATCCTAACACTACCTCTATCACCTCAAAGTCTCTGTATTATCCTAACGTTACCTACATCACCTCAAAGTCCCTGTGTTATCCTAACGTTACCTCCATCACCTCAAAGTCCCTGTGTTATCCTAACGTTACCTCTATCACCTCAAAGTCCCTGTGTTATCATAACGTTACCTCCATCACCTCAAAGTCCCTGTGTTATCCTAAAGTTACCTCTATCACCTCAAAGTCCCTGTGTTATCCTAACGTTACCTCTATCACCTCAAAGTCCCTGTGTTATCATAACGTTACCTCCATCACCTCAAAGTCCCTGTGTTATCCTAGTTACCTCTATTACCTCAAAGTCCCTGTGTTATCCTAAAGTAACCTCTAGCACCTCAAAGTCCCTGTGTTATCCTAAAGTTACCTCTATCACTTCAAAGTCTCTGTGTTATCCTAACGTTACCTCTATCACCTCAAAGTCCCTGTGTTATCCTAAAGTTACCTCTATCACCTCAAAGTCTCTGTGTTATCCTAACACTACCTCTATCACCTCAAAGTCTCTGTATTATCCTAACGTTACCTACATCACCTCAAAGTCCCTGTGTTATCCTAACGTTACCTCCATCACCTCAAAGTCCCTGTGTTATCCTAACGTTACCTCTATCACCTCAAAGTCCCTGTGTTATCATAACGTTACCTCCATCACCTCAAAGTCCCTGTGTTATCCTAAAGTTACCTCTATCACCTCAAAGTCTCTGTGTTATCCTAACGTTACCTCCATCACCTCAAAGTCCCTGTGTTATCCTAACGTTACCTCTATCACCTCAAAGTCTCTGTGTTATCCTAACGTTACCTCTATCACCTCAAAGTCCCTGTGTTATCCTAAAGTTACCTCTATCACCTCAAAGTCTCTGTGTTATCCTAACACTACCTCTATCACCTCAAAGTCTCTGTATTATCCTAACGTTACCTACATCACCTCAAAGTCCCTGTGTTATCCTAACGTTACCTCCATCACCTCAAAGTCCCTGTGTTATCCTAACGTTACCTCTATCACCTCAAAGTCCCTGTGTTATCATAACGTTACCTCCATCACCTCAAAGTCCCTGTGTTATCCTAAAGTTACCTCTATCACCTCAAAGTCCCTGTGTTATCATAATGTTACCTCCATCACCTCAAAGTCCCTGTGTTATCCTAGTTACCTCTATTACCTCAAAGTCCCTGTGTTATCCTAAAGTTACCTCTAGCACCTCAAAGTCCCTGTGTTATCCTAAAGTTACCTCTATCACTTCAAAGTCTCTGTGTTATCCTAACGTTACCTACATCACCTCAAAGTCCCTGTGTTATCCTAAAGTTACCTCTATGACCTCAAAGTCCCTGTGTTATCCTAACGTTACCTCTATCACCTCAAAGTCTCTGTGTTATCCTAACGTTACCTCTATCACCTCAAAGTCTCTGTGTTATCCTAAAGTTACCTCTATCACCTCAAAGTCTCTGTGTTATCCTAACGTTACTACCTGCTCTTGTCCTACACTCTCCCACTCTGTCCCTCGGGTTCCCTATCAAAAGCCTGTTGCTGGAGCTCTGTTGTCACAGAGGACCTGGAGGCTACAGCAGTGAACATGTCTGTGATCTTAGCACATTTTGCAGTGACACTCTTCATCTACAGTGACATTCTTCATCTGCAGTGACACTCTTCATCTACAGTGACACTCTTCAATCTCTTCGCACGTAACTTCTCCTCACTCCCTTTTTGCTGCTTTGGTTTCTCCATGTGGCCTCTCCTTTAACACACATGCTTGACACTGAAACTAGGGGAAGTTACAGGGCACCACGCAGAGAAAGGGTGGGGCCGCTTTCGTCCTATATCCTGATTGGTTCAGTCCACTGTCTATATTGAAAATGGGCCAATGGGCCGGTCTCAAAAAAAAAGGGAAGAATAAAACAGTCAACAGCATCGGCCTCTGAGGACTGTCGGCCCACCTGACTGTACAACAACTGTATGTCCAATCAAAAAGTATACAAGCACACCATTCCCAATCAGACCAACCATGCTGACTGTGCTGATATCCCTAAAACAAAAACCCAGCAGAAAAATCACAATAAGAAAAAATAATACACCATAAGATGCTGTACCAAAAAAAAAGTTCATTTATTGTTAACAACAAACTCAATATTTCTTCTGCCAGGCAATGTAGGTTGTTAGTCTAGGGATGCTAGGCAACAGAATTATACTTCAGTTTTTAAATTGGCCTGTATTAAGAAAAAAAGCATTTATCATCCTTTTTTTGATAAAAGACGTTTATGCAGCATGTAAACAGTACTAAAAAGTTTCAAAACAAACAATCACTCACCAGTTCACACAGCTTATGCATGAAAATGTATCTGCAAACAACTTCAAGTATTATTGTTACAAGCAAAAACTACTGAAAACAGTCACGGAGCATTCCTGAGCCTCATTTAAGATCTATGAATAAGCACGATTATGCAAATAGAAAACGCCCCCTTGGCACCCTGTTTCTAAAACCCCCACATTTCCCTCACTGCCTTGCACAGGAGGCAAACCAGAAACAAAAATAGAATTAAATTATTGCTTAAAAAGATTACTTTTCCATCAGCAGTCACTTGACTTCACTTGCTCAGATTTGAGTCTCGGTCCTCTAAACTTGTGTCAGTGCAGCAGCAGGGGGAGGAGTTGCTGCTGGTTTAGGCTTCTTGCTAAAGCTAATATGTAGCCTAAGCTAACAGCGTCACACACAAAAACACTAAACTTGGACCAGTAAATCCTCACTGAGTCTGAATGAACCTGCATGTTTGTGTGTAAAGCTGGTTAAGCAATCTCGCTAACACAACCTACTAGTGCTAACCTCTAGTGGAGTGACTTCTGGACATGATGGGTGAGGCATCTGGCAAAGGAGCAACAAGTTCTCTCATGTTCTTGGCTCAGGTGCTCATGCTGCCCTTAACGAGGGCCAGATGATGCTGGTTTGGCATCAGCAGAACAGGCTAACGATGCTTCGTGCAGCTGTTGTCAGGGCTTGGATCTTGGGCACTGGCTTCATGCCTGGCACATACTCTTATTAGCATATTTGAATTTATTGGACCGTGATATGTTTAAGCACATTTGCGATGTACAGAACGGAACTAAGTGGCCATTATTGTTCAAACATTGTTGTTTAAACGCAGCTGTGACAAATCAAACGCTTACAGATTTGAAAGGTAGAGGGAGCTTTAATGTCACAAAGGAAATCCAAACATGTATTCACGAAGTCAGGTCAGGTCAAAACCCAAATGTGTAGCAACAGGTATACGGGCGAGGCAGAAACAAGATCAAAAGACAGGCCAAGGTCAAACACCGAACAGAAAATAAAAGGCAAACAAGTCCAAAAAGCAAGGCAGAGAGAGAAAAAAGCAGTAAACTGAAAATCAGATTGAGAACCAGAACAGAGATAAACACAGGCGTACCCAGTATGCAATGAAAACAATGGCAACGCTTTACAAAGTATAAAAAGCTTAACAAACACATGGGTGTAAATACAGACAGACTTGATGAGAGACAGGTGTGAGTAATCAGAACTCCAGTGAGGAGCTTCTAGATACTGGTCCATGATTGGCTGAAAGTGAACATGGAATGGTGGCTTGTTGGTGGGGAACATTATGGGAGATTGAGTCAAGGAGTCCAAAAGCATGATCAAGGTGTCCAGGATGGCCAAGGAATGAAGACAATCGCAATGATCATCAACATGACCAGAAAAGCCAGTCAGCAAATTCTGGGCATGTTTGGCTCCTGGTAAGTATCGTGGTAAGCTCATGGTACGCTTTTTGTTAACCCTTTTTACACTGTCTGTTTGATTGAGGGTGGTACCCTGAGGTGAGGCTTACATTAAATTGTGGACAGTGGTCAGAAACTTCTGGCAAGCCAAAAAAATGGAACATGTTGGAAAAGGTCTGAAATGCTGAAGAATGGTAGTGAAACCCTGGGAGGAAGGCAGATAGATGACCAAATCTACTGCTAGGCAAGACCATGGACGTGATGGAACAGGTAGGGGCATAAGCTTAGGTATTTTCTCATATACTGCCTAATAACTGGTGACTGCAGGTCTCACCTGGGTGACCAGATGATATTAAGAAATAGGCCCAGGTAATTAATCTGTCCCTGCACTGCTCAGGCACATACTTCTTATCAGCAGAACATTGTTCAGGAACACTCATGGTACTTAATAGTTGTTCTATCTCATCATCTAATGGGAGCGACTACACCAGACGGCTGTAGGATACTGTAGGAGACGGCTCTCTGAAATAATGGTAGAAACCATTCAAGAAGAAAAAGAGCAACGAGTCTGATGGGACTGAGTGTTTTCAGAGGAATGGAGGAACTCAAGATTCCTACGATCAGTTAGGAACCAAAAATCGATGATTAGCTCCCTCTAATTAGTGGCACCCTTCTTTAAACACTAATTTTATAGCTAATAATTACATTATTACATACATACACTAATTGCATACAGTGGGGGTTAATGTATAGTAAAAGATGGATGGAACCTGGCAGGGTTTCCAACAAGTTGGCACAGGTTGACCCCAATGTTGGCCACCTTTAAGGCGTCACCCTCAGTTATATAGGGTTGTAAGGGTACATGGTGTTTCAGTATAGGGGCTGTAGTAAAAGCCCTCTGAAGAAAGTAAAATGCTTCTTGCACCTATAGGGATTCAAAACAGTTATCTGGCATTACCCTTTAGTAAATTTGCTTTTTTAATATAGATGCAGATAAACCTGAGATAAAAGTTGAAAAAACTGAGGAAACATTCTTTTTTAAAATGGAGAGAACCTACCTACCTTCTCTGATCCTTACCAAATTATATGCACTTCTAAGGTCCACCTTCGTTTAGAGTAGATGTGCTCTATAGTTGCTCTGAGGCTACAGGACCGAGTGGTAATGGATACGTGTAGAGCTTGATAATCTGCTTAAGACCTCTATAATCTATACAAGGTCTTTGACCCCCCCTCCTTCTTTATTGCAAAAAAATAAATAAATCCAGCAGCTGCAGGGGAGGTAAATGGGTGAATAAACCCTTGCACTAAAGCCTCTCGAATATACTCAGCTTTGTCCTCTGCTTGGATCAAGGGGTACACCAGAGACTCTAGGTGGTGTAGTGCTTTCTACAAGCTTTATGGGACAACCATTTTCGCTATAGGGAGGTAATTTGGTGGCATTGGTTTTACTAAACACCTGATTCTGATATTAGAGAGGAATGTGAACGGGTTTACCAGAATTTGGACATTCAGTGGGTGTGGATGTCACAATTAGGGTAAGAAAGGTTCAAGCAATTGTCATAACACAATGGTGACCAAGAGAGGATTTCCTTGTCTGACCATGAAATTAATTGGTCATGCTGTTGGTGGTATACCAACTATAACGTCATAGTCAGTAGAGTCTGAGATAAGTGTGACAATTGTACAGAATTGTACTGAATCTGAAGAATCATGGTATTGTTGTTCTGGAATATGCCTGTGCCATCAGGGAGGAACTTAGTGGTCAGCTGACACACACAATGATTTTGAGCCTCAACCCGAACATCTGAAGCAGCCCAGATGCTTGTACAGTGAACAGTATGCATTGTGGATGGATTGCTTACCTTTTTTACCCAGATGTTTCCATCACTGTGAAATAGGGTCAGTCTGGACTCATCAGACCATATGACCTGTTTCCAGTGCTTCAAAGTCCAAGCATCATGCTCCCTAGCAAACTGAAGCTGATTATCTTCACCAACAAGTGGTCTTCTTCTTATGATCACACAGCTGTTTGGTCAGGCACATACTTCTTATCAGCAGAACATTGTTCAGGAACACTCATGGAACTTAATAGTTGTTCTATCTCATCATCTACTTTCCATCTAATGAATACTACAGACGTCTGAAGACGGCTCTGGGCTGGAGTATTTTTGTGACAAGGCATCAGCCTTAGTATTAGTATTAGTATTATAAATACTAATACTAATTAGTATTATAAAGCCAGGGTGATAAATAATGGTAGAATCCATTCAAGAAGAAAGAGTGGTTCTGGGAGCCCAATCTAGTTGTGTGGAAATGCTTTTACTTTAACTATTAACTACAGCTGTGAGTTTGACTGTTACTGTCCAGGTGGCAATTCAGTCATTTCAGCTTCTCCTTAGTTGTTTCCTTCACTTGATTGATGTTTCTGAAACACAGTAAGACATTTGAGTTGTTTAAGACATGAGGAACTACTTGCTACAGAGTTAGAGTTAAAAGAACTGTTACAGCTAAAGCATATTAATCACTGCAGTAATTATCCAGTCAAAGTCTCTAAGTATTTGCTTTTAGCTCAACTTCTAACATAACCCCATGTTCCTCTCCTACAAGCAGGAGTCAATATGTTCCGCTGTCTCTCTGCCGTGTGCGTGTGATGGTCAGAAAGAAATCACCATATCTAGTGCACTCTGCCGCTAGAGCAGTCCTGCCCCTGCAGCTGGTCCCATGGCTTATTTGTTCCTGGTGTAATCGACCGACCAGCTGCTCCCCCAGCCATTGCTGCACATGCTGCTGCTCCACAGATGTGTCTTAGTGCATATGGATCTCTCAAGTGATGGAGCCTCTCAGCTAGCTTAACTTTAGCTAAAGTGACTGCAATGAGGGACAGCGCCCCCTAGTGGCAGGGCAAAGAAAAGTGTTAAATCCTAGTAGTGCCTGAGTGGTGCTGTCTCTCCCCAAAATTTCTCCAATAACACTCCATTGTGCCAGTAGTCTTTAAAACATCTGGATGGGCCCACAGTTTTCTTCTATTTCATTCTTTCAAAATGGTTTGCAAACCTTTACTGACATGACAATGAAATAGACTATTTTTGTTATTTCACCTGTAAGTCATATAATAATAAGTCATGTAGCTTCATAATAAGAAGTAACAGTAAGTCATGACATTTGTTGATTTGTTTATCTAAGTGGAAATAAGTGAACCTTCTACAAACTTCTGCACATGTTTATAAAGAAGTACTTTTTATCTACTGAAGGAAACATGCTGGGAGGAAAAATGTAGTTATATTTTATGCTGTCCTATATTGTTAAACCCAGCAAATAAATAGGTATTTTATAGATATATCATATT
Organism: Megaleporinus macrocephalus; assembly: GCA_021613375.1. Lineage (NCBI taxonomy): Eukaryota > Metazoa > Chordata > Actinopteri > Characiformes > Anostomidae > Megaleporinus > Megaleporinus macrocephalus. Next base: position 23,082,486 of record CM038725.1, on the reverse strand, counting down.
TATGGGTATTCTTTGTAGAGGATGTTTAAGGGGGATATATATTTAAAGGGGATATACTCACTTTTTCAGTTGAAAAACATGAACATGAATTTGTGTTCTCACCAACACACTCACTGAGAAATGAGATAATCCCGTCAGTGTTCTGTGGGCAGAAAACATGGAATTCAAAAAGCTGTTAAGATTTGGCTCTCCTTCCTGCATCAAGTGGGGACTCATTTGAATAATACCACCCATATCCTCAACTTAAAGAATTAAAGTGTTTTTTCTATTTTTACTCTGTAGCGACATTGTCTCTAGATTATGTTGCAGCTACGAGCGATTCCTTCTGACTGGATTCTCAGAAACACCCCAAATTCTGCCAGGAACTGTGATTGGATACTGATTATATTTTGCTGTGGCGTGAACTTTCTCGGACTGAAATAGGATGACTTAATTGAATTTTGTGTTTTGTTTGAATCACCACGCAGTGAAATTTAGTACCATTGTGAGCTGATTGATTTTAAAGGTGATCGGCGTTCAGTTCTGACAGTGTTTCATTGTAAACCTACATGTATTGTTTTTTTTGGTTAATCAATGTTAAATTAGTGAAAGGCATCTTTTACTTTTCCTTAAAGCAAATTTTCTACATGTATCACCCGTTTAAACACAGTTGTGTGTGCGTTGCATTTTACTGTAATGATTGCATTTCCATGAGTACATGTTTGAAGCACCGCAGGGTAACACGCAATACTGCTGTGCTTTGATATAATTTCACAGTGGATTATATTTAATTCTGACATTAATTCAGCTTTTTGATTTGTAAATGCAAATCCCCATGTCTTGTTTTTCAGTAAAGAGTTAAAGTGACGAAACCGTTTAATAGAGGTTTTGTTTTGCATTTTGTGTAAGTATGGAAAAGCAATGATGTTTGTGTACCGCATTTCTTCACTGCAGTGACTGCATTTCAATTAGGCTCTAATTCTTTTTCATACATTTTCATAGTCTACTTTTGAAATGCTAAAACATTTTTTTGTAGGAAAAGCTTTGGATGTAAACCCGGCTACTGTGAATTCAGAGCTTCAGAGTTTTGCTAACATGTTGCATCAGCTTGTAATGGCAGTCCAGCCAGACTGGCCTGGAACCATGTTCGCTTGGCTGTATTACTCACTTCTTGTATCTTTAATTATAGACAACCGTAGTTGATGAACAGCACCAGTCAATAAAGTCACATGTTCAATAACGAATGAGAAAGGAAGCTTGTGTAGCGGCTGGTAATGCAGTAAGGAGGCTGCAGAAACAGCCTCATCTTGACTGAAGGGATGACTTTATAGTGACTCTTTAATCACACTAAATAGTTTTATTTGTTTCACTAACCCTAGACTGTATTATTAACATTCCATCATAGTACCAGAGTTCAGCTCTGCTTCTCGTCTTTCAAATAAACCCAAGGCACTGGAGCATCGTTAAATATAACACCTGCAAAGCAGTGCAAAAAAAAAAAAACTCCACATGAAACTAAAGAAAATTTAGAAGGTCAGATCTGTGAGACCCTAGATGAGCCACAATCATTCAAATATTAAGTCTCAATTTTAATTTTCAAGTTTCCAAAAAATTACAAATCCCTGGCCTCTGGTTGTATAACATGCACAGATGTTTAGTTCACCAGCAGTGGTTTACAGTTTTTTAATCTTCCATGATGAGTATCTCTATTTCATCTGCTACACTAATGAGTTTGCTTCTATACTTCACTACTAGACTAATGAATGTGCTTCTATACCTCACCTACTACACCAGAGCGTACTTCTATACTTCACTACTAGACTAATGAATGTACTTCTATACCTCACCTACTACACCAGAGCGTACTTCTATACTTCACTACTAGACTAATGAATGTGCTTCTATACCTCACCTACTACACCAGAGCGTACTTCTATACTTCACTACTAGACTAATGAATGTACTTCTATACCTCACCTACTACACCAGAGCGTACTTCTATACTTCACTACTTGACTAATGAATGTACTTCTATACCTCACCTACTACACCAGAGTGTACTTCTATACCTCACTACTAGACTAATGAATGTACTTCTATACCTCACCTACTACACCAGAGCGTACTTCTATACTTCACTACTAAACTAATGAATGTACTTCTATACCTCACCTACTACACCAGAGCGTACTTCTATACTACACAACTAGACTAATGAATGTACTTCTATACCTCACCTACTACACCAGAGCGTATTTCTATACTTCACTTCTAGACTAATGAATGTACTTCTATACCTCACCTTCTACACCAGAGTGTACTTCTATACCTCACTACTAGACTAATGAATGTACTTCTATACCTCACCTACTACACCAGAGCGTACTTCTATACTTCACTACTAGACTAATGAATGTGCTTCTATACCTCACCTACTACAGCTCTGTATTTCTATACTTCATCTACTATAGTAATTAGTTCACTTCTAAACTTTACCTACTAAACTAATGAGTGCACTTCTATTCTTTACCTACCATACTAATGAGTGTACATCTCTACTTCACCTACAAAACTAATGAGTGTGTTTCTATACTTCATCTACTACATCAGAGTGTACTTTTATACTTCACCTACAAAACTAATAAGTATGTTTCTATACTTCATCTACTACATCAGAGTGTACTTTTATACTTCACCTACAAAACTAATAAGTATGTTTCTATACTTCATCTACTACATCAGAGTGTACTTTTATACTTCACCTACTACACTAATGAGTGTGCGTATATGCTTGTGTTAGTATGCAGTGTAATAATGCAGCATGAAGATTTTAGCTTTCATTTGTTATCATTACAACAACAAATCGAATATTATAATTATAATATTGAATTAATATAACGCTTAATTAATATAACTCATTTATTCATTCAATCTCTAACCCAGTTATTCGCCTGGGTCGTGGGGTTTGCTGGAGCCTCAGCCCATAATAGGTAACAAGGCAGTAAACTCCCTGGACAGGCTGCAGTCCATCACAGGACTAATATTATATCATTTAAATGTTTTTCTGCTTTTGCTGGATTGGAAGGTCAAGTTGCTTTCCAAAACGACATCAGTGGAATATTACAGCTAATAGCAAAGCCTGGTATGATTCAATAATTTCTATACAGTTTTCAATTGGGGGCTAACAGTTAAATATTCTCTACTATGCACGTTAATACAAAGATACTTTACCTCATCTTTGACTGGGATATTGATACAGCTAGGAGTTTAAGTGGCTTCTGTGGGAGAGAGTTTCTCCCTCTAATGTGTTCTTAGGGCTTTATAACTTTGCAGACTGTTTACATACACAAACAGCTACAAAACACGAAAGGAAAGAAAAGAAAACAGACAACATTATAATTTAAAAACTCTTTAAAATGAGCACATGTGTAGATCTAGGTTAAATAGTGTGATAATACCTGAATAACAATCTCTTAATTTGTAATATTACATATATTGTGCACGTTTAAGATGTTCTAACTTGCTAAAATATATACAGGGGTTGGACAATGAAACTGAAACACCTGGTTTTAGACCACAATAATTTATTAGTATGGTGTAGGGCCTCCTTTGGCGGCCAGTACAGCTTCAATTCGTCTTGGGAATGACATATACAAGTCCTGCACAGTGGTCAGAGGGATTTTAAACCATTCTTCTTGCAGGATAGTGGCCAGGTCACTACGTGATGCTGGTGGAGGAAAACGTTTCCTGACTCGCTCCTCCAAAACACCCCAAAGTGACTCAATAATATTTAGATCTGGTGACTGTGCAGGCCATGGGAGATGTTCAACTTCACTTTCATGTTCATCAAACCAATCCTTCACCAGTCTTGCTGTGTGTATTGCTGCATTGTCATCCTGATACACAGCACCACCTTCAGGATACCATGTTTAAACCATTGGATGCACATGGTCCTCCAGAATGGTTCGGTAGTCCTTGGCAGTGACGCGCCCATGTAGCACAAGTATTGGGCCATGGGAATGCCATGATTTGGCAGCCCAAACCATCACTGATCCACCCCCATGCTTCACTCTGGGCATGCAACAGTCTGGGTGGTACACTTCTTTGGGGCTTCTCCACACCGTAACTTTCCCGGATGTGGAGAAAACAGTAAAGGTGGACTCATCAGAGAACAATACATGTTTTATTGTCCACAGCCCAAGATTTGCGCTCCTTGCACCATTGAAACCGACGTTTGCCATTGGCACGAGTGACCAAAGGTTTGGCTATAGCAGCCCGGTCGTGTATACTGACCCTGTGGAGCTCCTGACGGACAGTTCTGGTGGAAACAGGAGAGCTGAGGTGCACATTTAATTCTGCCGTGATTTGGGCAGCCGTGGTTTTATGTTTTTTGGATACAATCCGGGTTAGAACCCAACATCCCTTTCAGACAGCTTCCTCTTGTGTCCACAGTTAATCCTGTTGGATGTGGTTTGTCCTTCTTGGTGGTATACTGACATTACCCTGGATACCGTGTCTCTTGATACATCACAAAGACTTGCTTGACTTGACCAAGACTTGTCTTGGTCACAGATGCGCCAGCAAGACGTGCACCACCAGTTTGTCCTCTTTTGAACTCTGGTATGTCACATAATGTTGTGTTATTGTAATATTTTGAGCTAAACTGTGCTCTTAACTGCTAATTGAACTTCACACTCTGCTTTTACTGGTGCAATGTACAATTAATGAAGATTGGCCACCAGACTGGTCCAATTTAGCCATGAAACCTCCCACACAAAAATGACAGGTGTTTCAGTTTCATTGTCCAACTCCTGTACATGTTTGAAGACTTCCCAGAAGAGTGGAGGCTGTTACTGCAGCACAGCAGAACAAACTGGCTGGAAGGGCTGGTGTCTAAACTTCTGCACGTATAGTGTTCATGTGCTGATGTCTGGTCACACAGGAGATGGTGGTACACGTCTGTAGATTTAAGGTGGAATATCTGCAGCTGTGTAGTTTGCACTGGGGTGTTTAAACACTGAGCCGTGCTGCTGAATGCACTGCGCTGATTTACAACCCAGAAAAAAAGCAGAAGTTTGCTGGAATCGAGTCAGCTGGGACTTCATACAGCACGGCTCAGAGCGGGGCTGATACAGCCTGGCCCATTTCTGTCAAACGCTGCAAACTTCCCTGCCTTTTCCCTCATTAGTCGCTTCACGCCTGCACGGCAGCGTTAGACTGGAACACGCAGCTCACGCTGGCCTTTTATATTTATATTTGATCTCGCCAGCTCCTCTCTGTATACAGCGACAGCACACACACTCTCTACTGCTCTTCTGCACTGCCACACAATCTGAAATCACTTTACAAGAGCCAATAAGTTCTATATGATTGTATACATATTATATAATTATTGAATCAATTTTTAAACAAATTTTTAAAAATCATTTTATCTAATCTTATTATTTTCTCTTATCTGTGTCTAACAATTATTTCCTACTGGAAGT
>CM038725.1:22992021-23072021 GCA_021613375.1 Megaleporinus macrocephalus | reverse complement strand
TTTCTCTCTCTACACCTCTCCCCCTTCTCGGTCTCTCTCTCTATATATATACCTCTCCCCCCTCTCTGTCCCCTCCACCCCTAGCCCTTGTCTCTCTCTCTCTACACCTCTCCCCATACCTGTCTCTCTCTTCCTCCACCTCTAACCCTTCTGTCTTTCTCTCTCTCTCTCTACACCTTTCCCGCTTCGCTGTCTCTCTCTTAACACCCTATCTCTCTCTCTCCCTGTCCTGTTCCCATTTACCTTCTCTCCCTCTCTCTCTCTCTCTCTCTCTCTCTCTCTCTCTCTGAGGTTGAGAAATATTACAGTATTTTATTACAGGAGGTTCAAACTTTCAAGGTTTATTTGGTGAGATTGACAAAGACAGCAAAACTCAGAGACAGCACAGATAAGGACGCAGCCTAGTCTTTAATAAATAACAGTGGCAGGAATGAACACACTGCTGTGGGACTTTCATAGTTTGCTCTTTAGCCATGACACTGTCTCACATTCTTTTATCTCTGTTATCTCTTTTAGCTCAACAAGTAAAGGCCAGTCTGAGCTTTACTCTTATCCGGTCCTTTGTTCAGTTACTCCCCGCCTTCCTCCGACAATCTCTTCCAAAGTCTCTCCACAGTCTCTGCCATGCAGTCCATGTTGGTAATACTGAGCTAGCTTCTTATAGGCTAGCTGAAGATCCACAGCTGTTTATGTTTAAATTCATTATTAAATTTTCATAGTTTATACAGTATTTTAAATTGTTCTCCAACGTCTAAATGAAGGGTATATAACTTGAGAACTTCTGAATAATTTGATGAGCTGTGCTCTGATTGGCTGGTTTATGGTGGGACACTATGATGGTCACAGACACAGACAGGAAAATAAACTGAACCTTACTGTAAATAAGTGAGATCTTTACACTGATTAGTTACTTGGAGCTTGCTAGTATCTAACATCTACTCTCTTTCAGTCTCGACATCAACACAAAGCAAATGAAAGTTTTTACTCACTTTGCAACTTTCAGTTTACAAAGATTTGCTTCAGCCGTCCCTCCTCTTCTCCCTATTCACCAGCTTCTTTTTGCAAATGTTCCTTTCCACCTTAAATGATGTTACAGTTATGGTCTGGTGTCTGTACAATCTGCCACATTTAAGGTGGAACAGGACATTCTAAGAATGTTCTAAGAATCAGTACTTCAGTCCTGTTTAAAGAGGCCCAGTTTCAAACCAATCGAAATCTGATAAATCTTTTAATTGTCAAGAGAAACAGAAGATTTTCTTTATTTCGAGGACGAGTCTCTCACAGAGAGAACAACTGTGCGTGTGCACACACAGCTACAGTGATCAGACGTCTGTAGCTGACCTGATGGACACATTTATCCTTATCTCTCGCTCGGACAGATTATAATTACAGCTTTTAACTTTTACCACCTTAAAAACACAAAGACTGAACCATTACTATTTCATTGCATCTGCGTGGAAACAGATGAGAGGAAAAAAGGATACAGGGAGATAAAAAGCCATCTGTGAACACGAACAGGATCAAAAGCTACTTTTGAGTTACTCTGATCAGCAGCTATTTAATTCCCTCAGAAATTCAATCAGCAAACCAGCATCCAGTTAACTGATCCACAACCCTCTCTCTCTCCCTCTCTCTCCTTCTCCCTCATCTCCCCACCTAACCTCCTTCTCTTTCTATCCACCTCTGCCCCTGCTGTCTCTGTCTCCCCACCTAACTCCTCTCTCTCTCTCCCTCTTCTTCTCTCTCTCTCTCTCCCTCTTCTTCTCTCTCTCCTCCTACCCTAGCAACCCTGTCTCTTACTCCACCCCTCTCCCTCTCTTTCTTTCCTTCTCAATCTCCTCCAACCCAACAACCTCTGTCTCTCTCTCCACCTCTCCCCTTTCCCTTTCTCTCTCTCCCCCCTACTTTGTCTTTCTATCTCCCCACCTAAGCCCCTTCTCTTTCTATCCACCTCTCCACCTCTCCACCTCTCCCACTTCTCTCTTTCTCCACCTCTCCCCCTGCTGTCTCTGTCTCCCCACCTAACCTCTCTCTCTCTCTCTCTCTTTCTACACCTATTCTCTCTGCCCCCCCTCTCTCAGTTTCAGCGTGTAGTGTGTAGTGTGTGTGTGTGTGTGTAGTGTTTGTGTGAGTGTGTGTATGTTGTGTGTGAGTCTCTGTCCACCTATCACTCTTCTCTCTCTCTGTCTCTATCTCTCCTCCTACCCTAGCCCCTAGCCTCTCTCTCATCTACCCCCTCTCTACTAGCTGCCACTCTCTCTCCACCAATACCTCCACAAACCCTCTCTCCTTCTTTCTCACCCTATCTTGCTCATTTCCTCTCCTTCTTACTTTTTCATCTCTTTCTTAAATTTTCTACCTCTTGCTCTCCTTCTCTTGCTTTTTTCAATCTCTCTTATCCCATCTCTCACTTTTCCCTCTCTTTTTCCAACTTTCCACCCATCTCTCTTTTTCTCTGATTGGTGACCTATAAAGGCCTGTAGAGGATTAGAGCAGCAGAACGGCTCCAGCTGTGAACGTCTGTAACACACACAGCTGTGACACCATGCATTCGTGTGTGTGTGTGTGGGGGTGTGTGTGTGTGTGTGTGTGTGTGTTTGTGTGTTTGTCTGTCTGTCTGTCTGTCTGCCTTGCAAACAAGCTGGTAATGAGTATTAGATGAACGAGCAACTCATTTGTAGTCATATTGTATTCTACGCTGTCACATCAATAAAAGCACTCCGGATTGAGAGAGAGAGAGAGAGAGGGTAGCGAGCAAGAGACACTTAATGAGAATAGCTTGTACAATAGTGAGATTAGATTGGTGTCTGGGGCTTATGCGAGCGTTTGCTGAACACAGCGGCCACTGGATGAGTGAAGACGTGATATGATCAGGACGACAGTGCAGCTCTGAAACAATGCCTGCGATACAGCCACGATAATTGAGCGATGAAGATTATGATTGAAATGTTTAGAACAGCAGCATCCTGAAAACCAATAACCGTTTTCCAGGCCATAGATCATAATCACATCCTCTACAAGGAGAACCCAGCAGCAGCCAGCATTACAGTGGGCTTCAGGGCTGTCAGCTCAGCGGCGCTCTGTCTGTTCAGATCAAAATCTGTTCAGATTTTCTTCTTGTTTGTTTTTCAAATACATTCAAATTTAAAACGGGACATGCAGAAATAAAGAGGGCACGTACAGTAACTGCACCCAATGGTAAAATTTCCTTTAAAGTGTTCTGCTGCATGAGCTCGTCTAGTCACTGGCTACTGGACAAAGGCTGAGCCGCAGAGACATAATGAGCAGAAAAGTGGTTTAAAGATACGGACACATTGTGTATAGTACGAGGAGAAGACTGTCTGTGTGACGTAAACTGGCTAAGACAATTGCTGTGGTATACCAAATGGTTGCTAGGATGTATCTAGGTGGTTGCAATGCCATTGCATGTAGTGCACACTTCTAAACTTCACCTAATAATGAGTGTACTTCTGATGGTATTGCACTTTTTCTAGATACTAGTATGCGGTTTGGGACAAAGCAGAAGTAGCGCAGTGGGAAATCTTAGCTGTTTAGATGTTAGCTTGTTATCAATACAACAACAAATCAGATAAAACCCAGGGATTATATTTAAATGTAGCAGTTAATGTTCTGTTAAAATTAGTTTTGTATGCCAAGTTTGTTTTCTGCTCTGTTGAATGAATGACATGGTGCGATTACATGATGTGAATACTAATACTGTCCAATCATGGCCTAGCATGAGAAGCTTTCAGACCTTTTCAATAAGCTGCAATTAAGTCAGGGTTAAACAGTGATGTCTGTGGTGGGCAAAGGGCAGAACATCCATCCATCCATACATACGTCCATCCATTATCTTCCGCTTTATCCCAGTCGTTGGGGTGACGGGGGGCTGGAGCCAATCCCAGCTTCATCAGGTGAAGGCGGGGTACACCATGGACAGGTCGCCAGTCAATCGCATGGCCAACACACACTCACACACACACTCACACCTACGGGCAACTTAGAGTGAGTGATCAACCTATCATGCATGTGTTTGGACTGTGGGCTGTGGGAGGAAACCGGAGTACCCGGAGGAAACCCACTCAAGCACGGGGAGAACATACACACTCCACACGGAACAGCCCAGGTTGGAAATCCAACCCAGATCAACTTACTGTGAGGCGACAGTGCTACAAAACATACCGTTGTGTGAATAACTTTTATGGATAACAGTGTAACATTTTAAGGGGCATTGCAACTTAAACTGTAATCACAATATCAGTCAGAATTTAATATTTTTACTAAAAACATTCAGTCCTAACCTGAAAGGTCAAAAATAAGGTAACTGAACTAACGGCTAATCCCTTTTAAATTTGTAGGATGTTTTAAATTAAAAAGAACTGCACACAGTCAGTGTAAGTAAATACAATATCGCGGATGTAGTTTGTCGCTGACAGTGTCTTAAGACAATGATTCCTGGTCCAGGAATTAGATAGGAGTAGGTCATATCTAGTTTTGTATGCAAAAATATGTACTAGAATATGTACTAGCTGCTTATACACTCTATTACCAATAGTATTTGCTTGTCTGTCGTCACACGCATATGAACTTGAGTGACATAATTTATAGAGTTTAATGTGATGATGGCATAACCTTTGCAGCTACAACAGTTTCAACTCTTTTGCGAAGGCTTTCCACGCGGTTTGAAAGAGTGTTTATGGAAATGTTTGACCGTTTCTCTAGAAGCGCGTTTGTGAGGTCAGACACTGATGTTGGATGAAAAGGCCTGGTGTTGAGGTCGAGACTCTGTGCAGGCCAGTCAAGTTGTTCCACATCAAATCATCTCCTTCATGTCTGTATGGAGCTGTTTTGTGCATTGGTGCGCAGTCATGTTGGAACAGGAAGGGGCCGTCCCCAAACTGTCCCCACAATGTTGGGACCATGAAATTGCCAAGAATCTCTTGGTCTGCTGAAGCATTAAGAGATCCTTTCACTGGAACTAAGGGGCCGAGAACAACTCCTGAAAAACAACCCCACAAAATAATCCCCTTTCCACTAAACTTTTCACTCTTGAGCTAATCTGAATGCCACATGAAGTTTGGAGGTCTGTAGCGATTGACTCTGTGCACTATGTGCCTCAGCGTGTTATTTTATGTGGCTACCATTTCATGGCTGAGCTGCTGTTGTCGCCAATCGCTTCCACCTTGTTATAATACTACTGACTATTGATTGTGGAATATTTAATAGTGAAGAAACTTCACGACTGGACTTACACAGGTGGCATCCTATCACAGTACCACGCTGGCTTTCACTGAGCTCCTGAGAGCGATCCATTCTTTCGCTAATGTTTGAGGAAGCAGTCTGCATGCCTAGTTGTTTGGTTTTATATATCTGTGGCCATGAAAGAGATTGGAACACCTGAATTCAGTGATTTGGATGGGTGAGTGAATGTTTTAGCAATGTAGTGTTAGCCAGCTAAAACCGATTCATTTGTTCAAATTCACAAAATTATGCAAATGAGACAAGCTGTGCATTGTTTGTAAGCATGATATGGATTTGTTTGATTCTTGGGTAATTCTATTTGTTATAAAATCCATCGCTATCGATGATATAGCAATTTCATCTGGTCTACCTTTAGCAATAATGGACTACTTGTGTTCATGCAGCCACAGAAGCAAAAATAAAACAATTACTTTTCCAGAGGAGAGCTTAGTCTGAGTGGCAAATGGGTTAATGCTAAGGCAACTTAGCATGACCTTGTGCACCTCCTTGACTTTCTAGAGAACTAGACCACGCAGTCCAGACTGTGAAGTCAACTCTACTTTATTTTATGTAGATATATACATATATAAAAAATAAGGACGTATGTACAATGATAATAAATATCAACATTTTTTGTACAAGCAAAATAAGTTAACATAATCCTTAGAATAAAAAAAAATTAATAACAATAATAAAAATAAACAAACCAAAAAAAAGTTAAACCGCGACAACAAGAAACACGGGTATTAAAATAAAGTAGACAAGCTACTAATAAAACACAAATTAAAGCAAGACAGATTAAAAAATCAGGCCAGAGAAGAAGAGCAAAAATGGCCTGGAGTTCAACAAGCCCAAGTTGTTCGTGACGACACAGTTCTAGTTAACGCTACGAAACAAGCCATGCACGGTGTGTGAGAGGTGTGAAATAACACTTCTGGCCTTCTGCGCTAACTTTAAAGTCTGTAGTACAAAGTGGGTCAGTTTAGCAAATTCTCAATCTCTGCCCTTCCAGCTAAGCCTTAAAATAAGTGGTAAAAAAATCAGATTTCCAGATTTTCTGCCTGGTTTAAACTGGGCGGTCCTAATCCTGGATGAAGACTGCAAAGGTATCAGTGTTGTGTCATGTAGCAGAGCGCTGCTATGCCCGCGGGGGAGCAGATAAACACAAGCTTAATTTTTAGACTTGTATAAACTGAATGTAATTAGGTGTTCAGCATCTCTTTATTAGCTTTAAGATCAGTTTACTAGCTCTTCACATGCTGGCTGTTCTCCAGCTGAAATATACAGACTGAGAAGTCTAGGCTAGTCATGTGAGTGTCGGGTACTTACTGTTAGCATTTGTCTGTTGATCTAAAAGACTGGTTGACTTTCTTGGTGTACACTTCAAGCCGATGCTCTTTGTGGTCTCGATATGGCTTTCGTTGTTTTAAGGCACCAAGAAACTTACAGAGCGAAAGCTAACCACTAAGCGAAAGCTAAGCTAGCACGCATAACTAAGATAAAGATGTATAAATTGCTACGTCAAATTTTATTGTATTTCTATTTTGTTGTTTTTATTAGGATAGGGCTGGGTGTTCACCAGGAACCTTCAATTTTAGAGTCACACAAACATTTTTTTAATAATACCCAGCATACATTGTGTTCCCCTGAATTTAGGTAATGCCAAATAGACTTCTGTGGTTTCTGGCACTATATGACACTGTTATCTATAAAAGTGGAAAAAGTCTGGAAGAGTTGCTGCACAGACTTGTGTACTGCTCTGTGATGGTGCTTTACGTTTGATGTCTAGTAGTTGCTAGACATGGACACCTCAAAGAAGACTGGTGAGGAGCCTAATGATTTCAGGGTCAGTATCTCTGATTTATTTCTTGAAGGCTAGCAATGCAATCCAGGGCTCCACTTCACAAGTTTGTTCTAACATTACTCTACAGTGTTTCAAAAATCAGATACTGAACGTTGTTTCTCTGGTAAAAAGTTGTGTGGTTGGAGTCGATTAGGCTTTTTTGATGACATACGGTGCTGTTATGGCGAACGTCTCAGCAAAGGTGCACCTAAGTTGGATACAAATGTAGAATGTTCTGGCATCCGTATCTTCAGATCTCTGAAGGCTGGCACAGCAATACAAGCGCTCGTTAGAAGGACACATCATGCTCTACTGAATTGTGGAGTTTGGTTTTGTCATAGATTGTTGAAATGTGTTCCCTTCTCCTGTGGTTAGCTGACACACAATGCTAACATAGCTAACACTATGACTGTTTCTTGTTACATGTGCTACTTTTTTTCATTTTGACATTAAACAGTCCAGTGGAAATCATGGAAATTTGAGTTTCTGCCACTAACTTAGTAACTTAGTAAGGAAGTACAGAGAGAAAGTTTGCACGTGTGTATATTCGGTAACATTACCCAGTGAAATGTCAACCTCAACCAATCACCGGCCTTCATAGCGACTGTCCTCAGATTCGCATTCGCTAAATGCAGCAATAAACTGGGCCATATGGCTCCATCGTTTAAGACAGATTTGTTCTTGTCAAACTAAATCATAACTAGTGAGCCCCACAAAATTGAAATGACTAGTGAAATTCCAACCTGTGGCTGGCACAGGGTCTTTTCTGTCTCTTTTTTTTCTTATTTCACAAAGTCAAAAAGCCCCACCCTGAGAAGTTTTTTAGCCTTGTGAACAAAACGCAAGGCAGATTAAAGAACAATGTAATAGAAAACTAATCTGACAGCTTGGAAATCTGTTCTAAACCTCCAGTACTACAGAGGTTATTTCATTTCTTTATTTTCTATGTCATATCTTTACTTCTCTCCAGTAATGGATGATGGTAGGTATCGCTACAGAACGAATAGCTGCTGGAAAACATCATAAAAGCTGTCATGCCACAAAATATATATATAGAGATTTTTTCCCACCAAAAAGAGATTAATAACAAAGAGAATATTCAGTAAGTTTCCATAGAGCAGTTCTTTTTCTGTGCAGTGGACGGACTCCAGACTTAAATAAAAAAAAATGGAATAAAAAAAAAAAATGGGTAGAAGAAAAAAAAATAAAACATCTGCAGTCTACTTTGGCTTAACTCAAGGTGAAGAGGCACGGCGAAAGAAAAAGAAAGAAAGAAAAAAAAAAGAATTCACAATGTTTCTTTCAATAGTTTCAACCATGAATAAGATCTGTTGAAGTTTTAAAGTTTCAGCAGTGGTGACCGCGGAGAAAGTGGGCTACGGTGCCTCCGCAGCACGTCATGCAACAAAGTAGAAACCCACGCTGTCCATGGTAGTACCTCTCCAGCGCTGGAGTTACACAAACGACCAGCTTCTCCTTCATTTTCCTTTTCCGAACTGAGCATAAATAAGAAAGCGTCCTCCTCTCGTGTCCTGCAAGAGTCCGTCTGAAGTTGCGAATGCGATGCAGAGAGCCTGCAGGGGAGGAAAGAACAGACACACCTTGTTTAACTTGGAGGTGCCAAGTCGCTGAAACTGCCTAAACCACAAACCACCACTGAGTCACTTCCAAGCTGAAATAACAGGTCGCTTTCACAGCAGAGGCAAAAGTTTGGGGACCGTTTCTCAAAAAGGTTGCTTTGTCGGTTTGAAATAACAACACATTAAGCCCTAAGCAGTGCAGACAGCACAGGGTCTGCACCGGGCCTGAAGAATTTGGGGGAAATATCAAATTGCTATTTTAGACTAATGTTGCGGCTGCTATTTCAGTTGTGTTTATTTGTTTTATACATTAAGTTCCAGGCCTGTTTTGTTTGGCCGTAGAACCGAATATACACTTCTTGCCAGCTTAACCCCTAAACATAGTGTACCAGACTGACAATAACTTGGTTGTGATGTCACAACACAAAGGTTTAGTTGACTCTGCCTACGAGGCAGTTAAGAAGCTCAGTGTTACTGGTTTAATTTTCCACTTTTAAACATGAAAACAACATTTTATGATATTTACATGATCATGTAGGTTATAATTAAAATTCCTATAATATAAATTTGGCTTTTGGCGTTTTGGAGATTGCACTTGGTTAAATTAAGGTTTTGATATAAAAATAAAGTCTGTGCAAATAGACAATGTAATAAGATGTTAGCAATGACTGATGATAGAACCTAATGGCAATGTGTAAAGCGATGATCGCTGTGTTGGGAAACAGACAGAAAATTGAGAGGACTAAGTAATTGTTAACCAGCTTGCTAAATTTGTTGGGAAAATGGTGTTTACAGAAGCTTGAGTAAATGGAAGTGAAAAAAGAAACCAAGGAGTATAACGACTAGCTTTAATCTGGAACTTTATATACTACGTACCTTTTATATTTATATACTATAAAGAATTTTACGTCCAGTTAAACGCTTTGGTGCTTAGTTATGTTTGGGAAGTGTTTTTTAAATGGCATGTATAGCTGAATTCCACTGTAATTCAGTTACAATGATCAATAACATCCTTGCAGTCCACAGTTTCTCCAGCAGAGGGAGCTATTAGTGTGAATTTCACCATGGATCTACACCAGAAGATCCATTTTTACAGCAATTACAATTAAAATGGCAGAGATGTTGATAAAGTAGGACAAAGCTGCAGCAGACCATGTGTATTAGTTGGAGGGGGCATTTAATCAATAATTAAATTATATATATCGTCGCTGTCCAATGAAAAACAAGTATCACCAAAATTGCAACTTTACAGGAGAGGACAAAGACCTACTTCACTTTTAATGTAAGTCAATGGAACAAGAGTTTTCTATTGGTCCATTCATCACAAAATTTTCACACAACGTAAACGGCAGCTGTCGTGTTGAAATGCTATAGAGAACTTTAAATCGACAAAAATGGAGATGAAGAAAGTCATACATGTTTTTCATTGGACAGCGACGATATATAACCTGGGCCTAGATAGCACCGATCCAAATATAGAAACTGATTTCGAGACCATATCAACCACAAAAAAATCTTGAAATTTTGTGACTTGATTGGTTTTAAAGTGTAAATATTGAACCAGTGTTGCCTTATACTCAAGGTTTCCTCTATTACTTATTCAGCGGGAAACAATTTCATACTTATACAGTCATGTGCAAATGCTTCTGTTTTTCAAAAAATAATGTGTTAATTACATCAGTTGACTTTGTAAGTTATAAGTTATCACATACTCCACAGTGAACACACTTTATTATTATTATTGTTGTGAAATTATAATGGTATGTGGTTTTCAAAGCCATCTACAGCTGAATTTCACAGTAAGTGTGAAGGAAATGTCCTTGCAGCCTATAGTTTCTCCAGCAGACAGCACTATTAGCATGCATATTGTCAAGGATCTACACAAGAAGAAGCTCATTAATACACATATGCAGCAGCAGCTAGTCCATAATTAGTGTTCTAATTGAACACCGCCTATAAAGAGTACATACTTCTGCACATTTTAATATACTATCACTGTTCGTTTGCTGAATTGATCCTAGTGGGATGTTTCAGGTACATTTATCTGGATATCTATAAACTTTTGAGTACATGTATCTAACATTAGAGTACATTTAAGAATTTGCACAGATTTAAAATGAATACATATATTTACCTGCGTCAGATCAGCCTCTGTTTGTTACTGCTGGATCAATCCAACATCAGGTCTGCTTAAGCATCCAATCAGGCGTCTCTTTTCTTTTGTGTCCTTGTGGATGTGTCCATCCAGGTCAAGTTTGGTATCCAGTTCGTTTAAAGCGATTCATGCTTGACAGGCAGTGTGCGTTCTCAAAAGTTCCAGCACCCTCAGGTTTATCCACCCGGGACTTCACTTTTTACTCGCCGCGCCTCATTTCTCTCCAGCCAACACACACGATAATGCACTTGTTGAAACATCCAGTACAGTCATTATATACACCCCCCAAATATTCTGCACACAGTGGCTGTGAAATAAAGGCTTAGTTTGGGGACAGAGAGAAACGAGCCCATGTTTTTTCACATTCCAACACGATGCCACCGTTTCCGTCTTCATCGGTCCGAATCGTAGCGAAAAAAAGATGAAAAAAGTCTTTAAAAGTTTTTAAATTACAAACAACGTCACAATATATTAGTGCTTTGAGTCTCAAGACATTCTGTGAGGAAACAAAAGACAAAAAAATATCTTAAACTGAGCTGTATAGAAAGTCTGATTGTTTTTTTCTTGTGTTACCATTTGTTCGGTCTTTCTTTTACAGCTCCCTTCATTTTTTTTTATTCTCCTCTCTTCTGCTTTTCACACTTTCTCCTCTTTGAGGTTTGCCACCCGAGAGGAAAGTATGATTGTCGTCTAGCGCAAAAAAACATTACGTTTTGATTTGTCTGAATTCTTCGGCCCATCTTTCTCCGTCTCCGCTCGGAGTGAAATGAGTCCAGCCCGAGTTCCACAACGACAAACAAGCTGCCGTTACTTATGCAGTTTGATTGACAGTTACATTATCTCGCCGTTGAGCTGTACCTGGCCCACTTCAGACTCGTGGACTTGCTGTCATGTCATTTGAAACATGTAAGAAACAGCTTGTTAAGAAGCACTGAAGGCTGAACTCACTAATCTGAAGAAGCCTGTGTGCTAGATGTGGCTTTTAGCTGCTAGCAAGAAAAAAAACCCAAACAAACATGAACTAGCATTGAAAAAGCTTTAGCGGAGGAGCGTCTGCAGAGAAAGAGAGAGAATGGGTCGAATGGTAAAAGAGAGAGGGAAAAAGAGAAAGAGAGGATGTTTCTCCACGAAGGAGGGAGGTAGGTGAGGTTATTTTGGGGTCATCTTGTGACCTTTTACACGCTCGACTCTTCAGGATTGGCGTCAGGCAGCACGCTCCTCTGCTGCAGGGTCCTCCTCAGCTCCTCCTTAAACGGGCTGGAGTACTCGTTCTCCCTGCCGCTCATACTCAGACCCCCTCCTCCTCCGGCCATCGCTCCGGTTCCTGCAGGCCTCTCCTCCCCTCCCACACTTAGGTTGAGCCGGACGTAGCCGTTGGAGGTCGAGCCGCGGATGTTGGTGAGGCTCAGGCGGCTGGGGGAGTGCAGAGGCTGGCCCGGGATGGCGCTGGGCGAGGACGAGCTGGCGGTCGGGCACATGGCGTGACCTGGCACGATTTTTAAAGATCCGTCGGAGTAATAGTAGTTGGCGCCGGTCTCCCAGAAGCGGTCCTCATCGTTGGCCATCTTGCTAGGCACGAACGTGGGCGGCTCCTTGGGCAGCGTGATGGGGTACACCAGCGTGCTCTCCAGGGGCTTCATCTCGGCTCCCTTCCCCAGAGCCAGCTTCAGCCTCCTCCGCAGGTAGAGGGCGATGATGAGCAGCAGCAGGCAGGCGGCGCCCAGAGTGATCACCAAAACCCAGAACAGCCCCATGCTGGTGTCCGGAGCCCGAACCTCCATGAAGACCGGAGCGCTGGCCACCACCGCCACCTGAGAGGAAGACGTTCAGAACGTGAATAATCACACTGCTCTGATTTTAGAATACTGGAATCAGTTAAGGGCTATTCTGCAGAATCTCTGAATGAGAGAGAGAGAGAGAGAGAGAGAGAGAGAGAGAGAGAGAGAGAGAATGAAAGAAAAGAAAAGAAAAGAAAAGAAAGAGTGAAATAAAAAGAGGAAAAGAAAGATAACAGAAATACAGTGAAAATAGGGAGGAGAAAGTGAATGAGTAGAATATACAAAGGAAAAGGTAATAGAGAGACAAGAAAAAAAGACGAAAGAAGAGAGAGAAAGAACAGGAGAAAGAAGAGGAAGAGAAAAGATGACTGAAAGAGAAGAAGAAAAAGAAAAATAAAGCAGGAATAAAATAAAGCAACAGAGATGATTGAAAAGATGATAGACAGTGAAAATAAAAAAGAAATTGAAAGAGAGAGATAAGCTGGAGAGAGAGGGAGGGGGTAAGAACAGAAACAGGGAAAATATAGAGAGAATACAGATAGATGATAGAAAAGCAGTGAAAATGAAAGATGGGAGAGAGAAAAAAGAGGAAGAGAAAAAATGTGACTGGAAATGAGAGACAAGAGAGATGAAAGAGAAAGAGTGAGAGATAAGAGAGAGACTCAAAAAACAAGCTCCACATCGTAGTAATAACAGATAACCTTTTTGGTGCTGTGTAAAACCAAACTGAAACCATATACAACACTGAAGAACCATTTCACCACGCAAACAAGCATGCAAATGGTTCTATACAGAACTCACGGTTCTAAGCAGAACGCATTTGACAAGGAACCCTTAAAGAACCTATATTTGTATTTGCCGTCAGTGAAAACAGAAGAAACGCTGCTTGATAAAAATTTCATCATCAAAGCTCACCTGGTAGCGCTCCGTCTGAAACTTCACCCCTTGCTCCTCAGAGAAGCAGACGTAGCGGCCGGCTTGCTGGGCTCCAGCCTGAGGCACCACCAGGGCGCGGAGGGCCCGGTCAAAGCGGGGCCCCGCAGACTCCTCATCAGGAGACAGGGTCAGCTCCCGGTCATTCTGCACCCAGGACGGCTGAGCCAGGTTAGACACTAGCTGGCACGGCAGGACCAGATCCGAACCCACAACCACAGTAACGTTCCTCAGCCTGGAATGCTCTGGAACAGGAGGCAGGACGTGTTTCAGTTCATGAGATGAACATTTTCTCACTTTCAGTGAAGTTTTCCGACATTTTTCAGCCCCACCAAAGTCACATACCCTCTATGTGCACATCAGAGAACATTTTAAAATAGTGATTAAATAGATACTGTGGCACCTTTAAGACATTTAAACAGTAGAATGTGTATCTTAAAAAAAAGATAGATACATTCTATCAGAGTGTGTTGTTTTATGCTTTTACTCTCAAAAAGAAATCAGGAATGTTCTGCAGTGTGTTGGCATTCACAGAGTCAATAAGAGTTCAGCCACCAGGGGGCAGTAGGAGCTCACCAGGGCTGGGGATGGAGACAGGCTTTTCAAACTTGGCTTTGGCTTTAAACCTCTCCAGCATGAGGTCCTGAGTAAGTGTGGACATGGACCTGCAGGAGGGAGATACAGATACTGATGAAGTGTCAGAGACAAAGTCATACTCACACTGATGAGCACGACGGTCGGGTCACACAGAAAGAGAGGAGACGAGAAAACAGGAGAGTGGAGGAGTGCGCATACCCGCGGTGGAGGTCGATCCGCACGCAGGCGCGTCCCTCGCTGTCCCAGGCACAGTACGGATCTCTGGACAGCAGGCAGTCCGGCTGGGACTGATACCGACTGCAGTTAGCCAAGGGCAACTGCAGAACCTCCGACCTAGAACCTATATATAAATACTAATGGAGCGAGAGAGAATGGAGAGTGGGGTGGAGAAAGAATGAGAGAGAGGAATTGATAGTAGAAGATAACAGAAAGAACAAGAGAGAGAGAGAGAAAGAGAGAAATAAACGTTGAGAAGTGCAAATAATTGGATAATTATTTTCAGTACAATCTGCTCTTCCTTTACTCGGTTCCACTTTTAGCAAAGCTGGTTAGAGCCGGTGGCCCGACACAGCCGAGCCTGACGAGATTAGATGAGGATCAGGAAGAGACATTAACGCTGAATCAATTACGTGCAAAGGCGCCAACTATGGGGGGCATTGGGTTGCCCGCCCCCCTTCCCCCAAAACTACACAGAACAATCTGCAAACAGCTGCTGTAACGAAAGTACAGCCAACAGGGAGGCTTCATTCTCCGTCACGCAGGGTTGCCAGATTCACAGCTTTCCCAACATATCCAGCTAGTTTGAAAAACTACAGCCGAGGTGGATTTGATATCTTTGTGGGGTTTAGTTTAAACCACTTTTTAAACACACAGCAGAAGAAGAAGAAGAAGAAGATGGCTTGAAAAGGGAGTGAATGGTACAAGTAGGTCCAAATCTAGCAGGGGGGCTAATCTACTTGGAGGGTTGTCTGGTACTATCTTCTCTTTATCATTCACTGCAACGATTGACACTTTACTAAAACTCCATGTAGGAGATTTAACAAATATAACATAAGGACAATAACGTAAGGGACTGTTGTTGGTTGCTGCGTGAACGTTTGGCTAATTATCTTTCCAGGTGAGTTGATGTTAGGTATGATAGCTCACATTAGTTTTTCTGGTCTATTTGAACTGATTCTTGTGGCTTACTCCACTGAATTATGATGCAAGGTGTGCGGATCACCCATGATTCCTGCTTTTACTTTTTACAGCATCATCTTCCAGATTAAACATCTCTCAGATTAGAGCATCAATTCAAAATCAAAATTTAATATTTAACTGTTTAATATTTAAAGTTGACGACTAGGATTAGGTGATATGGTTGAAGATAAGTGTGTTCCTCAGACGTGTTGATGGAAACTCCTGACATTTCAGTGATTGGTTTGAATTTGATTCAGCAGTTGGATGGAAACCTGGCGGGTGCTACCTTGCCGTGTGAGATGGTTAGGCTGTCCACTGGCTGCGGGGATTCAAACAGCTGGATCTCCTCAATCACGTGAGCTTCCGTCCCCATGCTGACTACGCGCTGCAGCCAGCCATCCGCTACAGGACAAACGACAGAAATGAAGCAATATGAGATTGGGAAGAGAAGAAAAGAGAAGAGAAAAGAAAAGAAGGAGCGGAGGAAAGACAATGGACAAGCAGAGAACAGAAGTACAGTAGAAAAGAGAAGTGCAGTAGAAAATAGAGAGAGATAAGAAGAGGAAAGGAGGGAGAAAAGAGAGTGTAATAAGAAGGCACAGAAGGTCTATTAGTGAACAGCAGCATGCGCTGTAGTTCAGTCTGTGAGTTCACGCTTACACACATTATCAGCCAGCAAACTCAATCAGATGCAGCTGCACTCACACACACACACACGTTTGTATTCCTATACTTGTAAGGATTTCCAAGGAAATCTCATGTAGACCTGTACTTGTGAGAACATGGCTGGTTCTCTATCCCTCTATCCCTATTCTACTTCTTTACTGTGTGTGTTATTCTTTTTTTTTCACAATCACTCTATCTGTGCTGGAGTGAGACGGCTCACTGCAACATCACTTCTGATAAGCAATGTGTAAGAGGCCATGATGTACACACACACATATATACACACACTTCACATCCCCCAAATCTCAATCTCTCTCTCTCTCTCTCTCTCTCTCTCTATCTCCCTCTTTCACATCCCAGAAGGTTAAATAGAATGTCAGGCCTAATGAAAGAAGGACAGAAGGACAGATAGTTAGATAGCCAGATAGAAAGACGAATAAACAGGTAGACATACAGACAAAGAGAGTGAAAAAGAGGTAGTGTGTTGGACTCAAGGTGGAGAGAGAGAGGCAGATGGGAGAGAGATAGAGAGAAAGTAAGACCAAGAGGGGGGAGGGGAAAAAGAAAGAAAGTACATTATACTTACTGAAAGAAAACAAGAGAAAGGAGGACAAAAAGAAAAAGCATGCTTCAGACCCAATGTCATTGTAGAGAGAGAGAGAAAGAGAGAGGGAAAAAACTGAAAAGAAGTGAAGAGTATGTCCGACTTAATGAAAGCAAAAGAGACAGATAGATTGGGGGGAGGCAGGGAGGTAGAGTGTGTCAATGTCAGTAGAGAGAGCAAGAATGAAAGAAGCAGGAGAGAGAGAAAAAGAGAGAGAGAGAGAGAGAGAGAGAGAGACCTGGACTGTGCCAGGGACTCAGTATCAGTCATGCTGTGACAGCAGCCACACTGAGCTAGTCAAACTGAGCTGAATGCTAAAGTGAAAAGGCTTTATTCACAGTCAGGCTCAGGCGGCCCTGGCAGGCAATAGCACGTGTGTCTGTGTGCACACATGATTGGAGCCAAAATTGTGGTCAGGCACGGAGCAGAGGTGGCTCTCCGACTCTCTGAGTGTGTGCGTACGTTTAAAAGGAGACCAAGGACAAACACATTCTTAGTGTTTTTAGTTAATGACTGTCCTTCCTCCCCAAAATCAATCGAGAGAAGTGATTTTCTAGACTCCTAAATCAGACGCAGCATTAACTTTAATAAAGCGCCTGCTTTCACCTTTCCAACCTGTTTAGCTTTTAGGAGAAAAGCCAGAAAGGACAAAGAGGCTAATGCAGAAAGATGGGAGTTAGAAGCAGATGAGAAACAAGTCAAGCCTGCATTTTTCAGTCCAAGATCCTCAACTAACCCTGTGCTACTCTTTTTATTCATTTCCTAAGGGCTGGGATGATTTCAAACTAGAGTAGGTGATTTATTTTAGAAATTTATTTTTTTGTACTTCTTGAAATACTGTTTTCACCTCGACAGCAATCAATGAATAGTTCTTTGTGAAAGGCACAGGATTGTAATGAAATGACTGACTGCCTGCCTGTCTATCTACCTACCCCCTCATGACCCACCCACATGTGCTCATTCACCCAGCTCAAATAAGTACATGTATAGAGCCCATCACACCTGAAAGGCAGTGTGCTAGGTTCACAAGAACAGCCGAGCCAGGTCCACACGTACTTACAACAGCTTACACTACAAAAGAAAGAAAGACGGAAGCAGAAAAGTCTAAACCAAAAAGCAGAGAAAGGTTGGGTAAAGAAAGAGTTTAAACCAAAGTGAATATCGTTTATGGCTTTCTGAAAAGCTGAAAGATCCAGAAAGCGATGCCAATGTTGCTATTTTTCTGCTGAACAGATAATTATCTGGTTTGTTTTCCTTATGTAGCCAGCTTATTACTTATATAGCTACATAATGTATCACTCCAGCGCTAATGTTAGCTAAGCTGCAGATCCGCATGCTACGTTGTAAGTAGTTCAGCCTAAAAAGATGTCCAGCAGTATTCGGTTCACTTTCACAAGTTTTTTTATGTCGAGCCTAAAAACATGTAGATTTTCCAAGTGTACAGTGGGTTTCTAGTGAGGGCAGGCTTTGTTTTTAGCCTAGCCAGCTAAGAGTTTGGAGAATTGGACCCTTTAGTGTGTCCTTTGGTTTTGCCATCCTTCTGCTGGGCTTCTTGACAAAATCACCTATGTTAATTATGTTAATGTATTAATGTAATGTTAATGTCAATTTTACAAATGAGGTGATGTAACTAGCTAGCTAAACTGTGTTCATTTGTCGTTATTAGACACTTCTTTCTCCAAAGTCGTTTTGGAAACAGGGCTAAAAAGTTTTTCTTGGTTAGAGTTTTGTCCAAAAACTAGATTAAACTTCCTGGGTTCTACAAAATTCTGTACACCAGCTTTTAACAAACTAAATTTTTATCTCAATGCCATCAGCACTCACATACGAGAGGAAACTGACATGAACCCACACTAGCAGGATCGACCTTGTAAGTTGAGTATAAGTGATGTACAAGGCCCAAAACCTATGCTACACAAGTGGCTTGGTCTTCACTGACCAGTTCAGCAGACAGCTAAGATGCTCCTCCAATAACATTCTGAGGCTTTTAGTTGAATATTCCCTGATTTCACTGTAAAACCGCAGCATATAGTAAGAAGAATAAGAATATAGTAATTACTAAATATTTGTCATGACCTATAAATGTCAGTGACCTCTGTTGCCCCTTTTTTCTCCACATTTGCCTGTAATGGTATATGTAAAATAAAACAAAGCACTTTGAGCTACCGGCATAAACTGAATTTGTTATAATTTAATACAGAGTAATAGGAGAAGAGAAAGAGGAGCTTCTTTTTGCCTGACTCATAGATCTCTAAACTGATCAATTCTCTGGCCTACTTCACCTTACAGACACAGCCGAGCCACAGCCACAACCCTTATCTAGCACATTTGCTATTGTTTGCTTGTTCAGTGATAATGCTGCAAATGAGACAATCGTATCTGCTGTGAATAGCAGCATAAAACAGTTTGCAGGTAAACAATTCCTAAGAATTCCTGAAATTTCAAAATCTCTTATATTGGTTCACTGTATCGCCAGATGATGTGATGCCTTAAATGATGCACAAAAACCTGCAAATGAATGACGTTGTGTGTCGTTACCAGTACACTGGTATAAAAAAAATCAGCTTGAGCTTTCATAAGCAGCATTAAGCTCATGCTTGAAGGAATTAGAACTAATGCAGAAGTGCTAATCGGATAAACATACAATAAAAAAACTATCAATACAGTGGCACTGTCTACAATTGTGCAGTGGCACCGCAACTCCAAAAGGGAGCAAAATGTATTGGTATCCTGAACCTGAGCCCCATATAAAAGCTTTTGTAGCGTGATTCCAAGTATTATACCACCCAAAAATGAAATATCGATGTCACAATAACACAATTTGAATATAGGGGAAAAACACACACTGGACACGTAGCATTATAGCTATACTGGAGCCAAGCTACTGTCTCCATGTTTTGAGGAAAGACAAAGGTAGTTTTACTTTTTAAATATATATGTTTTTCATTTGACTTCATTACTGATAGAATATTGAAATTATCACACCCTTCCTATCTGCATAAGAGTGGGATTGCAATGAGCTCAAACAATATATGGCCATGTCTCACTGAACTGCTTACAAATTCACCCATACCAATCTGTCTGTTCTTTGTATTACTCGTTCATCCTGGTGTCAATTTCTAGGCAGTAATATTTCCTGGAAAACAGAGCCATGGCTATATAATCAGGCCTCCAGTTTTAGCGGGGGATTGTTTTTCAGCCAGCATCTTTTTTTCTACTCAATCGAACAACTACTGAATGTGAAAAGGCAGCATTAGCAGCTCTGCTCCTTCATGCGTGGAGCAACCAGTCAAAGTCTCCTCAGTTCCACAGAGAAGCTGTACACGAAACAGTGGAGCTCAAGAAGACCGGCGCTTATTAAGATTCATTCTATCCTGCTGTATTCATTCAACCTATCTCTTCCATCCCTCTATCTGTCTATCCAATCACACTTCCATCTAACCTTCTGATCTGAGCTATCATTGTATACATCAGTGAATCCACAGGATTCCTATCATGTCTATCCATCCATTCATTCGTGCATCCTTCCATCCTACTATGCCCCATCTGTCCTTCCATTCCTTTTTACGCCTATCCATCCTTCTCCTATCCCATCATCTCTGTAGCTGTCCCTCTATTTCTTCGTTCACTTACATCCATCACCTTTTCATCCACTGTTGTATACCACCTCGTATCTATCCAGCCGTGCATCCACCAATCAATCAGTAATTTCTTGTATTAATCATCCGTTCATTGCTGTTTCCATCAGTCCATTCATGTATCTATCTGTCCATCCGTCCATCCATTCATCCACACCTTCCATCCCATCTATCCATGTACTCGTGTATGATCCTTTGTTAGAACGACTGTGTACCTGTCCCAATGAAGAGCACGTTGTAGGCTCTCTGGTCCAGGGCAGTGACTCTGTCCACAGCCAGCCGGGTGAAGTTAATGCCCTTAGTGAGCAGCAGCGGGGACGATTCTGCCCTCCTCTCCATCAGAGGGTGCTTCTTGGCAAAGTTCAACGTGGCATCGGGCAGCTGCAGCGAGCTGTTATAGCCGTTCTCTCGGTCAAAGTTCGTGATGCACTGCGGGGAGGAGAAAAAGGGGAAAGCAAGGGAAAGAGGACAGAAGGAAACA
Source organism: Megaleporinus macrocephalus (assembly GCA_021613375.1). Classification (NCBI taxonomy): domain Eukaryota; kingdom Metazoa; phylum Chordata; class Actinopteri; order Characiformes; family Anostomidae; genus Megaleporinus; species Megaleporinus macrocephalus. Next base: position 23,051,326 of record CM038725.1, on the reverse strand, counting down.
AGGAAACAAGAGAGGGACAGATTTGTTTTCAAGTTGCACTGTGTCCTGTAACATAACACTGTGTAATCAGATCTTATCCGAGAGCATAATTGTATATCAGCAGATTACTTCAGAAAATTGCACAGAAAAAAAAACATGAAACGGTACACAAACTCTCCAGCTCATTTAATCTCTCTGACAGACTGAGGAGTTGTTGTCTTCATAACTTCCTAACCTTTCATACATATAAGCCTATATATATATATATATATGTGTGTGTAAAAGAATTCTGTTCTGAATAGTATTGTGCCTCCAGGCTGGACTGAATGGAACGAGCTGTCCAGCTCAGACTAAAATCCTCAGGGACGCTGGGAGAAAAATCACTTCCATCGCCAGCATTAAAATGACAAATTCATTTTAGACCCGATGTTCCTTTTGGTTCTATATAACACCGAAAATGAGCTTCTACTGCTATATACTTCTGATGGTTATTCCAGATCTTTAGTAAAGGGAACACTTCTATTTATCACTTTACATAAAACCATTTAATACCTGGTTATTTGCAGTGGGTTATTAACTTCCCTACTGACAACCATGAGCAGCATTCTGTTTAATAGTGTGTTTCCCACATATTACACTGCCAATAGCTCTGCTACAGACTGCAGAGCTAAACCCCACAACACATCCGCGCATCGAGATGGGCTAAAGTGCTTTAAGCTGAAAGGACAGTCGTGTGTTCATGGTTGTGATGTCACAGTCTCACAGGAGAACCCACGTTCAAAGGTGGTTATTGTATAAAATTGCATCAAAGGGTAGTTTTGCCCTGTAATGAGATGCGGTGTTGCATCTGAGCACTTGCTTGCTGTTAGGACGTGGTGTTAGTGCGGACATGTACTCTGTGTACTGGGTTGTAAATGTTTTGAAACTTCAGCAATGTTTATTTACTACATCTAACTATATTTGCGTTTGCACAAAACACCTCCTTTAAGCTCTGACGCTCGGGCCGTGAGCTGTGTTTTTGGCTGAGAAAGCTGAGTCATGGTTTGGCTGCAGCTATGCTCTCACCGCTCCGGGACGGGGGTTGGGCACGGCGCCCATGTATCGCCCCCATCTCTGAGACGACTCTCGGTACTCCTTATATGGGCCTTCGAACACACTCTTCACCTCCGTTATCTGGTACTGACACACGGCAGACACGTCCACATCCCCCCTGAAAAGAGAGGGAAAGAGAGAGAGAGAGAGAAAAAAAATGCTTTTAGAAATGATAGTTCTTCCAGGTTCTTTAGGAAAGGCAATGGTTCTGTTTGGAACTACGAGTTCTATGAGGTCTGTAGAGAGCCATTTAGTGCTTAAATGCATGTACAATATTTGTATATAGATCCATATACCTATAGCATCAAAAAGGGTTCTTCTAGTGTTAAGAGAGAGAGTTAATGCTTGTAGAAATGTTGGTTCTTCAAGGGTTCTTTAGTAAGGAGAATGGTTCTATTTGGATTCCATCCATCCATCCATTTATTATCTGCTGCTTAATCCCGCTAGTCGGGGTCACGGGTGGGCTGGAGCCAATCCCAGCGTCATCAGGTGAAGGCGGGCTACACTATGGACAGTTCGCCAGTCCATTGCATGGCCAACACACACTCACACACTCATACCTACAGGAAATTTAGAGTGACCAATCAATCTTTGGAAACCGGAGTACCCGGTGGAAACCCACTCAAGCACGGGGAGAACATCGTCTTGCTTATTTGGATTCTTGAGTTCTATATGCCTAAATGGTTCTTGCAGAGTAAACTGTTCTTCAGCTTGATGGAGAATGTGCTGTATATGGTTCTAGGTGCACCAAAATGGTTCTTCAATTGTTACAAGCTTTACATTGAGACTATAGCAGGACACTTTCTGGTGCTGTATAGAACCATATACAACACACTTTTTAAAAGAACCATCTCACCATGCAAAGAAGCATTTACATGAAACTTGTGGTTCTATATGGATTCATCCCCTTTACTAAGGAACGCTTGAAGAAGAATCTTTTATATGAGTGGTATTGAGGTCTGGACTCTGATTACATCAGCAGCTTCTTCATTTAATTTGCTAATGTTCTGTTTCTGTCTCTTTTACTCAGTGAGGGCTTCCCGATCTGAGTGGGCAGTGTTGGTGGTCTACCACCAGGTCTTCCAGGTGGTTGTCAGGCGTTTTATTTTCTCTGTAGCTTTTAATCCTTTTTTCATTCTCCTTTATCAAGCAAGTGAATGATTGTATATGTAATCTACCCAGAAATGTCTCCTGAAAAACGAATAACTTGTATTTAATGGACTTTCTGACAGGAAGTTAAATATATGAAAGGTGGCATCTGACTTATGCACAGTGCTGTATATACGTTTCTTCTTTATTGATTGTAGAATAAAGTAAATAATGTGAACTCATGCCAACAAGGCACTACTGAACTGAACTGAACTGAACTGAACTGAGAGAAAGAGAGAGATGGTGTGTGTGTGTGTGGGTGGGGGCTGTGAAGGATTGGGCCATTGCAGGCTGCTGAATTACAGTTTGAGAGTGTCTTTGTGATCATAATTACGCATCAACATTTCCTACAGTGGGGAGGAGGGCGCGGCTGGGCGGCTGGCACTGTCATACTCTTATAAATACTGAGGACAGAGTGACTTTCACAACTACATAGAAAGAGAGAGAGAGCGAGAGAGGTAGGGGAAAGAGAGAGAGAGAGAGAGGTAGGGGAGAGAGACAGGGTAAGAACAGGAAAAGTAAAACAAAATAAGTAGAAAGGAACAGAGACATGAAGTAGAGTGAGATAGAAAAGAATGAGAAAAATAGATTAAATATATTGAATAAAAAAGTAAAGGGGTGATAGAATAGAGAGAAAGAGAAGAAAAAAGTGGCAAAGAAAGATAAATGGGAATGAAGTAAAGAAATCAGATGAAATAAAGAAATGAAGAGCAGGAGAACAAAAGAGTGAGAAACAAAACAGATAGAATGTGGATATAAAGAATATAAAGAAGCAAAGAACAGATATGTGAGAGAGAAATGATCTCTAATTTTCTTTCTTTTCTTTCTGATCTTATGCAAAGAAGGGAAAAGGAGAGAAAGTGAGAGTAAAGGAGAATGATATAAGAAAGAAAAAGAGGTTGAGAGAGACAGAAAGAGAAAAGTGAGAGACAGACAAATAGAAACAAGAAAAAACTGAAAAGTGAGGGAAGGAAAGTAGAAGGGGAGACAAAAGATAAAAGAAAAAAACAAAGAAAGAAAGAATGAAAAAGGAAAAAAGTGCAAGAGAAGAAAAATAGAGAATTAAGAAAAAGAGAAGTAAGAAAAAAAGAACAGAGAAATGAAAAACGAATGAAAAAGGGAGAGAAAAGCAGTGGTAATTGAAGAGAATGATGGGGAACAGAGAAAGAGAAAGAAAGGATGGAGTGAGAAAGAAAGAAGATGGAGTGAGAAGGTAAGAGTATGGAGTGAGAAAGAGAGAAAAGAGGAGAGAGAGCACTAAATGCAGCTGATAAATCTGTATTGATTCAGTGTTAGTGGGTGTGAGTGGGCCTGAATTCCTCTGGTCTCTTACCATTGGGCGTGAAAAACTCCGTAAAACACGGTGCTCCTCCAATCAGTAGCAGGCAAAGTGAAGACAGCCCGCAGGTTGTTGAAGGTAATGTGGCGCTCTGGGATGGAACAGACTAACCGCGCTTTCTGAAATGTGGTCCACTTCTTCTGCAGGGTCCGAGTGCCCCCCAGATCACCCTGATGGATTTTGCATTACAGTAAGAGAGAGACACAATACAAAACATGCACCAGCAAGTCAGTGACCTTATGAAGGTCAGTGTTTGTACACACACTGAGAAGACACACTACCGCTCAAAAGTTTGGGATCACAGTGAAATTTTCTTCTTTTCAATAGAGTAGTGTTCCTTCCTTAACCTAACAATGGACTGACGGGTCTCTAAAGTAAGTTGTTTCTGGTTATTTTGAGTCTGTCAGCAAGCCATCAACTGCTGATGCTTCAGATACTAAACTAACCTAGAATGTTGTTCTCCCTTTTATACTCACTTATTAGTAGAATGTTTTTCAGCTGTGCATCACAATTGAGCAAGAATGTCCTAACAACCAATTAGCTCAATAACATCCTTAACTTGGATTGGCGGCCGTACCAGGAGATTTAGACAGGGGACTGAGAATTGCTGATAATAGGACTATATGCAAAATAAGTCTCTATACAAAAATAGGCTTCAATACAAACATTTTTATTCTTTAAAAATCATCTAATACACTTAAATTAATTGTGAAATGGACAATATTGTTTGTGAATTGCATGAAAATTGCATGAATTGCATGAAATGAAAATCTAAAGTGATGTTAACTTTTGAGCGGTAGTGTATGTTGAGAAATAAATACACTGATAGACCTACAGAGATCTAGATACACATACAAACATGACCCCAGGCACTCACACTGTATAAAAACCAACACGTGTTTGTGTAAGAGTGAATGTTCACCTTGCACACTCGTGCTACGCGAGCTACAGTCAAGTCTGCATCACAGTCCAGCTCCACCGCTCTCTCACTGAAGAAGAAATAAATCTTATCATCGTCTCCTTCCCGGCTGTTCCTGCTCTCCCTTACCAGCGCAGACCCCACAAAGTTCGGCTCTTTGAGAAGAAGAGAAACAAATAGATATATACATAAATATACATATAGTGTATAAGTGTGTTATCGCTATTTTGTACCATTTTAGAGTAAACAAATCAAAAGAAGCGCCATGCAAAAGTTTGGGCATCCACAAGATTTGAGCCTCAAACCTTGTCCCTACAATCAGCAGCCATGGCCTCCTCTAAGCAGAAGCTCAGCATTCTAACCATTAAAATAACTGATGCCCCCAAACCAGAGGAAGCTGCAAGAAGACATCAAAGTGGTGGAGGTCAAATTCAGGTCATTTTCGGAAGAGTCCTGAGGGAAACCTGTCCCGTGGCCACCCCACAAAATGAAGTGTGTGATGGAATGTTTAAGAAAGTCGTGTGAGCTGATGAAAACAGAACTTTTTAGTATGTTTACAGGAAAAAGACAGCATGAACACAACACCTCCCCTCTGTTAAATGCCAGATTAATTATGCTTGTGTTGCAGCCAGGTGAACATTTAGATTCAATTAAATAATAACCAGCAGATTCAGGATGTAAACATCACATCGTCCACCAAAAACTGAAGATGAAAAGAGGATGGCTTCCACAGCAGGATAATGATCCTAAGTACACTTCAAAATTCACAATGAACTGCCTCAAGAGGTGCAAGCTGAAGGTTTTGCCATGGCCATCATATTCATCTGACCTAAACATCATCAAAAATCTGTGGAGAGTCCTTTAAAGAGCAAGACAGCCCAAGAATCTCACAGAACTGGAAGCCTTTGGAGGGAAATTGGACAAAATACCTCCAGAGAAGAACCCTGAGACTGATAGTCCCTACAAAAAGGGTTTACAAGCTGTGATTCTTGCTTCTCTGTAGTAAGCAGACTGAGCAGGGTGCCCAAAATTTCCCATTTCTGTTTTTTTAACTTTAAAAGATAAAATAAAAAGATATTTCGCTTCAAATATTGAAAAAAATGTTTAATTTTTAATCAATGACTTTTAGAAATTGCGTTCAGCTACACTAACTGACATTTTCACCAGTGGTGCCCAAACTTATGCATGGCGCTGTATATGTAGTGGGGTGTTTGTACCGTTAAGCCAGGCTGGCAGGTATTCGCTCCTCATGCTGTAGTGCTGCTGTCCAAGATTGCGCAGGATGACCGGCTCGTTGCCCAGGAAGTTATTGAGGGTGGCAGAGTACAGCTCCTTATCTACAGCACAGAGGACAAGTTAGAACAGCCACACACACACACACACACACACAAGCCCGTATATAAATGATACATTCCACAGAACCCTCATACACTCTCTCAGGCTTGTGTGTTATGAGATAACATAAATAAATAACAGAAGGGAAACAAGATGTACACGAACACACACACACACACACACACACGCACACACACACACACAGTACAAATACTCTCACTGGACATTTTATTAGGTAAACCTTGCTAGTACTGTATCAGGTTGGCATTCAGAACCTTCCTTATATATATATATATATATATATATATATATATATATATATATATATATATATATATATATATATATATATACAACAAGGTGTTGGAAAGATTCATCAGAGATGTTGATCCATGTTTTCATGATAGCATCACACAGTTCCTGCAGATTGGCTGCACATCAGTGGTGCAAATCTCCTGTTCCACTACATTCTGAAGGTGCACTAGAGATCAGGTGAGTGTGGAGGCCATTTGAGAACTCGTTGTCATGGTCAGGAAACCAGTTTAATATTATATGAGCTTTGTGATGTGGCGTGTTATCTTGCTGGAAAGAGCCATCAGACATCAGCCGCTGGGCACACGGTGTTCATAGACATGGGGATGGACATGGTCAGTAACAATACTCAGACGATGCTCAATTGGTATTAAGGGTCCCAAAGTGTGCCAGGAAATAATGCCCACACCATTAAACCACCACCAGCATGAACCATTGATACAAGGCTTATGACATCCGATTGACGAAACAGAAATCGAGGCTCATCAGAGACTCATCAGACCAGGCAATATTTTTCTGTCTTCTATTGTCCAAATGTAATGAGCCTGTGTGCGCTGTAGCCTCAGACACCTGCTCCTAGCTGGCAGGAGATGCATCCGACATGGTCTTATGCTGCTTCAAGGTTCAACGTGTTGTGTGTTCAGAGATGCTCTTTTGCAGACCCCAGCTGTAATGAGTGGCTATTTAAGTTACTGCTGTCCTTCTGTCAGCTCGAACAAGTCTAGCCATTCTCCTCTGACCTCTGCCATCAACAAGGCATTGTTAAGGCAAATCCCAGAAGATCAGTAGTTTCTGAAATACTTAGATAAGCCTGTCTAGAGTCAACCACCATGTCATATTCAAAGTCGCTTAGACTACCGTTCCTCTTACTTCTGATGCTCGGTTTAAACTTCAGGAGCTCGTTTTAACCATATCTGTTGCTGCCATGTGATGGGCTGCTTGGATATTTTCGGTCATGTGCATTGTATTAAATGAAGTGGCCAGTGAGCGTACAGTACTGTGCAAAGGAGAACAACCTTAAACAGCCATTACCATGGTTTTCCATAGACTTTCTGCTTCTTTATGTAAGCAGATTAACCTAATCTCCTCAGAAATATCTGTAGATTCAGTAGATTGTACTTAATTTTTCCTTAATTTTCGGTTTCTTACTGTTTTTGGCACAGAACTGTACATGGTATGAAAAAGACCAGACACTATCCAGGGCAGGCTATAACTCACCCACGATGAGACCAGTGTGGCCCTTGGCAGGGTCGTAGGGGCACTTTCCTTTCCCGTCCTCCAGAGCGGCGCTGTTCAGAGTGAAATGATCCGAATTCTGCAGGACAGCAGAGAAGAGTGAGTGTTCACAGTTTGGTCCTCACTAAGTTATTCTAACAGATCAGCTTACAGGGGGGAGGTTCAGGAACGTCATTATCCCAAGTGTGTCTATGTGTCTATGTACTTCAGGCCCGTTTGCACTGGTAATGTTTTTACAGACTGCGAGTTCCGGGCTCTGAAAAGATTATGGTGGCTTTTACCTCCTATAAAATGAGCCATAGCAACAGCTGAAGGTTATATCGAAGCTGAATGACCGAAAAAAAACTTTCTCTCCTCCTGAAGTTTGAGTTTATGTAGTCATTTAAATGGATGGCTGTAAACTCCCTGCTTGCCCGTGTAATGAAGGGGATTAATAGGAGGCTCTGTTGCTGCAGTAACAGCCTCCAACCTCACAGGAAGGCCTTACACTGGCTGCTGGAACATTGCTGTGAGGATCTGATTGCCACTGCGCCACAAGAACATTAGAGTGGATGTTGGATAATCAGTTCTGAATCTGCTACAACTCCTGAGTACTTGATGGAGCTCTATTACTTTACTGCTAGGCGGCTTTATATCCATCTATCTAATTCTTGGCATTGGACATGGTGACCTTAGGTTCACTTGCAGCTACTCTACAGCATCACATTCTACTGGTCAGTGCTTTTCTATGGGGACTGTAAGCTGTGAGAGTGGCTGAACTCACTAATTAGGAGGGCTATCTGGATACGTCTGGATGTACAGTGCAGCTTTGCAGATGGTTTGGATAAGAGAAACTATGCTAAACATGTTTTCCGCTCTCCTTCACTCTCTCTCTCTCTCTCTCTCTCTCTCGTTCACTTCATTTACATATAGAGTATAGTGGCTATCATCTACAGTGTTTACTTTAATGTGTTTTTGATTGGCAGGCGAACCGCAGCCCACTTATGGACTCCTTTTATTCAAAACCTGAATCCTAAGAGAGGCTCGCAAACTCACAGCCACTGGCCACCAGACTCGCCAGACCACCACCGCTCCCCAACCCCCACACCCACCCAAGCACCCCCGCCCCCCCAACACTGCTTGATTTTCCGCTGCCTAATGTGATCCTTTCACTCTCGTGCTCACAGGGCGATAAGACCACCTCATCTGCATTAGCAATATTTCACACTGACACCATGTGTGTGTGTGTGAGAAAGAGAGAGAGAGAGAGAGAGAGAGAGAGAGAGACAGAAGGAGAGAGAGAGAGAGAGAGAGAGAGACAGAAGGAGAGAGAGAGACATAAGGAGAGAGAGAGAGAGAGAGAGAGAGAGAGAGAGAGAGAGAGAGAGACACTGGTGCTTGTGTTGGTCCTGGTTTCTAGTGTACTGTACACAGTTAATGATATAGTGCTAATACATAACTGTTGTGTTTATAATAAATGTGTAATGAAATAATAATAATTATACTGCAATGCTGTTAAAGTTGTTTATTTATGTGGGGTGGGATGAGCGTGTGGCAGTCTGTGGGAGTGTTCTGGCTGATTAATAGACTGATAAACAGATGTAAATGCTTTGGCAGCAGTGTAAATCAGTACGGTCACGCCAGTAAAGCTTCTCTGAATGGAGCCGACAGAGAGATTATAATTATAGCATTACAGATAATTATGATTATAATTATGGGTATTATTATTAATGTTTCTGTTGCTTTTGGTGTTTGTAGTTACTATGTTTGAATTATATTTTACTCCAATAAAGCCATCTTAAACTAAACAAAGTGAGAGAGAGATTATAGTATTGTAAAGTATAATTATAATTGTTTTTGATGTGGGTTGGTGAATTGGTGGGTTGGTGAATGGGTGGGTGGGTAAATTGGTGGGTGGCTGAATTGGTGGGTGGCTGAATGGGTTGGGGGAGGGTGAATTGGTGAGTAGCTGGTGGGGAGGCGGGAGAGTGAACAGGTGGGTGGCTGGCTGGATGGGTGAATGGTTGGTGGATGGGTAGAGGGTAGATCAGGTGACTGAGTGAGTGGATGATTGGATGGGCAGGTAAATGGACCTATGGATGGGTGGGTGACATCCATAAACCATCTTCATCAATAAGCTGCTGTTTTGAGGGACACTTACGATGTAGGTGCATTTGGGCTGGAAGGCGTACGTCCCACATGTGTACAAATGTGTACGATTGTAACTCTGCAGAAAGCGGATGTAGTTGAAGCACTCCGTCTGTGAGAGAGAGAAAGAAAGAGAGAGAGAGAGAGAGAGAGATTATTGAATTAATAATTGAACTTTTTTCTTGCTTTTTGCTTATGATTAATAACTTTATTAGTAACTACGTTCTTTGTATTATTTGCTTCAGCAACAGTGCAATTTGTACCCTTCAATAATAAATCAACACAGAAATAAACTGAGAAAGCGAGTGAGAGAGAGGGAGAGAGAAGATATAAGTACTCTTTGTCATTAATAACTGCTCTTCTACGTCTCCTGCCCACTGTTTCAGCTTTGGACATGAAGTGATGTGTAATCCTCAGACCAGGAGAGAGAGAGAGAGAGAGAGAGAGAGAGAGAGAGAGAGAGAGAGAGAGAGAGAGAGAGAGAAGAAAAGAAACTACACTACTCAGTGATGATATGCTTTAAGCCTGATTATGCGATTATCAGCACAGGTGTCTCAGAGAAGACAGCAGGTGAGGATCATGCTGATGTTGAGGTCCATAGCTCTGTTTACTTAAAGGCTAGCAACGAAATCCAGGGCTTGTCGGAAAGGACAGCTCATGCTCTACTGTGAAGTTTGGCTTCATTCTGTGTGGCTGGAGAGGGAGCATGACACCCCATAATCCTGTAATGCTTGAAGCCCGTTACTCCTACTTTCACCAAGTTCTAAACTCCTCTAAACTCCTCTAAACTCTCTGGACTTCCACTGCAGGCGAGCGTCTCAGCAAGGGTGCGTCTAAGATTCCGGGGTCCATATCTCCGCTCCCCTGAACTGGAAAGGCCACGTCACGCTCTATTGACACGGGGAGTTTGGCTTCATCATGAATCTTTAAAGTGGGTTGTTGCACAGCATTCCCTTCTCCGGCGGTTTAACTGATGACGTCATCAACATCAACTTTCATTACATAGCCGCTGAATTTAAAAACATTTAGAATTTAAGTCCTGCAACCCCTAATATACGGTGAAAAGAAAGAGAAGAAAGAGAGGCAGACAAAGGGGGAAAAGAGAGAGAAACCAAATTAAGGGAAGCGAGAGAGAGAGAGTGAGGGAGAGAGAGGGAGAGAGGGAGAGAGATTTAAGTGCCTCAGAGAGGAGAAAGCTATTGTAAGTGAACAGTCTCGGATACCTGGTTGTTTTTCCCCTTCGCTGCACACTCTCTCTTCTTCTCCACAGGGGCTGGCCACTCAATCTGAGAGAGACAGAGACCAAGAGAGAGAAAGAGAGAGAGAGGGGGAGAGAGAGAGAGAGAGAGAGGGGGGGGGGGGGAGAGAGAGAGAGAGAGACAGACATTCAGAGAAATTTCACACATTTTAATTTCAGCACTACAGGGACACTGACCACTATAACATGGTTAAACATTCCCATTTCATTAAGAAACAGAGAGAGAGAGAGAGAGAGAGAGAGAGAGAGAGAGTGAGTGAGAATGAGAGAGAGAGAGAGAGAGAGAGTAAGAAATAGAAAGCTATAGTGTATTAGAACTAGCTAGGAGCACTCTGTCCATTAAAAATGTGTCGTAGCATCCTGACCTTTGAAACTGCAATTTACTACAAATAGTTCACTAAAAGCTCCACACTCGTTCCTGAACGCAGGTCAATTTGAATAATATTAAATGGCAAAAGCTCTTTTTTTCAGTGAAAAGCTGGCAAACAAAATGAAGGGGATAATGAATGAGGGATCATGTGTAGGGGTGTGCTTAAAAAACGATTTTTCGATTCAAATCGATCTTCATTTGAATAATCCGATATCGATCGAGATCGATCTTTAAAATTAGCACTCCCCCCAGTCTCGTGTAATCAGCCATTGTTTTTCGTGCAACAAGATTTGGCTGGGGGTGCACATCAGTTAAGCATGGCTGGAGCACAAGTGAAGGCGCTCCAGAACTTGAAAGCAGATGTCTGGCTACATTTTGGATTCAGAAACCAGGACGGTATATAAACATATAAACACTAATGTTTTTAGTAATGGTAGGTTGAGTGTTCTTTGTACATTTACCACATTAGTTCTCTGAAAATCTTAAAACATATTATTGTAACTGAAATATCTCTAAATGAATCAATATTGAATTGAATCAAATCGAACCGGAAATTGTGAATTGGGATCGAATCGATCCGGGAAATCAGTGACGATACCCAGCCCTAATCATGTGCATGTGGTGGAGGCTGCACGGTATGCCATCATATCTTATAGATAAACATCATTATCTTCATTAAACAGTGACAGAGAGAGACTTTCAGAGCCTTCAAGAACTTCTGAGAAGTCCTAACGATTTCATGGAAGTATAAATACAGTAGTACGTATGTTTCTATGTAGCACTGTAGCAGGTATTAAATAGTAGTATTAAATAATAATCCCTCAAATGGTTTATTGCTTAAAAGATGTGATTTGGTCTGGTAAATGAAAAGAACATTCGGTCGCTCTTCACCGTATACATGGTGTTGTTTACCGGCGCCTTTGATTTACATTGTCACTGTTAAATAAGTTCAGTACATAAAACTAACATACAGTGAACCTCAAACACCATATCCCTCCCGGGCAGAGCAAACTAACAACTGTAACAACTGTTAACTAGTGCATGTGTGTGTGTGTGTGAGTGTGTGTGTGTGTGTGTGTGTGTGTGTGTGTGTGTGTGTGTGTGTGTGTGTGGGTGTTTCACTGCACAGATGGGTTCAATGCAGAGGTCAAATTCCTCTGCGTGCAAACGCAAATGGCAAATAGTTATAAATTCTTCATTCTAATTCTAAACACAGTTGTTCCTCCTTCAAATACAAATCCTGCACAAATCCTAAACTGTTACATAACAGACTCATTCATATTTACAACAGAGACAACAACAGCAGTAAAAACGATGGACCATGTGTGGAAATCCACCGTTCTAGGCTGTGAAGGCAACGTTGGCACTTTTCATTCCCTTCCCAATAGAAGCGAACTGCCAGCGGACATGAACGAGGCTGATTTAAATTAGACTGAACTTGGCTTCTTATTCGGCAGCTTCTTAATCGAATGTCCTGTTCCACCTTAAATGCCACAGCTTGTACAGACACCAGAACGTAACTGAAGCAAACCTTGGACAATATCGAGCTGGCTTGGCTCAGTGTTTTAGACACTGAAGGAGTGAAGAACAGTTTCAGCTTTATTAGCATCGCAACCCTGATGAACTGCTTCAACCAGCAAACAGTGATAAACTCACACAGCATGGCTGCTACTTACAGGTTCCTGTTGGAGTTGTGATGCTAATAAAGGTGGAACTGCTTCTCTCCTTAGTGTCAAACTCTGAGTGAGCTTGCTCCACCGGAATGAAAAAACAGAGCAAACTAACAACTCTGAATTGAAGCTACTACAGGGCATGAAATGTGTGGTTACCTGGGGTCTTAGTTGTCTGCTGATGTCATTGGGGTCCAGCGCAAACAGGGTTTCTCTGGCTCCGACATACAGAACCCTTTCATGTTCAGACAGAGTCAACATTGTGTAGTTCCACACTCCGACGGCACGGAACCGTGCCATGCTGTCAATCACATCTATAGAAAAAGAGAGAGAGAGAGAGAGAGAGAGAGAGAGAGAGAGAGAAAGTTATATCATTAGCAGGCATGATATATACAAAGAAAGAATGCATGTTCTACCTTTCATGCTCTTAAAGAAAGACGGTTCCTTCAGAGTATGGAAATGGTTTATTGTACTGAGGGATAACCCTTTTCTTGGTGCTATGTAAAAAATATACATAGTCGAGTCACATTATTATGACCACCAGCTAATAACCACCGAATAATCGCTGTGTGCAGCACAGACAGCAGCTAGACGGGCTGGGAGACTCAATAAGGTCCTGGTAGGTTGTCACAGGTATCTGGAGCCATGCTGACTGCAGTGCATCCCACCAAGTCTGGGAAATTAGGGGTCCAGGCTAGTACTTGTAAGTCTTGGTCAGCTCTTCCAATCAGTGTGGGACATTTCAAGCTGTGCGATGTGTTGCATTGTCTTGCTGGAAGATCCCATCCGCCCCAGGGAAGACAGTCAGCATGTATAGGTGTGATACGTGGCCTGATGTCTGATACTTTATGGCGGTTAATGATAACATCTTGGCTTAAAATGTATTTTAGACTAGCTATTTTAATATATTCATACTTGAGGGACACATGCAGGGCATTCTAAGGCAAAATGGTCCCCAAAGAAAACCTCTTTAAGATTTAAAACTATTTTGCTATCATTACATTACAAATTTCAAATCAGAAGACGCATGTAGGTTCACTGGTGGTCATGACGGTAAATAAAATGTTTATATTAGTGTTGCAGACATGGTGACCCCTCTTGGTTACCATTACCACTAGGGCTATGTATTGGCAAGAACCTGGTGATACAATACATATTGTGATACAGCGCTCACGATTCAATATATCATGATATATTTTGATACTGCAAGTGATATATTGTGATTTTTTAAATTCTACTATATAAACAGTTGCGCCAATGCTTTCAACAGTATTGCACCCTTGTGCTGTTTGTTAATGTTGAAGTGGAGCTAAAAATGGATTACAACACTGCCATCTAGGGGGGGGGATCCAAACATGACGACACAGCATCACTTTATTATCCACATAAAGACTTTTCGGAATACGATCTGCGAGAAGACACCACAAGTGCAGCAGAAAGAGATCGTATTCCTGTTCAGGGGTGATCTAAGCACTCCGCAGGAAATGACTTTTCCATCGAGATTTGTATGTGTCATGTGATCTGCGGAAGAAAAGAAAGAAAGAAAGTACAAAAAAATACAAAAAAGTGGAGAGAATAAAAAAAAAGCCTCGGGGGAGACGGAGAGAGAGAGAGAGAGAGAGAGAGAGAGAGAGAGAGAGAGAGAGAAGATTCTAGAAGGACGGAATTGAAAAGGGACCGCAGTTATTACCTGGAGAACAGCAGCGTATCAACATTAGACAGAACAGATCAGCTGCAGGAGTGAGAGAGGGAAAGAGAGAGAAAAGGAGAGAGAGAGAGGAGTGGGGAAAGAGAGAAATGAACTAGGAGAGAGAGAGTAGTAGGAAAAGAACTAAGAGAGAGGAAGAGAGAAAAAGAAAGGAGAAGAGATGAAGTGTGAGGGAAAAAGATAAATTAGGAGACGTATGAGAAATATGCAGAGAGATAAGCAAAGAGAGAGGGAGAGAGAAGTGGACAGACGAGAAAGATTAAAGAGACAAAAGAGCGAGAGAGAGGAGCAAACAGAAAGAGAGAGAAGAGAGATCAAAGAGAGATAAGGACGAGAGAGAGATAAAGTCATGAGAGAGAGATGAGCAAAACCGAGGAGAGAGACAAAAGAGATAAGGACGAGAGCGATGAAAATGAGAGGGAGGTAAAGTCATGAGAGAGAGAGGAGCAAAAGAAAAGAGAAAAAAGAGAATGTGAGACAGACAATAAGCGAGAGAGAGAGAGAGAAAGAGAGAGAGTAGGATGATTAAAAAAGAGAGAGAAAAGAAAGAATACTACTTTTGCTGGCCAGGAAAGAATCTTACAACACACACACACACACACACACACACACACACACACACACACACACACACACACACACACACACACTCACACTCTCACACCACTGAATACCTGCTCACCAACTGAGACGCCACATGAGGCGCTGACTGAGTGTGTGTAAGCATGTCATATGAACTGAACTGACAGCATTAGAGAGCACAGTAACCATCCCCGACCACCAGGGGGCAGCAGAGAGCACCAACCTCCCCTCACAGGGCAATAAGAGCTGTTTACAAAAAAAACAGCCGTCACAGTTTCCATCCCTGAATTAATCAGAGCACTTTTTAAAAGACGTCTGCTCAAAACTCCATCTCACCAACTTCACAGCCGTTGTGACACATTTTAACTTCAGCTGTACTGAAGCTCTTTTCACTGTAACAGCACAGCCTCGGTTTAAATTCAATTACAATTACACTTTAAATTAAACTCCTTTATCTGATTATATTCTCTACATCTATCCAATTACTCACTCTACAGACAATCTATTACAGAGGGATGCTGTGGATCGCAGCAGTTATCAAACCGGTCCTCAGGGACCCCTGGACTGCTCATGCTTCTGCTCAGTTGGGGGTCTCTGAGGAGGGGCCTCACTGGTATATGTTTGGTATATATGCTGACACAAACACACAGTAAGAATCTGTTGTGTATACACAAAAAGGCGAAAGGCGGTGATGCTCTTTAGAACCATGACTTCAGCATAGAATCATATTAAGTTCTTGGATGATTCTTTAGATTAATGGAGTATGTGCTGCATATAGATCTATATAGAACCATATAGAGAGCTATTGTTACAAGCTTGGCATTGTAACTATAGCAGAACCCTTTTAGAACCATTGCCTTCGCCAAAGAAGCACTGAAGAAACACTGTCTTTAAGAGTGTACAGCAGGTCATGGAGATGTTGTAAATGCTTCTAAATAGAACTTCCTTGAAAATGATTCTACATAACACCAAAAAGGTTGTGACAATAAAAAGCTGTAATGACAGAAGAACCCTTTTAGAGCTATATAAAACATTTTTCTAAGGTTCTATAAAAAAACATATGCAACAGACTGCTCATCAGTCTCACCATGCAAATAGATCCATGGGCTTCACTATAGAACCACGGATGCACCATCTATTTTACGAGTGTACAGAACTATATATAACTTAAAGGGGTTCTCTGCATGTTAAAATGGTTATTTAGACTGATGAGGAACATGGTCTACAAGGTTCCATATAGTACCTACAATTGTTCTTCTACTGTTACAAGCTTGACATTACAGCAACATCAGAACCTTACTTGGTACTTTCTGGAAACATTTTCAAGAAGGTTCCATATAGAACCATATACAACACATTATTTATCCATCAGTCAATATAAACAGCATTTATTGTTATTATTACTATTATTATTATTTGAATGATGTATAGTAATCATGCAATTTCTAAATAAGCATTTACTTTTTGTTTTTAATTACTATTTTCTAATTTAATCTTAATTAATCTTTTTTTGTTAACTGGATTTTATGTATCAAAGGTTCTGTATAATAGCTTTTTTTATCACTTTGAAATGTTTAGGATTTTTTTTTTACAATAACAATTTTAGTTTAATAATTTAACTTCCATTTTCCATTTTTCATGTTTGATAATAATGTTTAATAACACTTCTTATTAATATAACAAAATAAAATCACAAAAAAACACAACCTCTTGTGGCTAATTGTTGTTTTATGCAACCAAACTATTCAGAGACCCGTATGGTATAACTGTACAGGGGAATATGTATCAGCCTGTTTCAGTAAGATGAGTTCTCCGCTGCCTGATCTTGCAGAATGAGATGTTTCCTCATGATCACGTAGCACAGCATGAATACAGCGCGTTCCAGGTACTTCTCAGACTGAGACAACACAAATGCCCTCAAACGCACGTCATGCTTTATTCTCTATGTTTTCACTGCGTTTACTGCGGGAAAGCGAGGGGGTCACCACTGAGGCTGGATCTCGGCGGAGACGGCCTGGAGCACTCTCGAGTCTGGAGCTGAAGAGAAACGATGATGAAAGACAGGCGGAGAGAGGTGAGAGTCGTTAGAGTGGGGTGATCGTCGTAAGGACTCTAAACTTACTAATGGAGGGAACGGGGAAAGAAACAAGCCGTGCGTCCTCTTCAGAGAGCGGAGGAAGAGAAGAGGGGAGAGGGGAAGCGAAGGAGAGTTAAAAATAGGCTGAGCGGACGAACGGAAAACAGATGTTGGCCAGCTGAGGGGAGGACAGAGAGGTGAGCCCAACTACCTCACTGGAAGAGGAGGAAGAGGAAAAGGAGGAGGAGGAAGGGGAGCCATTTCCTCTTCCTTAAAGCGATAGTTTGGCCAGAAAAGTCACTGACTCAACTTCCCCCTTTACCGCAAATACAGTCCACGAGCCAGGAACAGCTGCTAATGTGGCTAACAAGTCGTGAATGTTTATGTAGGTGGAATTGCATCATACTGTACGCGTAAAGTCGTGTGAGCAGGCGTCTCAGTTTCCTGGATCACGGTCCACTTTTTCAGTCCCTGCCTCGAGCTGTCCCTGGAAATGTCCCCATCTCGCCAACAGAGGGAGCTGCTGCTACCTGCTAATCACCTGTACCTCTAATTTTACAGAAAACTGCTGTAAATCTTTACTACAAGATGGCAACCTCACCACACCACACGTCTTTTCGAGACACGAGGACAGCCAGGGATTAAAAGCAGGGGTGGGTAATGGGGCTTAAATCGTAATACCAGGTGACTTAGGTATTTGGTTTCTACATGTATACAATCTACTCTATGTAGCTCCATGCCATTTACAGATAGTGTAGCTTTTTTAACTCACTCACGTTTTCAGTCACTCATATATGAGCTATGTTGATAGCAGTTGATAACTGGAGCTAGTGCAGGGGTGTGTTAAGGGTCTGGCTATTGGACTTCTGTGTCCTTGGGTCCCCTCCTTTTTTATTCCACAGATAAAAACATTGGATTTTTTGTTGATATACTGTCCACCGAACTGGAGAGGTCTGATTTAATTTCAGAAATCAGGTCACCTCAGCCTAGAGGCTGCTGGGCACCAGACACGATCTTTAAACTTACGGAACAAAACCTTTTCAACATAATTTAGTGACTCTCGTTCGGTATTGGATAACTACCTGTTCACAAACAAGCTGGACATGTAAGGTAAGGTGATGTAACATGTAGGCAGACAGATGCTAAGGTGATTAAAATCAAGGCTTAAAATAAATGATTTGTGGATAAAATGGCTTTTTCTAGCATTAAAGGTTTAATATTACACAAATATAACATAATATACACAGTACCATTTTATATAATAGTATATACTACTGTGAGATGTATAAATGATAATAAATTATATTATATATATGTACACACACACTCTGTAACTGGCCCACATTTACTTTAGCCACGTTGAGGTTTCTGGGTCAAGTGTTGCTTTAAACTGAAGCAGACCTCTGGAGAGCCCAGCCAAGGGCTTCTAGGCGGTTCTGGGCGGTTCTGCACATGTGTGTTAGGAACGGGTTAGAACAGGCCAGTCTTGAACCTCTCTGATGTTCCTTCGTGGCGGTCGTCCGAAGACTGGCGCTGTTATAAATACAAAAAGTTCTGCTTATAGTAGCTAACCACAGCAAGCGCGCGCACACACACACACACACACACACACACACACTGCTATTAAAGGGCTATTTTAAGCACTTTGAAGCAGCGATGCAGAGACAGAAAGAAAAAAAGACTAAATGACTGAGAGAAAGGAGACGCACACGTGTAGTAATTACAAAGCGAAAGGACAAGGCTGCCATAAACAGAGGGGTGTTGCTATGGGGGACTGGTGGGGGGGCCTAGGCCTTCTCACTTAAAAGTCAGACACCCCTGGCTTTTTGGCATCCTGTGATGACACTTTCTGTGTTCTTATTATACAGAATGAACCTCACAAGCTCGTCCATCATCAAGCTTTTGTTTCCTGCAACAATGGTGACCACCATAACCGTGCTCTCCTCTGACCATCACCGCTTTTCCACTGCCACGGCAGTCCGGGTTGTGTGGTATTCAGTTTTTATTTATTTTTTTGAGACTGTTTGGGGTGGGGGAGGGGCAGGGGTGAGGGGGTTGGGGGGGATAAATGACGTTAAAGAAGTATGAAGCTTTTTTATAGCCTCGTCCAGCGATACTGGCTGCATGTTTGAAGGTCAGCAGCGCAGCCTGGAGTCAGTGTTCAATAAATTTGAACTTTCGCCATTGAGCAGTGCTGCTGTGTGCAGGGAGGCCAACGACGGCTCCATTAACAGAGAACTGTCGAGATACGCGCAGAACCTTTTTCCTGATAGAAACGCTGGAACAGACGACACAGAATTGAGAGAACGCGAACAGACATCAGAACACGAACAGACGATACAGAACAGAGACAGAACATGGACAGACGATACAGAACAGAGACAGAACATGGACAGACGATACAGAACAGAGACAGAACACGAACAGACGATACAGAACACGAACAGACGATACAGAACAGACATCAGAACACGAACAGACGATACAGAACACAAACAGACGATACAGAACACGAACAGACGATACAGAACACGAACAGACGACACAGAACAGAGACAGAACACGAACAGACGACACAGAACAGAGAGAACGCGAACAGACATCAGAACATGAACAGACGATAGAGAACAGGAACAGACGATACAGAACAGAGACAGAACACAAACAGATGATACAGAACACAAATGATACAGAACAGAGACAGAATACAAACAGACGATACAGAACAGAGACAGAACAAAAACAGACGATACAGAACACAAACGATACAGAACAGAGACAGAATACAAACAGACGATATAGAACAGAGACAGAACAAAAACAGACGATACAGAACAGAGACAGAACAGGAACAGACGATACAGAACACGAACAGACAATACAGAACAGAGACAGAACAGGAACAGACGATACAAAATAGACATTAGAACACGAACAGAAGATACAGAACACGAACAGACGATACAGAACAGAGACAGAACACGAACAGACGATAGAGAACACGAACAGACAATACAGAACAGAGACAAAACACGAACAGACGATACAGAACAGAGACAGAACACAAACAGATGATACAGAACACGAACAGACGATACAGAACACGAACAGACGATACAGAACAGAGACAGAACAGGAACAGACGATACAGAACACGAACAGACGACAAAGAACACGAACAGACGATACAGAACACGAACAGATGATACAGAACACGAACAGACGACACAGAACACGAACAGACGACACAGAACACGAATAGACGACACAGAACACGAACAGACGACACAGAACACGAACAGACGATACAGAACACGAACAGACGATACAGAACACGAACAGACGACACAGAACACAGACGATACAGAACACGAACAGATGATACAGAACACGAACAGACGATACAGAACACGAACAGATGACAAAGAACACAAACAGACGATACAGAACACGAACAGATGATACAGAACATGAACAGACGACACAGAACACGAACAGACGACACAGAACACGAACAGACGATACAGAACACGAACAGACGACACAGAACACGAACAGACGATACAGAACACAAACAGACGACACAGAACACGAACAGACGACACAGAACACGAACAGGCGATACAGAACACGAACAGATGATACAGAACACGAACATACTATACAGAACACGAACAGACGACACAGAACACAGACGATACAGAACACGAACAGATGATACAGAACACGAACAGATGATACAGAACACGAACAGACGATACAGAACACGAACAGATGACACAGAACACGAACAGACGATACAGAACACGAACAGATGATACAGAACACGAACAGACGATACAGAACACGAACAGACGACACAGAACACGAACAGACGATACAGAACACGAACAGACGATACAGAACACGAACAGATGATACAGAACACGAACAGACGATACAAACAGAGACAGAACACAAACAGACAACACAGACAGAGACAAAACATGAACAGACGATACATAGCAGACACAGAACACGAACAGACGATACAGAACAGAGACAGAACACAAACAGAGTTTTAAACTACAGCACACACACTTGCTGAGAGCATGAGAGCTGGGTGGGGGGGTGTTGGTTTTGGGGGGCATGTAATTGTTGTAGATTAGCAAAGGGAGTGGTGGGTTATTAGGACGACAATGAAAGGGTGCAAGAGAGATCAAGAGAAAGAGGGAAAGGGTGCAAAGGAGAGAGAATGAGAAAGAAGGTGAGAGAGAGAGAGAGAGAGAGAGAGAGAGAGAGAGAGAGAGAGGAGAGAGAGAAACAGAAAAGGATACAGAAGGAGAGGGGGAGGGAGAGAAGGAGAGAGAGAGCGAGAGAGAGAGAACACTCCCAACAAATGTTCAAAGTGGAATACCACAACAACGTGGACAAAGCAAGTGACAGAAACAGAACCGCAGTACAGAGGGAGAAAAAGAATGGGGAAAAAATGAAAGGCAGTGTCACAATGAAAAGAAAAAGACAGGGTGTGGATAGAAAGAAAAAGAACAAACACAAAGAGAGAGGTAAAAGACACACAACATATATATTCAGCAATACAGAAAGAGAGAAAACGAGAGATGAGAAAAGAGAAAAAAAAACATTAGAGCAAGAAAAACAGAAAGAAGGAGAGATAGAATGAGACAGTGACAGAGAGGAGACAAAGAAACAGAAAGGAGAGACAGCGAGAAAGTATGAGATACCAAGAGGTGGAGGGACAAAATGGAGAAAAGGAAATAAAAATAAAAAGAGAGAGAAATAAAGAGAGTGAGACAGAGAGAAAGATGGATAGAAAGAGAGAGAGATAGATATATAGGTATAGAGGTGATGCTGAAAGTGGGCTGTGTTTAGCAGAGTCAGAGGGGGGCTCACAGCTTGTCTGGGCCGTGACCTTTTCATGAAAGTGTCGTGGCTTTTTAAACAGAACACCTTTCTGTTCTCTCTCTCTCTCTCTCAGAGCGGCGGGTTTTTTTGGGGTGGGGGGCAAATTTATAAAATAAAAAGTAAAGGCCGAGTCAGGAACCCAGCCGTCTGGCCAGGACCAGCAATCTGCTTGAACAGCTCCACTCAGACACTGAGACTGTGGAGGAATATTATTATATACATCCAGACAGAAAAGCCCAGAACTAGTCAGACACACAGGACTAACCTAGCAGACCATCTCACAGCAAAGCATTCTCTCCTGGGGTTTGAGTCATGACCTTATCAGCTATTAGTCGGTGATGACTCAGATTTCGTCACATATTAGTTTCACAATTAACTTCCATTACAAGTTTAAGGGCTTAACTGATGTGTTTTCTTACAGGCAGTACGATACGATTATTAGTCATCAGGAACACTGATATTCATATTCATTTTTCATCTGTCACGGTCATTCATTTTTAGCTGAAAACAGATGGTGATTTAAATAACTTGGATTAACAATTTAATTGTGAATCAGCATTGCCCTCTAAACAAGTCAGAGAGAGAGACAGAGAGAGAGATAGAGGGAGTCAGAGACAGAGAGACAGAGATAGAGATAGAAGGAGAGAGAGATAGATGCATATATATATATATATATATATATATATATATATATATATATATATATATATATATATATATATATATATATATATATATATATACATACAGAGTGTTAGGTAGAGACTGAGGTGTTATCTGGCCCTAAAACGACTGTACAGCGTAGCAGATTACCTGAACATGCTGCCTGACTGAACACTGAGATCCAGCTTGACGAAGTACAGACTTGGTCAACACTGTCTGGCCACAGAGACGGGCAGACACAAGAAGTCTCGCCTCCCCAAAGAGAAAAGACTACACCAGAACTGTCAGGAGGGTAAGATCGAGAGCTGCACTCTCTAACTGAGTGTACTAAACTCACTCGTATAACAAAAGAGTGCCTCACAAAAATCATTCCAGTATTTAACACTCTTCCCAACACAGAACAGCTGCTGGGTAGTCTAGAACACACGGAGTGCTGCAGTATGTTCACACCTGCCTCAGTCAGAGGCCCAGTGAGCAGACACATTTCACTGTTACTGTTATTTCCTTATACTATTATTGTTATTACTATATTTTAGTACAGTGTTGTTCTTAAAACCTTTATCAAAGATTTACCAATACAAGTGATAATGTCACGCCAATATAGCAACCCTGAAATAAACAGAGAGAGAGAGAGAGAGAGAGAGAGGGAGAGAGAGAGAGGGAGAGAGAGAGAGAAAGAGAGAGGGAGAGAGAGAGAGAGAGAGGTTATGGGCAGATAGTATGTGGTTCTGACTCCTCCTGTTGTACACAGGCACTCATTACAGTAATTGGGGGGTAGAGAGAAGGAATAGGCAGCCTCTCTCTTTCTTTCTCTCTCCTTTTCTCTTTCTCTCTCTCCCTCTCTCTCATCGCCAGCATGCTTTGACGGTATATTCATACATCCCTCTCAGCTCGTGCCAGTTTTCCTCTGCTATGCTTTTAAATTTGTCTTTAATTTTCCGTTAGACGTGCGCTCTCCCTCTCTCCCAGTCTCTCTCCCTCCTTTATCCCTCCTCTATCTCTCCTCACCTCGCTTTCCTTCTCTCCCTTTCTCACCCTCTCTTTCTTCTCTCACTCTCATTTTTTCTCTCTCTCCTATTTTTCTGTTTCTGTGTCTCTCTTCCTTTTCATACTTTCACCTCTTTCTCCATTTCTTCTGTTTGTCTCTCCTCCCTCTCCCCCTCATCCCTCTCACACTATCACTCTCCACCTCTCTCTTATCCTCTTCTGTTTTTTTCCTCACTCTCACCTCTTTTTTTATTTCTACTGTCTCTCTTTCCTCTCTCCTATCACTCTCTCGTTTTTCTTGGTCTGTCTCTCTTCCGTCTGTCAGTGTCAAAGAGGAGGAATGGAGGATGAGAAGAGCGAAAGAGTAAGAGAGCAAAACAGAAATAGTAAGAGAGAGAGAAAAAAGTAAAAGGGAAAGAGAAACAGAATGAGAGAGGAAGAGAGAGAAAGAAAGAGAAAGAGTGAGTGAGAGAGAGAAGGAGAGATTGTTAAAATGCTCCAGCTAAGACGTTAAAGCCACAGTTCATTTAGTGATTTAGTGGGCGGAGCTTAAGCTGGAGGGGAATATTATCTCTCTCTCACACACACACACACACACACACACACACACACACACACATAGTCAGAGATGTAAATCCCTCAGACTGCCAGTCTAAGCATTCTGCACACACACACACACACACACACACACTCCCCCCTTTTCCCTGTGCAGTGTGTGTGTGCGTGTGTGTGTGTGCATGAGTGTGTGTGTGTGCGTGAGTGAGTGTGCGTGAGTGAGTGTGTGTGCGTGAGTGAGTGTGTGTGTGTGTTTCTGTTTATGTGGTTTGGTTCTTGCACAAAGACACGCGTGACCTGGAACAGTAGTTAAACACACACTGCACTCTCTCTGTGTATTTTTCTTCTCTTTTTTGGGCTCTTTCTGCATCTCTCTCTCTCTCTCTCTCTCTCTCTCAATTTCTTTTCCATTTATGGCGGTATGAACCGGCCTTCACCCTCTCTCAACCTCTGCTGCTGTTAGAAATAGAGATGCAGTCTGAGGAGAGAAAGGGGGAAGGGAGGAGGGTAAAGAGTGGGGAAAAGAGACGGAAAAGAAGAAAAAAACAAGGAAATAGTGAAAGAGGGGAAGGAGAGAAAGGAAAGAAAGTTTGAGAAAGATATTTACATAGGAAGAGAGAGAGAGAGAGAGAGAGAAAGAAGAAGAAAGAGGGAAGATAGTTTCTTCTTTCTTCTTCACTGTTAAGAAATTAAATGACAAGTTGTTTTTGGAGAGAGGGACACAGCGCCCCCTTGATGTTTAATATTTAACTACATGTCATGTACCTGAGAGACAGTGACTCCCCTATTAACCCCGATGCAACCAAACCCCTCTACACTATCAACCCCCAGTAAAAATGTGTTATAAGCTTCAAAATGTGAATAATTATATGGATGATTGTTTTTTCTAAATGCTGTTATTATTGTTATTGTTTGTTCATGTTATTATTGTCATTGTTGTCATGCTTTGGCAATCCTGTGTCACAGTCCTGCCAATAGAGCTACAATGAACTGAATTGATTAGAGAGAGAGAGAAACAGAGGCTTTCAGTACGCGAGTGTTTCGTATCTACACAACCTCCGAACCATCACAACACACAACTCACAACTTCCTGTGACGTAATACGTCAGACCACCACTGTAAACGTCCTGCTATTCATTAAAAGCCTCTTTCATTCATTACTTTAGGCACTGTTTGTGGCACTGCTCTGCTTTTTTGCCTGAATCCATACTCGGATGACGAACCTCGGAGAAGACAAACCAGGAGGATTTTCTTTCTCAGAAGAGCGTACGTACCACTAAACTCAGTAGCTACATACACACAGCCAACGTACTGCTTACTGACCGCTCTTCTACTTCAGCTTCAAACATCTACTGATTTTACCTACTGTGTAGTATGGAAGTAGACAATTTCAGTGGCTAAAGAGAGGGAGAGAAATAGAGAAAGAGATAGACAGATAGAGAGAGATAGATAGACAGATAGACAGATAGAGAGAGAGTAATGCAGAGAGAGTAACAGAGAGAGATACAGAGAGATAGACAGAGAGAGAGATCGAGAGAGCAATACAGAGAGAGTAACAGAGAGAGAGAGAGATACAGAAAGATAGACAGAGAGAGATATAGAGAGAGAGCAATAAAGACAGAAAAATAGAGAGAGATAGACAGAGAGAAATAGAGAAAGACAGAGAGAGTAATAGTGAAAGAGATAGACAGAGTTATAGAGAAAGAGATAAACAGAGATAGAGAGAAATAGACAGAGAGAGAAAGACAGAGAGTAAATGAGAAATAGAGAGAGAAATACAGAGAGAGATAGACAGAGAGAGAAACAGAGATAGAGATAGAGAGTAATAGAGGAAGAGATAAACAGAGAAAGAGACAGACAGAGAGAGTAATAGAGTAGTAGAGAGATAGACTGAGAAAGTAATAGAGAAAGACTGAGAGAGTAAATGAGAGAGATGGACTGAAATAGAAATAGAGAGAGAGAGAAAAAGTAATAGAGAGAGATAGACTGAGAGAGTAAATGAGAAATAGAGAGAGGAATGCAGAGAGAGATAGACAGAGAGAGAAATGGAGTAAGAGAGATAGACAGAGAGAGAAATGGAGTGAGAGAGATAGACAGAGACAGAAATAGAAAGAGGGAACTTTGTGTGCTGCTGTTTAAGCCACTGTATTATCTGTCATTTGATTTGTGTTGCGTGTCAGTCAATGTATTTGAGTGCTCTGCTGAACGCTGTCAATACGTTTTTCCCCTTTCCACAACCGTATCATTCATACACTCACGCACTCACACAGAAAGAAAAGAAGGGGAGGCAGAAAAACAGAACGAAAAAAAGAAGTCCAAGAACAAATGGAGCGAGTGAAAAAGGACAGGAGAGCGAGCGCTTTTATGCAAGAGCCAGTAAAGGCCCGGGGTAACCCGATCACCCTGAGAACGCTGCTCACGCCCCCCAAACCCAATCACCCATCAGAACACAGGGGAACAGAAAGAGGAGGAAAAGCCCTGAGAGGTAAAGAGGCACAAAGATAAAGAAAAGAGAGAGAGATAGAGAGAGAGAGAGAGCGAAACATAACAGGTATGAGATGAGGGGCATGAAACAAAGGAGCCTAAGGAAGCTCAAAAAATAAAAAACAACTACTTTCCCTGATCTGAAACTTCTCTTAAAGCGGAATTCCACCAAAGTATGGAATCAAAGGAATGGAATAAAATTTGATTTGAGACAAAATTTTATCAAAAATATCACATCAGACGTCATACAGAGTGAGTACGCTTTTAGAGGTGGATGTCTGGTTCCAACCATGACCACTGCAAACAACTCTGACCAAAGTTTATCTAGAACAAGGCATTTCACACCAAACCAGACTGAATGACTTTATTTAACTAGCAGAAATTTGAAAAAATCTATGGAGTTCCCCTTCAACAGCCTAAACTACATGTATACAAAGTGTTCAGACACTCTTTAAGCTCATCACTGACGCATCCAAGTCCCCATAGAAAAGCAATAGAATAGGATACTCTGGTGAGCCTAAACTCACAATGCCCAACGCCAGGGGTGGGCTAGTTGGGTAAAAAACCCTCCCAGTATTGAATTGTGGAGTCATCCATCCAATGCCTTTGACATGAGCTGAAGTAATTCAGACCTGATTACTCAACATCAGCACCTGACCTCACATCTAGTGCAGTGTTTCCTCCAGAATTTTTCCAGCACCGGCGGCAGGACAGCCCAAGCGACAGGCTTTGCGTTATATTGTGTTTGTTCTTGTTAGACTGGGTCGGGCGTCACACAACAGCGGTAGCAACAATGTACGTAGCGGAAAAACAGTGTAATGCAAAGCCTCTCCACCCGTCAGCAAACTTTTCCTGCTTATCCTGCTTATCCAGCACTTCTTCTGAAGTAAAGGTATTTAATGGGTTAAATACCTTTACTTCAGAAGAAGTGCTGGATAAGCAGGAGCCTCCTGACAGCATAGTGTGGCTTCAATACAGCCAACATATACATACATGCTTTTAACTAAACAAACTGAACACAGTCTTTGGTAAAGCTGGTAAGTAGGGGTGTGTTTAAAAAAATCGATTTTTCTAATATAATATAAACATATAAACACTAATGTTTTAGTAATGGTAGAGTGTTCCTTGTACATTTACCACATTAGTTCTCTGAAAATCTCTTTTCATATTCAAACAAAACATATTATTGTAACTGAAATATCCCTAAATGAATTGATATTGAATTGAATCAAATTTAATCGGAAATCGAATTAAATTGGGATCTTGTGAATTGGGATCAAATCGATCCGAGAAATCAGTGACGATACCCAGCCCTACTGGTAAGTGTAGCTACAGAAGAATGGACAGGTCAATACAACACTTTGCAGACCACTCACCAATATGTCGGACTGTCTTGCGTGGGACTGGATTCCAGTTGACACACATTCCATTTTCTAGGCCAATTATAAGCATCACGAGTAGGACTTTTGCCCCACCCATTTCTCTGGATCTCTGTTTCTGACTGGACAATGAGCAGGTCCAACTACACAGCAAGGATTCCAATTGGGTGATTTCTTCCTGGACCGATGACTCTCAGGTGGACGGCGACGGTTCTTATAAGATAACTAGCAGTTCTCGATGAATAAAGACAGACGACTTGTAGTTCCAGCTGATCGACTGGTAGTTGTCAATGGACAGTGAATGGTCCACGTGTAATCCTGGGTGGTCAGAGGTGCTTCTGAGTCTTCTAGTTAGTGAGCAACGGTCCAAAGGACTGGTGGAGACTCCAGATGCTGCCTCCACTTCAGCCTGTATGGGCACAAATAGACAAACAAAAAACGATTAGTGCAAGAGATTTGACGTCTTGCAGCTTTTCACTGTCCTCGTCCCATTGGACCAGAACACTGTTTGGTGAAGGGGTGGGCGCTGTCAAACCGATTTAATGACAGAGTCTGCAGCCCAACAAAGCTATTGAAATGTTTTGGCAGAGCACCAACTAAACCGTGAATGCTTGTCAGCACAAGGCAACGTCAACACAGCCTGCCTCACCACCGTTTATGAGGGGATGTGTCAAACACGCTGGGAGGCCCATCTCTGGAAACACAAGAGATGTGTTTGGAATCACAATCGCTAGCCTCATATTGCAAATTGTGCTATTAGCCAGGCCACGGGCAAGGTACGAAGGAGGAGGGGGTGCGATGGTAATGCACATGCATAATGACTTCGTAATGATTTTAGCGGGTTGAGTCTAATCATCGCGCCTCACCTGTTTGTGTAGGCAAATTAAAGAGGTGATAACATTTGCAGGATTCTGGAGTAAACCCATTGAGTGCTAAGCGTGCATTAAATGCCACACTGTATTGTACTGGGGGAGATAAGAAAGAAAACAGAGGTTGAGGTTTGATAAGCAGCCACATGTTTGCGCTTCTTCTGCCATTTACCGAAATTGAAATGCAGGGCCGAACAGCAACAATCTCACCGCTATTGATTTCTGTTTTGCTTTATTTTATTTTTTTATTGCCAAAAGAAGATGAGAGAAGGAAAAAACCTTTGGCTGGTTTGCTGCAAATCACTTGTCAGTAATGGAGGGGCTTGCAGGTATTAATATGTGTGTGCTTGCCCTCGTTTATTGGATCGATAGGAGAGTTGTAGCAGTGGAGAACAAATCTCATCAGATGAAGTTGTTGTATTTGTTCCCAACCAATATTCCATGGAGAGAATGAAATTTTCTCCCCTCGCACTAGGAATCACTAGTCACATCACAGCCTTTCAAGCTAGGATTGGCTGTTAAGTTAATATTTACGGCTAGGCATTTTTCCTACACTGTTAGAATGCCTACATGCTGGACGACTCAAGGATGGACCAATAGACATGCAGATCTGGTCTGTCTAGAAGGCCTGTACGAGGCTGGAGTAACAAAGACAGAGAACAGAGAACTGCCACAAAGGTAAACAAGTCATATAGATCAGGAAAAGAGTACAAAGTGTCACCCCTAGTTAGAAGTTGGTTATTTCAATACGCTAGAATAAATTCTATAATGGAAATGTTAAGAAATTAATACTGCATTGAGATGCATCCTTAAACGTTTCCCCAGCCAGGAGAATAAGTCAATCCGCGTGTTCTACCATCAAATATTTTAATGCGGCAATTTGTGCTCAAAAGGCAAGACAGTAGGGGATACAATACCAGCACATACTACTTGACAATCCTAAAGCAGAAGTTAGGTTTTACTAGCCAATCCTAGCTCAACAAGCAGGACATTCCTAGCCAATCATAGTAGGGGAAGCGGCATAGCACCAGAAATCATACCTCTGGAGACAGGATATCGCTAGCCAATCCAAGGTAGGATAGTACAAGACAATCGTAGCTGAGGAGTTGAAATAGGGGTGCAATAGGATGCCAATGACTGCCAATGCCCCTAATTCAATTGCATGACACAAACTGCTAATGTTGGGCACGGAATGGTGCTAGTACGGATGTGGGAAGCCAGTCTTACTGGAGGAGGTGCCGTTTGTCAGAATACAAATGGGGATTTAACAAATCCATCCCGTAGCCTTTGCTCTGCGTACCGTAGGGGACCGGAGCTGCAGCCTTCAGCTTTTAAATGTGAGCTTTCTTTGTGTTTGCTGGAAGGAGCGGGCTGGAGATAGAGCGATGCTGTGCAAACTGAACAGGAGGTTCAAAAGGGCTGGTCCCAAAGCATATAAAAAAAAAAACCCCACCCCACTCAGCGTCCCCGAGTTGGACATAGAGAAGGGGGAGCCGAGTTTTCTCACTGCAAAAAGAAGCCGGAGGAGGAAAAAACCGTGCTTGTCCTGCAGCCGGGGCTGAATGACCTTTCTGGCAGTTGCTTTAGGGAAAAGAGTTTTCACTCGTGCGCTAATTACCGCTTACAAATTAGAGATGACACAGACCTATTATATCAAATTGCGTCCTGACAAAAGCAGGGTTGGCTATTTTGGCCGATGTTGAAAGACAGAGGACGAATGCTCCGAGTGTGTGTGTGTGCCAGGGACAGAGTGTTTTGATTCAGCTTTTCCCTGAGGAAAACAACTGGTCATGTTTATTCCGCCAGCCAGCGTGGATGTCGGGAAAAAGGGGTCAACTGTCGAGAGACGACCGGTCTCATGTGTCCGACATGTATCCCACACTATGTTTCATTCAAAAGTCTGGACTCACCGTTCACAAAATCGTAACTACCGATGCCAATTCATGGTACTCCTGTGACATCATGAGATCGTGTGGCCACGAATGATGACCTGCTGTCTGACGTTTACCCCACGCTGTGCTATGTCTCAGCTGTTCAGAAGTTTGGACTGTTCATTGCCAATATACAGTATTTCTGCTGTGTTATTACTGTTGTGTCCCAAACTACAAGCTTGCACATGAAATACTTAAATGCCTAAATGAGCACTTATACCATTAGCAGTGCACTCATTAGTGTAGTAGGTGAAGTATAGCACTGTGTGGTTTGGGACGGAGTATTAGACATGTTCAGCACTGGTGTTCACAACTGGTGAGATTCCAGGGTGCGTATCCCCGGTTCCCTGAAGGTCTTGTAAAGAACTCATCAAGCTCTATTGTCCTTTGGAGTTTGTCTTTGTCTCCGATTTTTAAAGCTGGATTTATTTTCATCATTTGTTGCCGGATGTGGTTTTATTCATGACGTCATCAGTAACTTTCATCTCATAACTGTCAACTGTAAAATGACGGAGGCGTGCAAACCCCTGGCGTGAAGCTATAAAGAACATCTTAGATGTGTACTAAAAAAGCACAGAACAGCAGGTGATTCCATGATAATGGAGAAAGCTGAACAAGAAGTTCAGAAGCAAAATGAATATCCAGAATGTCTGGCATTTAAGAAGGCATGATCAAAACTCCTAACGAGAAATAGCTAGAAACAGATCATTATAGCAAGTGATTTCTTGTCGGGACACTGGAGTGGACTGGATCAAATTATAACAATTATTATAAATATCACAAGTGAGCAAAGCCCTTTGCATGACCGTGTGTCCACTCCCTGGCCACTTCCTGTCAGCTAGGGTTAGCGTACCCTCCTCTTATCCAAGCTAAACCCACAAGCCTCTGACCTACAACCTTTCGACCCCCACTGGGCAGCAAGGGGTGGGCGGGGAGGAGGGGGGAAGTTGCAGTGGACTTGGAAGTAAGACAAAGTGAGTTGAAGGTCGGACATCGTAATTAGCTCTCCAGCGTACGGAGGGGGAACACACTCCGTTTCCAAACACAAACACATCGTTCCGATCTCACACTCAAGGCACTCCCCTCCCTCCTTCCTTCCTTCCTTCCTCCCTCCCTCCCTCCCTCCCTCCCTCCCTCCCTTCATCCCTTCCTCCTCTGAAGTCACACAAAGCCCAGTGGCTAGCAGGAGGTGGAAGAAAAGCCCGTCAACATTTTAGCTCCATCACTCAGAGGAGCGGGATAAAGTTAGAGAGCATCCCGAAGGTACAATTAACATAGCTGTACCTTCAAGGCTGCACTATCTGGCCCTGATGTACTAATTTGTACCGTTTTTTAGGTGAAATGCTTGAGGGTGCCTTCGAGGTACTGCCCTAGTGATGAGCGTGGTACCTTTAAACGTACAGTTCTGTGCTTTATTTTCAGTGCGTCTTTGAGCTGAGCTGAAAGTGACTGTTCAAATCTAGAGGTATGCCTATAAACCACAAATGCAGGTTTAGAATGCGCATTTCTCCAAGCAGGGATGGACCATAGCCAGAAAAGCTGACACCAGCCAGTTCAGAAGCGGGCCAAACAGAAAGCCAAGCCAAAAGACCCAGTCATATATACAACAGCAAGCAAGAGTTCATTACATTGTAAAGTGCATACCATTAAAATAGCATTCTCCTGCAAATAAACAAACAAAACTGTGCTCTGCTTAAATAAGACACTAGCAGAGAGTCCTCTGAGCACTCCATTTGCATTCAGTATGAGTATTTATATCTGTGCTGGAACAGCTTTCACAAGCCATAACAAAGCACGCTCACAAAAACAGATGCGCATGCATTTACACAGAGAGCACTCTGTCTTAACCGCTGTGGTAACAGTCACAAGGGCCCATCCAGCTCATTATGACATACGCTGACGGGAAGTGGGGTCATAGACCCTCCTTACAGGCCACAACCTTTCCACTGACCTAAGTCCCTAAACCCTAAACTGCAGAAAGAGGATCCATTCTTTAGCCACACCCATCACCATACATCACGCCTACCTTAATATTAAACATTTAGTTTCTTACTAAACCCACCACTTCCTCCTTAAACTCACTGGTCTCATCTTAAAAAACTTATCTATCAAGTCCTGAACACCAATGACACCATAAACCCCACCATCACAGCAGGAACCCCACCCGTCTCATAAAGACCACCGTTATCACCATAATTTTCAAACGATGTCAGCACGCCACCAATCCAACCAATCCCACCCATCTCACCGTAAACACCACCAATCCTAAACCCCCACCAATTCACCATGAACTCCGCCCAGAAAAAACATCCATCCAATTCCAAACACCAAACCCCTTCTAAACTTCTCCCACCTTTACAAAAAACCCACCCATCTCACCCTAAACACCACCAGTTTCACCATAACCCCACCCCCACCTCAACGGAACACAGATATTTCGCTCCAGACACCAAACATAACATAAACTACACTTCTCAAATACTATAATCCACTCACGATACTCCCATCCTTTAATCCACTCATTGAACACTAAAACCCACCCACTACATCACATATACCACTCATTTAACTTGAAAGCCCACCCATATCACCATAAAACACCCCCCAGCCTGCCAGTCACATAACAGTGTTTGGTCTGCTCTGTCAGTGATAGACCCTGCATCTGCTTGGGGGATGGGGGTTGTCTGTAAAAGAGTGTGAATGTGTGTTTTCCATCAGGCTCTGTGTGTGTGTGTGTGTGTGTGTGTGTGTGTGTGTGAGTGTGTGTGTGATCTGATGGTGTTGGGAGTGGGAGTGTGTGGGAAAGCTGGAGTGTGATAGCTCTGTGTGTGTGTGTGTGTGTGTGTGTGTGTGTAAGTTGGTGATGTGCTGACGAGTGGTGGTTTGTTTGATTAGCCAGTGGGTGTTGATGAAAGGCTGGTCATCAAATGGAGTTTGACCAGCTGCACCAGCAGCCCTTGACTTTTTTTCCATTTCCTGTCCTCAGAGTGACCTCATCACCTCCAAGGCCCTCCCAACCACTTCAATCATTTCAAGATCAATGATTCTAATCCAGTATGAATCTTCAGTGTGTGTAGTTTTCAGTCACACAGTAATAACTGCTGAATAATTCCGGTATGAACGGTTTAGTACACTACCAGTTAAACGTTTTAGTACACTACCAGTTAAACGTTTTAGTACACTACCAGTTAAACGTTTTAGTACACTACCATTTAAAGGTTTTAGTACACTACCAGTTAAACGTTTTAGTACACTACCAGTTAAACGTTTTAGTACACTACCAGTTAAACGTTTTAGTACACTACCAGTTAAAGGTTTTAGTACACTACCAGTTAAACGTTTTAGTACACTACCAGTTAAACGTTTTAGTACACTACCAGTTAAACGTTTTAGTACACTACCAGCTAAACGTTTTAGTACACTACCAGTTAAACGTTTTAGTACACTACCAGTTAAAGGTTTTAGTACACTACCAGTTAAACGTTTTAGTACACTACCAGCTAAACGTTTTAGTACACTACCAGCT
This sequence comes from Megaleporinus macrocephalus, assembly GCA_021613375.1. Classification (NCBI taxonomy): domain Eukaryota; kingdom Metazoa; phylum Chordata; class Actinopteri; order Characiformes; family Anostomidae; genus Megaleporinus; species Megaleporinus macrocephalus. The sequence goes on along the minus strand of CM038725.1, from coordinate 23,016,877 downwards.
AAACGTTTTAGTACACTACCAGTTAAAGGTTTTAGTACACTACCAGTTAAAGGTTTTAGTACACTACCAGTCAAACGTTTTAGTACACTACCAGTCAAGCGTTTTAGTACACTACCAGTTAAAGGTTTTAGTACACTACCAGTTAAACGTTTTAGTACACTACCAGTCAAACGTTTTAGTACACTACCAGTTAAACGTTTTAGTACACTACCAGTTAAACGTTTTAGTACACTACCAGCTAAACGTTTTAGTACACTACCAGTTAAAGGTTTTAGTACACTACCAGTTAAACGTTTTAGTACACTACCAGTCAAACGTTTTAGTACACTACCAGTCAAACGTTTTAGTACACTACCAGTTAAAGGTTTTAGTACACTACCAGTTAAAGGTTTTAGTACACTACCAGCTAAATGTTTTAGTACACTACCAGTTAAAGGTTTTAGTACACTACCAGTTAAACGTTTTAGTACACTACCAGTTAAAGGTTTTAGTACACTACCAGTTAAAGGTTTTAGTACACTACCAGTTAAAGGTTTTAGTACACTACCAGCTAAATGTTTTAGTACACTACCAGTTAAAGGTTTTAGTACACTACCAGCTAAATGTTTTAGTACACTACCAGTTAAAGGTTTTAGTACACTACCAGTTAAAGGTTTTAGTACACTACCAGTTAAACGTTTTAGTACACTAAAACGTATATATAATCAATTTAATGAAATTGATATAATCACTAGTTGCAACTGATAAAGAACAGTCAGGTTTTTAACACCACTAACCGAGCGGAGCTAAAGAGAGGGAGAGAAGGATTAAAGAGGTAGAGAAAGATGTGAAATGAGGGTCACTGAAAGATTGAACGCTTTGTGTAATTATCTCTTATTCTCTCTTGATTTCCCACTTTTTTACTCTTTCTAATGCATGCATTCATCTCGCTCCATCCCTCCTACCTTTCTCTCTGTTCTCTCTCTCTCTCTCTCTTTCCCCATCACTAAATCTCTATCTCTAAATCTCTCTTTCACTGTCTGAATGAGGTGTCTGTCTCTCTCTCACTCTGACCTTGTGCTGTCAGCTGTTTTAATGAGGCTTAAAAGAACAGTGTGACTGTGTGTGTATGTATATGTGTGTGTGTGTGTGTGTGTGTGTGTGTGTGTGTGTGTGTGTTTTAAAACCTGGCCAGACACGTGTGCCCCTGTACTCTCAGCCCCAAAGGATGCTGGGATACCCTCTCTGACCTGGCAATGATGTGGCATGTGTTGCCGACTCAATCAAACTGGCTAGCGGCTCTGCTCCAGTCATTAACTCAGCATCGGGTGCACGCACCGGGTTTATGGCACGTTGTGGGGACCAAAATATGTACATACACTCACGTTGTGGGTCCCTGTAGCACAAATCGTTACAATATTATGGTGAAGACATGTTTTAGGGTGGGGGAAATAGTAGTTAAGGTTGGGACAAGTCTCCAGGAAATGATCAGTCTATGTAATGTCCTCACAATCTATAGAAACAAACATACGCGTGACCCATTTGTGTTTCATGTAACAAGAGACATGAGACGATAAGACTGTACACGTGAACACATCCGCTTGTGCACACGCTAATGTATCTGCAACACGGCAGAACCACATGCATGCTAAGTGGAAAGCCTACAGTACAGTCCCATAGGGGCCTTCAGGACCGAGCGAAAACAATCACTCTGAATCTGGGTAACGATGAGCTGTATTGCTGGCCCTTGCGCAGCATCTATGAAACCAGATGCAGGCCACAATCAGTGTGCAAGCATGTTTTGCTTTAATACTATGCAAAGCAGCAGTAGAGACTAAATTTAGCTTATAGCCACGCAATATAGTGTTTGATCACTCTTTAAGAAAACAATACGTGTCAGAAACTACAAGGAGAGGATAACGTTACAGCTCAACATGATTTGGAGCAACTGTGGTTCCCATAAGTTTATGGGCGTTAATATGCAAGCTCTATTACATCATTTCACATTGACCTTCCTTCACTGCAGTAACTACAAACGGGTTTGCTTCAGGTCCGTGTGCTGTCTGTGGAGTCTTGCAGGTCACTCTGCTATAGACTTTAATCTGCAGAGCATTCTCGGTCCTGTTTCCTCAGAGCCAGAGAGCGTCTCAATTATCCAACGGACGAAACTGCTCCTGGTAAGTTCTTTTCCATGACACTGCCTTTGGGGATACATGCCTGCTCTGACCAACTAGTGTCCTCGTACGCATTTTGGCAGATGCTCTGATCTCATATGAGGCTGATGTTGGCCTCCTATTCACCAGCTTGTTGTTGGACTTTTCCCGTTCCACCTTAAAAGGAGCAGCAGTTATATTCTGGCTGGCCTGCAGACCAGAGGGACACCTTCACAACCATGTCTGTTTAATGGGACAGTGGCATCACTGATGTGCTCAAGTTCCATACTCAGCATGAATGGTATGTGTATTGTGTCCCAGTCCAACTGATCCAAGTCTGGGCTCATCTCAGCGAGCTGGACGATAGGGGTCAAACTCCAGACACCCAATATGTCCCATCTATGCAACTACACCTGGGGGTTGGGTTTGGGGGCGGGGTTACATTTGATTTTTCTCTGAACTATTGCTTTAAACTGTAAGAACGGAGGCCCTAAAGAACACAATGTTCTAGCAGTTACTTTAAAAATAAAACACTTACATATTACTGCTAGACCCCCAACACACACACACTCATTCAACTTTTGTTTTCTACATTCTGGATAGCAGCTTTACTTTCGAAGTTCATCCACTAATTCCTTCCCACAGAGCCCTCAGGGAGCTTAAGTTATTCTCTCTTTCTCTCTCTCCCTTCCTTATCTCTCTCTCTTCCCTCTTCATTCTGTCCTCCTCCCTTTCTTGCTCACACTGGCTGCGTTGGTGTGTTTGCTCTGGGCTACCTGAGTAGCCGCTCTCAGTCTGATTCCACACTTTAGCATGCTAATAGTCTGGGACCAGGACGCCCACCGCAGCCTCAGGAGGGTCAACAGCTCTATAACCCCGCCCCCTTTCTCTTTCTCTCATCTCTCTTTCTCTTTTATATCTCTCCTTATTTCTGCCTGCCTATTTCCCCAGCATTCTTACCTTTGTCTCTCTTTTTGTCCTCTTGCTCTCCTGTCTCTCTTACTTTCACCTCTTATTTCTGTCACACAGTCTTCTCTTCTCTTTCACACTGTCTCGCCCTTTTACTTTCTCTTTTCTCTCTTACCTACTTTCACTTTCTCTCTCCACTGTTTTTCCTCTCCCTGTTTTCTTTGTTTGTTTCTCAGTCTCTTTCTCACTCCTCTCAGTGTGAATGGATGCTAAACGCTGTTCCCGTTCTCTCCTCCCCCACTTCCTGCACTCGTTTTTAAGCAGGGTGGAGCAAGGGAAAGGGAGGAGAGGAGGCAGCTGCCCTTCTGCACTCGTTTAGCTGTTCTGTTGTTCTTGGGGAAAAAACTCACTAATAGGGAATCATGCTGAGGTGGCACAGCAGCGGACACACGCAAGCACACAAACGAGGGAGAGAGAGAGAGAGAGAGATAGAGAGTTTTTATTCTGACTCTACTTTAATTTCTTTGAATGTGGCTCCTACTTTTTTGTTCTTTTCTTCTTTCACATTCTTTTTTGTTGTTATTAAAAGCGAGACTTCTTCACCTTCTCTCATCCGAAGTGTTTGTTCTTTTTATTTCACTGTTTCTTATAAAACTGTAACCAAATATAGTCACACCAATAAAACTTAGGGAGTAAAATTTAAATGAGAGAGAGGATGGAGAAAGAAACACAGAAAAAAAAACGAGTAAAAAGAGAAAAAGGGGGAAGACAGAGTGGGAGAGAGAAAAGAAAGGGCAAAGACAGAGAGAGGGAAAGACAAAGAGAGAGAATAAGTGAAAGACTGGCAAAGACAGAGGGAAAGAAAGAGAGCGGGAGAGAGAGGAGAAGAGAAAATAAAGGTGAAAGAGTGGGAAAGAAACATGAAATAAAAGAAAACAGAGAAAGAGAGGGAAAGGGAAAACAGAGAAAGAGAGGGAAAGATAGGGAGAGAGAGGATAAGAGAGAAAAAGACAGAAAGAGAGAGAATAAGTGAAAGACTGGGAAAGACAGAAGGAAAGAAATAGAGGAGAGAGGGGAAGAGAGAAAAAGAGAGGGTGAAAGAGTGGGAAAGAAAGAGGGAATAAAAGAAAGCAGAGAAAGAGTGAGAAAGGGAAACAGAGAGCAAGAGAGAAAGAGAGAGGGAAAGAGAGAGAGTGTGAAAGAGAGGAAGAGGGAGGGAGAAAGGCAGAGGAAGTGGTGTTGGATGTACATAGAGGATGAGATGACAGTAAGAGGCCGTATCAGGTTATATAACCTCCTGTGTGTTTGTATATGAGTGCCTGTGTATGATGAGGACGGGGGAGGGGGGTGGAGGGATGAAGGGATGGTAGGATGGTGGTGGGGGGGGGGGGGGGGGGGTTGAAGACGGATATATTTATGCTGCTGTGTAAGCGTCTGGAATGTATAGTGCACATCATAACAAAACCTCAGATTACATATACCAGTCTTAAAGGAGCAGTAAGAACAGGGGAGCATAAACAGCAGCGGAGGAGTAAAACAGGAGAAGAACTGAGTTCTTTAATACAGGTTAACGTAAAAGATTGTATTTTCAGTCATTTAAACTTTCTCTCAGACTGTTTGCCTCCTACTGAACACTCCTTAAACGTACAGAGCAGCTGGCATATTAAAATAAATGAATTAATACAACCAAAACACAAACAGAAAGTTTTGAACTGAAGGTATGTATGCATGTTATATGGACAAAAGTATTGGGACACTGAATTCCTTCAGTCCTATAAATAAAATCAAGCATCAAGCCATGCAATCTGCCTTTACACACACTTGTGAAAGAAGAGGTTGTTCTACAGAGATCACTGAATTTGAGCGTGTTACTGTTGCAGTTTGTGAAATTTCTTCCCTGCTAGATTTTCTGTGATCAGCTGTCAGTGATATTAAAAAGTGGAAGCATTTAAGAATCATTTCAACTCACAAAGTAGCAGATCACGTAAAGTTACAGTGCACAGTTACCAAGTTCTAAGGTGCATAAAAGTTGCCAACACTGTGTTGATTCAGTAACTACAGAGTTTTAAACCTTCTCTGAAATCAACACCAGCACCAAGACTGTGGAACTGCATACAAGCCTCACATCAACAAGCAAAATGCCAAGTGTTGGATGGAGTGGTCTAAGGCAGCACCACTGGACTCTGAAACAGTGGAAATGTGTTCTGTGGAGTGATGAATCACTCTTCTCTATCCGGCAGTCTGATGGACGGGTCTGGATTTGGTGAATGCCATGTGAATGCTACCTGCCTGACCGCACTGTGCAGACTGCAGAGTTTGGTGGAGGAGGGATAATACTATGGGGTTGTATTAGTTCCAGCAAAGGAAAATTTTAATGATTCATCAAATCAGACATTTTGAACAACAGTATGCTTCCAACTTTGTTTGGGGACGAACCTTTTCTGTTCCACCATGATGGTGTGTCCCAGTGCACAAAGCAAGGTCCAGCCTGGTAGGGTGAGTTGTGTTTGAGGGTGTGTGAAAAAACATGACTGGCCCACACAGAGCCTTGACCACAACCCCATCAAACACCTTTGGGATGAACTAGAATGGAGATTCCAAGGCAGGTCCTCCTTGTCCAACCTCGCAAATGCTCTTATGGATGAATAGACAAGAAGTGAAGGCTGCTGTAGCTGCAGAGAGAGGACCGACTCCATATTAATGCCTATGGATTTAGAACTGGCCGTCATAAAGTAGGTGCAATGTGAAGGTGTCCCAATACTTCCATCCACATGGTGTCTGGGTATGTGGGGTGAGAGGAAGACAGTGAGAGAATTTTTAATGCATGCTATATGAACCAGCAAGCACTCCTGCGTCTGCTCATGTTTACAATGCATATTAGATGAGAAGAGGTGTTTCCATGTTTGTCTCTCTCTCTCTCTCTGCTCTCCCTCTGCATATCCCTTCTTATCTATGAGAATTTGCATAAAGCCACAGTCCATCTTCTTCCTCTGAGTTTCGCATCTCCCTTCTTTACATCCATCACTCCATCCCTCTTTACCTGCAATATCACTTTTCTACTTCATCCTTTTCTCTTCTTTACATCTCTCTTCCTTGCCCACCCAAACGAACAAGACAGAAAGAGAGAGAGTAAGAGAAACTAAAAGGGCATGATGGTGAGAGTCTTAGAGCGAGTGAGACTAAGACTAAGTGAGAAAGACACAGTAAAAGAGAAAGAGGGAGAGATATAGTCTAAGAGACAGAGAAAACAATAGTGGGACAGACATTGACAGAGGGGGAGACTAAGAGACAGCAAGTGCAAGACTAAGAGACTATGTGACAGTGTGTGTGTGTGTGTGTGTGTGACAGTGTGTGTGTGTGATATGTGTGTGTGTGTGAGAGTGATGTGTGTGACAGTGTGTGTGATATGTATGTGAGTGTATGTGCCAGTGATATGTGTGTGTGTGTAATATGTGTGTGCGTGTATGTGTGACAGTGTGTATGTGACAGAGTGTGTGTGTGTGACAGTGTGTGTGATATGTGTGTGACAGTGTGTGTGTGTGTGTGTGTGTGTGTGACAGTGTGGGTGTGATATGTGTGTGTGACAGTGTGTGTGTGTGTGTGTGTTTGTGATATAAATGACTCTGTCTGTTTGTCTGATGTTGTTATTGGAGGTAATCTGCTTCGGTCTGAGTTGTTGAATCTCCATGTTTATTTCATTGCAACACACACAACAATAATTTAGCGTCGATTTCTCCTCCGCCACACTCCTCCACTCCAGACTCCTTCTACATCATCCCCTCTATTGCTCTCCACCTCGCCATCTTCCCTCTCTCTCCCCTTTCTCGTCCCATACAGCTACTCTCTCCTCCTCCTCCTCTCTTTCCGAAACAAATCACCTCTCCCTCTCCGCGGTCAGAAAGAACTGATTTTCTCTTTAGACAGCTCTGGTCTTGCTCTGCTACCTTCTCTCCAGGTTTGCTGCACAATGTCCTTTCATTCTGTTTGACTTTGTTGTCAGTTCTGTGTCCTCTAGTCTTTCATCAGTGTTCAGTTTCTGACCACAGGACCACCAGTGCCTGGACTCATGGCTGGTGGGCTGATCTGAATTAGTTTAATAGGCACTCTTAAAAAAGATGGTTCCTCAGGGGTTCTCTGGTAAAGAGAATGGTTTTATAAAGAAGCATGAACCTTTACAGAACCATTTTAACTCTCTACCTACCTCTCAGTCTGTCTGTATATCCTTATACAACTATATATCTATCTATATATATATTTACCTGCAACTCTATATATCTGTAATGTCATCTGTCTTATTTATCTGTCTGTCTGTGTCCCTCTGCAGCTGTATATCATACTGCCTATTAGTCTGTCAGACTATCTATCTATCTATCTATCTACAATTCTATATATCTGTAATTTGCGATCTGTCTATTTATCTGTCCGTCTGTGTGTCCCTCTACAACTATCATACTGCCTATTAGTCTGTCAGACTATCTATCTATCTGCAATTCTATATATCTGTAATTTGTGATCTGTCTATTTATCTGTCCGTCTGTGTGTCCCTCTACAACTGTCTATCATACTGCCTATTAGTCTGTCAGACTATCTATCTGTCTGTCTATGATGTACATATATCTCCGTCACACTATCTATCTATACTTAACTCTGTCTGTACATCGTACATATATTTCTGTCAGACTATTTATCTATTTATAACTCTAGGTGTCTGTCACCTATCTGTCTCTCTGTCCGTCTGTCCCTCTGTCTATCACACTGCCTATCTGTCTGTCTGACTGTTTATCCCAAATATCTTTCTAATCTTTAGCAATTTTTTCAGATGCTATTTATTTATTTTATGTTAGGCTTTATAGGCACTAAGATTTTCTTTGTTCATCATGCTGTTGTTATCATTGTTCACTTCACCGCTCTCTATTTTTTTGCTTTCATGTTCTTAGATGAAGGGAAGGCTCTTGACCTGTCTAGGAGAGGTTTGTTTTCTTAACCCCCGGTTCCTGTGGGGGTGTCAGACGTACACACGTCAGCTCACTGAAGGTCAACATGGTCTGGAGAGCTACAGAGAAAGAGAGAGACAGAAAGAGAGAGAGAGGGAGAGAGAGGGAGAGAGAATGACAGAGATGGGAAAAAGTGGGGGAGGTTCTTCCAATCAAGTTAATGTTCCACTTAAAAAGATGAAGACTAAAATTGTCTCGTTTCTCTCTCTCTTAGTTCAATTGAATTGTCTCTCTCTCTCGTCTCGCTCTCTCACACAGGTGCACACCGCAGCAGAAAGAGAGATAAAGGAGAAAACGAGGGATTTGAGACGCTGATGATTCAGAGCAAAGCTGTAGATTACATTACTGCCGGCTTACACGCACACTCTCTCTCTCTCTGAGCTGTAATGACAATACAACACCCCTACGGAGGGGGGAGAGAGAGAAAAGGGGAGGGATCTAAAACAAACATTACTGTCTTTCCATGTTTCTTTTAATAAATAATAAACTCAGTGTTCATTATTTTATCTGTTTTTATACAGCTGCTAATGACCAGTCGGTTATTGGTCAGACAGTAATAGAGGGAGAGAAAAAGAGGGAAGGAGAGACAGAGGGAAAGAGGGAGAAAAAGAGAGAGTGAGTGAGAAAGTCTGTTTAGAGTTCAAACTAAGGTACCAGAACACACAGAGTGGCTTAAACACTTTAACAGACTTTCTCTCTCTCTCTCTCTCTCTCTGTCTCTGTCTCTCTCTCTCTCTCAGCAGTGCAGTGAGGGGATCATGCTTCTGATTATGGCGTAAATTGAGTTTGCAGGTCATTCGATTACAGTAATCTGATCAGAGTTCACTTCATGTGCGCTCGCGTGCAGTTTTAAAGAACAGTGTGTGATGTATGTATGTGTGTGTGTATATGGTGTGTGACGTGTATGTGTGTGTGTGTACCCGTGTCCAGTTCTACGTGGCAGTGCTGCTGGCTCTCTCTGTGTCACTGCAGCTCAGTGACTGACAGTGAATCAGTTTATTAACTGTCCTTTAGCACCATCGCTATCATCACACTGACCCCATATACTTTAACTATATTCCTCTCTCTCTCTCTCTCTCTCTCTCTCTCTCTCTCTCTCTCTCTCTCTCTCTCTCTCTCTCTCTCTCTCTCTCTCTCTCTCTCTCTCTCTCTCTCTCTCTCTCTCTCTCTCTCTCTCTCTCTCTCTCTCTGTATCACTGTCCCGCTGGATAACCGAGAGGAAAATACACACACACGTAATTACTCCAAATCTGAGCACAAGCTAGGTCAGCGGTGTGTGTGTGTGTGTGTTTGGGGGGAGGTGGGTGTTTTGGGGGATGAAGAGTGGATTTAAAAAACACCTGCATAGTGTTTCAGCTCTAGAGTTTCAGACCAGCTGTTCTTCAGCTTTCCAGCAACACACACACACTCGCCTTCTTCAATTACTGCCTTTCCCCAAGTTTTCCACTGACCTGTATTCCTGCAGTGGTACTGTTGTGTCTGCCCTCAACCTCTCTGACCAAACGCAGAAACGTAAAGCTGCAGAATCTAAAAGGACAATGAATCACTCGTACGTTTAACTCCCTTCAATCTCACTGTAGATCATGTACACATGAACAGCATGACATCCAGGGATCAGCAAGGGGGTCTGAAAGGGGTGGGCAGTACAGCAAAAATACTAGATCAAAATATAAAACATTTTTACTATTGATTATATAGAACCACAAACTGTTAATAAACGCTTTGCACACTGAAATGAATCTCTGTATGAATAAATGCTTGCGGAGAATGTGCTGCATGTGGTTTTATATATAAGAAAAAGAGTGTTTCTGTTGTTATGATGTCAAGTTTGTAATAATAGACGAATGCATTTTGGTGTTATATAGTCTTAAAAGAACCAACTAGAACAATATCTACACTATGCAAAGCCAAGGGTTATATTCACAAAAGCATAAGTTCTATATAGAACCATTTGTATGCTTAAACGCTTCCTTGCATGGTGAAATGGTTCTTCTATCTATTTTAAGAGTGTATTGTTATGAGGTCCTGGTTTTAACAGTAGAAGACCCATTAGAAGACCCACCAGTGCGATATGAGCCATTTTAAAAATGGTTCTGTATGGAATCTTGTACAACACATTTTTCATCGAACTTAAGAATCACGCATAAAATGCTTATACATAGACGTCATGGTTCTAAATGGAAACAATCCCTTTTCTAAAGAACTCTGAAAGAAGCATCTTGTTTTTAAGAGTGTGCAGTTTTGATCAAGCTTGTAGCAGTAGAAGTAGGAGAAACCCCTTTAGTCCGGTTCTCAACAAGAGTCTGCATATATACAACACATTCTCCATCAACCCGCAGAACCATTTCAACAGCAAAGAAACTGGTAAGCATGAACTCAGGAACCAGAACCATGTCCTTCGTTAAAGAACCCTTGAGGAAGAGTGGTAAGCCTTCTCCACTCCGTTGTGCTGGAAGTCGTTTTCATTTTGTTGAGCGTTATACCCTCAGGAACTCCATCAGTTCTTTAGTGTCCGAATACTTTTTGGAGCCGCTGTGTATTTTATTTATATGGTAATGACGGGACACATTTGCATCAAACAAAATTCAGTGCATTTCTGTTCTTATCCCACTTTCCCTCACGGGGACCATCCGCATTTTCATGGTTTCCTATCACTGCCGGGAACTAAAGCGAGGGAAAAACAGTATTTATATCCACACTCGCGCGACTCAGCCGAGAGAGAGCGACCCCGCTTCGCTCCCTCATGAATATGTGTAACTTTCTGCCGCGTTTAAAAGACCCACTTTAACAGGAAATTACCCGTATTCAGCTCCAAACTAATTCCTCCGGCCGAGCAGTTAGAAAAGCCCACCATGGCTATGAATAAATTCGCGCCGATTTGCTGCCCCCCTCACCTGCAGAGAGAAAAAACACACACACACACAGACACAGACACACACACACACCTTCACGCGCACTCACACCTCCGACAGAATTAAAATGTCCCTTCCATTACGTGTCCAAATCGACGGCGACTGCTCCGTAATACCGATGATTCATTAGCTCCCGTCGCTAACGCTAATCAGATTCGTGCTGAGCCGAGGAAGTTCACTGCTGAGCCGTGTTTTCCGTTTCCATGACCAATGATTCGAGACCTCTTCTGTTCTCTTCTTTTCTTTGTTTGTTTGTTTGTTTGTTTGTTTGTTTGTTTACTGGTGTGTTTTTCTATTGCTCACATTGTTTATGCCAGAATTAACCCTCCTAGGTTCCCTCTGCCATGTGTGCCCTACTCAGCTGACTTATTTCTCACTTAGTTAATTGGCTACTTCAAAGTGCCTTTATTATTAATAATTATGTCATGAAAATCTAATGTACAGCAAAATTCCGGACTCAAGCAGCTTCAAGCAGGCAGTTTTCAGCGGCCAACACTAATTTCAGTTCTATGTAGACCACAAACACTTCTACATAGACTACTGTGCTTCTTCAGATTGGTGGAGAATATGTTGTATACAGTTCTATATGGAACCTTATTGATAATGGGTCTATATAGCACCAAAAATGTTTTTTTTTCTATTGTTTCAAGCTTGACATTGTGACAATACAATCTTATAAAAGATGGTTCTTTAACGGTTCTTTAGCAAAGATAATTGTTCTATGTGCAACCGTGAAAAACTTCTGAATCTGCTCAATCATGCTCAAATGCATTTTTGGTGAACTGGTTCTTCAGATTGATGGAGAATGTGTTGTACAAGGTCCTATGTAACACCAAACCAGCTCTTCTGTAGTTAGAAGCCTGACATCTTAACAATACACTCTTAAAAGTCATGGTCCTCCAAGGCTGGCATAGTAAAGGGAATGGTTAGATTTAGAAATGTGTTCTATATAGAACCATTTGCATGCTCTAATAGTTCTATATAGCACTGAAAAGGGTTCGGCTGTTGCTACAAACTTGACGCAGTAACTGTAAAACCTATACATCCAACATATATAAGTGGTTCTTAGATACATAGAACCACTGTCTCTACTAAAGAACCCCTAAAGAAGCATTTAAAGAGTATATAGACCAAAAGCAAGCCATGTTGCTCTGTGGCATAAAAGAACTAAGGCCCAGCGTGGCGTATTGCTTCATGCTGTTCTATGAAGTGTTAAGAGATGTGAAAATTACACACTTCCCACAATTCCATAAGAAGTAAAAAAAAAAAAAAAGTTCTGTTGGAATCCCCTCGTCTGGATCATTTCTGTCTCCATCGAATTCTGTGTGAAAGCCTCTGTTGGACCAATTTGGTCTCCGAAAGGCCTTTGTGGGTGTCAAAAAATGAAAAGCATTGACCAGAGGTAGTCGCCATTGTGTCCGTCTGCATGAGGTCAATTCTCAAGCTATAAATATCAACCCCGAAGAACGGAGGCATTATGGGCTGCCGAAGGAAGAGGGGGGTGACAGGGTGGGTGTGAGTCGCCTTTGTGAGTGGAAGCACTTCTGCGCTGACTCCTGACCTCCTGAGTGCGGCCAATTATTCATAAGGTCGCGACCTCTGGGAGAGCCTGCTGTCAGAATGACCTTTGCTTTCAATCCTTGGAAAAAAAAGGAAGTGGAGAAAAGGCACATGGCAGCGCACTGATATCAGGACGGCTACCCGTCTACTAACCCGTCTACTGTTCTTCTATTAATCACATTTGCTGATTGCGCAATTCATTTCCACTACAAAACAGAAACCACATTTTGAGACGGTAGCCCACCTGACCCTTCAACAAAGCTCAGTTTCTGGTCACAGAGAGGCGCTCAAGGCTGTGTATTTTTGGGTGGTGGTCCAGTCTCAACGTCTCCACTGACATTTGTGCTGAAAAGTGACCACCCCCCAAGCCCAAGTTGTGCAACAGAAGGCTGACTATAGTCTGTAACTGTACACTAAAATAGTGGGACTATATGACAGGAGGAGCTGATAAAGTGAGCGTTCAGTAAAGTGAACAGCTCTTTAATCAGTTTCTTGCTATGATAAGAAGTGCTGTGGTGTTAGCTGCCACCTATACTCTCCCATACATGCTTATCATCTTGAGATGGTATTGGGGTAAATATAGATCTATTGAGAACAGTAGATAGTAGCAGGACAGTAGTAGCATACCACTGTCCACAGCCTGTAGGATAGCAGAAGGGATGCATGGAATACAATTACATTGTAACATATTGCCACAAATATATATACCATGCAAACTCTTAAAGGATATAATTATATAAAATACAAAACTATGTTTTTTTAAATTATGTGTACCTGTATCTAGATTACCTGTAACTACAAATCATTGTGTTTTTGTTATCTTAGAATGATCCATTCATATCTACATTGGAGCAGGCCATCTTCCAACCAAGGCTGCCACCACCATGCTTCTACAATAGCCCAGAAAGCCCACAAACCACACACTGGCTGAAGAGTGTTGCCCTGAAGAGGCTAAAATTTGGTGGTGCTATAGCACCAGTTGGGACCCTATGTTGCACAAATGTATTGCCAGCTAAAATCTCCTATTCAAAAATACTACCAGCATTAAAACTACGAGGTTACACGCCAGCTACAGACTGGTGCTGACATTCAGCTTCTTATTTGCCAGCTTCTTGTTTGTATTTTCTTCCGTTCCACCTTAAATTGTGGTGCCATTACAGGTAGGCAGGTAGGATAAATTATAAGAAATCATTTTGCACAAACAACACGAATCAAAGGCAAAGTAGGGTGAACACTCAACATGCTCAGCTCAGCCTCACTCCTAGAGGTTACACACCGCACCTTTGACACAGCATTTAATAGTAAAAACTGTAGGTGTCGCAGTTCAAAGATCAACATTAAAGATTAACCTTTCTGCCCTCGTGCATGGTTTCTATTTATTTTCGGACATACAGGGAAAAAAATAAACCACAAAATATAAAGTGTCATAACAGGTTATGTTCTACTATGTTAACCGCATGTGATAACAGCTCAAGATCGCTGGGTAATTCTATAAATAATATTGAGAGTGTAACAGCAGTGGGACAGCATTGTCCAGCCTGATTTCCGAACGCGAAGCTGTCCTGAGTGTGCCGAATGCCTGTTGCTGGGTGTGCAGCGCACTCGTTAGAGAGCAGTAGGGTGCTGTGATGTGCGCTGACACCAGCTTGGCTCGGAGAACGCCGGAGGCTTTACTCATTACTCCGTTAACTACGCCAAATGTGTGAGCGTGTGAATAAGTGTGTGTGTGTGTGTGCGCACGTGTGTGTGTGTGGCGGGCAGTTCTACAAAATACCCAACACCTGGTGCAGCAGTTGGCGAAGCCCCAGCATCCTGCCATCGAGGCCAGTCATTCAACATACCACACGTACACAATGCACAGCGCTCCCTGGACACAGTAATGGCTAGAGTGTGGGAGGTGGTGTTTCTGAGACTATGGTCTAGATTAAGAAGAAAAAGAATGAAAAAAAGAAAAAAAAACAGGCGCTGCTGAGCAGCGAAAGGCTGCAGACTGAACGCCCACAACACTTCTCAATTACTGTTATTGAAAATAGCGTTAATATGGGTCTACTCCTTTGGCAAGCCAAGGCTACACCGCGAGGAGCAGCAGCACGCAGTGATGCAACTGCTCAGCGCGTGCACATGTGTGTGTGTTGGGGTGCAGCCAGTGTCATGCGGTTTGGACTCGGCTGCAGGCATCGCTTTGTGTTTCTGAAGGTTTATGAACTTATCAAGAGGGTCCGAGGGCATGTGGCACTGGAGGGAGGCCAGAGGGGGATCCAGCTCTCCTCTACACGGTGCGTGAGTGAAGGCGGTGTGGGAGGATTGTGAAGCGAAGCTTCGGCTTCAGAGCGAGACTCTTCATAACAAAGCCGCGGGCGGTGAGTAAAACATATATGAACGCTTCGCTCGTAAAGAAGAGAGTGAACAAACCATTTTACACAGTTAAACACACAGAACAATAAAAAACAACAGAGCGCTCGCAAATCTGTCCCCACCCTAAAGTGCATGTATATTTATATCTCTCTTTTCATCTCTCTCTCCCTCTCTCTCGTTCGCTCACTCTTTCACTTCCCATCTTTTCTTATTCTCTTTATCATCTCGCTCTCTCCCTCTCATCCAAATAATCTTTCCTTTTTTCATCTCTCCTTTTCCACTTCCTCACCTTTATTTCTATCTTATAGCTTTTATACCTTTCTCATTCTCTCCTCTCCCTCTCTCTCGTTCGCTCACTCTTTCACTTCCCATCTTTTCTTATTCTCTTTATTATCTCGCTCTCTCTTTCTTTCTTTCCCTCACCTCTCTCCCTCATCTCACCATTTTACACTCCCTCACCTCTCTCATTTTGTAGGTCTCTCTCCTCTCTCTGTCTTTTTCTGTCTTTCTCATTTCTCTCTCTCCCTTCACCTCTTTATTATCTTTTAATCTTCTTTTCTATTTCTGTCTTTCCATCTTTCTCTCCCCTCTCACCTTGCTTATTTCTCTTTCTCACTCATCTCCATTTCTCACTCTTTTTCACTCTCTCTATGTCTCTTACTCATGTTCCATTCTCTCTCTCTCTCCTCCCATCTATTTAGATATAACTCCCTCTTTCTACATCTAGGTCTCTCTCTCGTTTATATGCCTCTCTCTCATTCTTTCTCTTTCTCATGTCTGTTGGTCTTATCTGGAGGTCTCTGTCTACACTCTCAATGAAACTGGTTCTTGTAGAGATAGTAAAGACTGTGGTTCTGTAGAGAACCCTGACGATTTCCTCAGATTGATACAGAATGTGTTCTATATGCTCTAAAAAGGTTCTTCCATTGTCTATTCTATTGTTTTCTATCTATCTCTAGGCCTTCTTTCTCACTCTGTCTCTTTCTTTCCTTCCTCTCTGTCATCTGATTTCTCCCTCACCTCTCTCCACCGCTGGGTCTCTCTCTTCAGTTCTTCGGACAGGAGGAAGAAGTTCAGTTTAAAGTGTAAAGAAAAAAAAGGGCACTTTCCAAACAAGCGCAGTGCCAATAATATCAAACGATGTTCAGTTCTCAGTGATGCTCACTCACTCGCTCACTCTTTCTCACTCCTGCTTACAAACACACCCTAGTTTACTCAACTTTACCTTCTCTCTCTCTCTTTTTCACACACACACACACACAATGGATGAGGTATGGACACACACCCTTCGTTTGAACTCCTTCTTTCACCACCAGTCACTGGGGTAAAGTAAGTGATGAACTCATTTGTTTACCTGGGAGTAGATCCCACTGGACACTGACAGTAAACTAATGACATAAGGCAGTAACAGCCTCTTCTCTTCTGGGAAGGCTTTACACTACATGTTGAACATTGTGAGATTTGATCGCGTACTACTCAGGTCAGGTACTGATGCTGAATATTGCTGTGAAGATTTGATTGAGTATTAGTGAGGTCAGGTACTGATATTGAACATTGCTGTTGAGATCTGATTAAGCATTAGTGAGGTCAGGTACTGATGTTGAAACACTGCTGTGAGGGTTTGATTGAGCATTAGTGAGGTCAGCTACTGATGAACATTGCTGTGAGGATCTGATTGACCATTAGTGAGGTCAGGTACTGATGTTGAGCATTGCTGTGAGGATTTGATTGAGTATTAGTGAGGTCAGGTACTGATTTTGAGCATTGCTGTGAGGATATGATTGAGCCTTAGTGAGGTCAGGTACTGATGTTGAGCATTGCTGTGAGGATTTGATTGAGTATTAGTGAGGTCAGGTACTGATTTTGAGCATTGCTGTGAGGATATGATTGAGCCTTAGTGAGGTCAGGTACTGATGTTGAGCATTGCTGTGAGGATTTGATTGAGTATTAGTGAGGTCAGGTACTGATTTTGAGCATTGCTGTGAGGATATGATTGAGCCTTAGTGAGGTCAGGTACTGATGAACATTGCTGTGAGGATCTGATTGGGCATTAGTGAGGTCAGCTACTGATGAACATTGCTGTGAGGATCTGATTGGGCATTAGTGAGGTCAGGTACTGATGAACTTAGCTGTGATGATCTAATTGAGCATTAGTGAGGTCAGCTACTGATGAACATTGCTGTGATGATCTAATTGAGCATTAGTGAGGTCAGCTACTGATGAACATTGCTGTGATGATCTAATTGAGCATTAGTGAGGTCAGGTACTGATGAACTTTGCTGTGAGGACTTGATTGGTCAGATCACTTTAACTTATCCCAAAGGTATTGGATGGAGCTCCTTCACTACAGACAGCGCAGTTGCTCCACAGCCCTTCATACCCCACTCTTAGCACTGGATATGACCTACAAGCGTCCTATTCTATACACAGTAAATTCAATCACATCACTGAGTTGCTTTGGTGTGAACTACAGGGCAGAAATTGATTTTTCACAAAAGGGGCTTCCTATTCACCAGCCTCTTAGTAGAACCTTCCCGACCTTCACTCACCCCTTTTTGATGTACGGAACCTGTAAACGTGCAGTAGGTTCTTGAGTATAACCATGAGTATTCATGGTTCTATACAGAACCATTTTCTTTGCCGAATAACTTTTGAAGAACCATCTTTTTAACTGTGTAGTCGTATGTGCCGCAGGTGAAAATTTTTTCACATCCAGCATATTTTCCTTCATCCTGCTTTTTACTTCCTGCCCTCCTGGATCGGAATTTTGTGCCTCATCAGAATCAGGTGACACCTGCTGCTTAAAGTTAAAAGCCATGTGGTACTACAAAGTGGAACCAAACTTTTGACTGGTGCCGCACAGCTTGTTATTAACGGCAGTGCAGGTGCGCAGCTGATTAGAGCCGCAGCTAATGCACTGTAATGGAAAAAGCAGGTAAAGGGCAAAAGGTACAGAGCTATGTCTGTCCAGCCCACACGCCCCACAACACAGAGAATCCGAGAACACACCTGCCAGCGTGAGAGCGCCAGACACACACTGACGGGCTGCAGACATGAAAGATAAAGACAGAAAGACGTGGACTACAGAGAGAGAGGGAAAGAGAAAGAGAGAGAGGATGAGAAAGGCTCGAGAGACAATACATGGAGGCAGAAAACAAAAAATAAAAACAAAAAAGGGCTTAAAAGGAGGAGACAGAGATAGAGAAAGAGAGGCAGCATATGGGTAGGGAGAGAAGCTCGAGAGACGAGAGGAAAAAAAACACATTCAAATAAAGACAAGAAAAGAGACTGCTGAGAACACCATGAGGAATAAAAGAAAAGACGCCGGACAGAAAGAGAGAGAGAGAGAAATGCGAGAGACAGAGAAAAAATTAGAAATAAAAGGAAAGAGAGGAAGAGATAGTGAGAGTCAGATAGGGAGCAATTCAGAGAAGAAAGAGTAAGATGGGGAACACAGAGAAAGAGGGACCAGGAAAGGAGAAATAGAAAAAGGGGAAATAGAAGAGAGAGAGTAAAAGAACGATATAGATACAGAGAAGAAAGAGAAAAAGAAAAGACAGGAGAGACAGAGAGGAGAAAGGCAAAAGAGGAAAGTTGGAAATAGAGAGAGAGAGAGAGAGAGAGAGAGAGAGAGAGAGAGAGAACCCAGAGGAGCAGATGAGGTCATCTTTATTAATAACACCAATAACATCAGGCAGGCTCAGTGTGCACACACTGGTGTGTGACCTGCAGTGTGTGTGTGTGTGTGTGTGTGTGTATAAGGACATGCCGCCCCTGTTTTCACTCCGGCAGGGCCGATCTGACAGAGACCAACGATGCAGAGAGAAGGTACAGAGAGAGAGAGAGAGAGAGAGAGAGAGAGAGAGAGGAAGAGAGAGAGAGGGAGAGAGGAAGAGAGAGAGAGGGAGAGAGAGAGAGAGAGTGAGAGAGAGAGAGGAAAGGAGAGAGAGAGAGAGAGGGAGAGAGAGAGAGAGAGTCTAGGACAGGGTTTGTCAGGTTAGTAGATACACATTTGTACGACCTGACAGGAACAAAATCCAACCTCGATACCCGCACAGCTGAGCAACACTCATACAGAGGTACAGAGGGAACAGAACTAGGTGACATTCCTAAACCAAGCTGATTTTTAATTTTCTACCTAATCTGAGCTCAGCTTGCGTCTACACTGTGTCAATGTTTCATGACGACTGGGCTGACAGAGGTGCTTCAAAATAGCTTCTCAACTTCTCAAGTAATGTCCATTATAAGTACAGAACCTTATTACAGAACCTTAGTACAGAACCTTTATCCATCTACTATAATAAGACCTTTCCGGCACAAGGTTTTGCAACGGCGATGACATGTTAATGTCTATCAAGCTACGGTATTCAATCTATAACAAACAAAAAGGCTGCAGTGTTAGCTTAGTGCTAACATACTATTAGAAATCCCATAGGGACGCTAGCAGAAATTACCTACATCCCTTATATAAATAAATAAATAAATAAATAAATAAATAAATAAATATTAATAAGATTATTAAATTATTATTATAAAACATTTTCAAAAGGTGACATTCTGTAATTTATATGTATTGATGGACCTTTAAGAAAAAATAAAAGTAGTTTTTTAGCTGTTTTTATAAGCCTATAAAAAAATCGACGTATAAGAAATAGACGTGCTATTACATAATACAGATATCAGCAGATAACTGCCACACAAAAATCCATTACTGGCATCAGACAGATGTTTAGATTTATCTGCAGTGTATTCCTTTAACAGAAATTAAACCCCCTACAAATTAATGTTAAATTATATTCTATTTATCTGTAATGCTAATCCGTTTTACAAACAGCCTCAGCAGATATGTACTTGGAAGACATCACAAATTTCCATATCCGAGCGTCCCTAGAGGGAAACATTGCA
This sequence comes from Megaleporinus macrocephalus, assembly GCA_021613375.1. Classification (NCBI taxonomy): domain Eukaryota; kingdom Metazoa; phylum Chordata; class Actinopteri; order Characiformes; family Anostomidae; genus Megaleporinus; species Megaleporinus macrocephalus. The sequence goes on along the minus strand of CM038725.1, from coordinate 22,997,110 downwards.
GCTATGAGGATTTCTTATGACAGCGACAATATGCAAATGATCCTCCGGCAGCGGCTGCAAGCTGCTGAGCCTCTTCTAGTGAATGATGTCACCTCTGCTTTTGTAGAAGGCCTGCAGATATTAAATAGGAGGGATAATGTATTTCCAGCACATTCGCAGTAAAGCATCAGCCTGAATGGGAGAGAAGGAAACTGCGACAGGATGATGTGTCAGAGTGTAATGATGTCAGAGCGTTACATGTATCAGACTGACGGCTAAACTGGAGCTTAGCCTGAGTCACGGGATATCAGTATCACGCTCGGCGCGCATACAGCTACAAACAGGGGCAGATATAGAAACAAACGCACCCTCGGAGGAAGGTTTGAACACCTCCTGTCAGATTACATGCCCTGTAGTTTTCGTTTCTCTACAGGAAACTAATCTAAAAGGCACTTCTCAACAGTTTCACCGCACGGTTTTCTTTTTCCATGCGCTGATGCAGGTATACACAAAACACGTTAACATGATTAATGATTTATGAGTAATGCCATTTATTTTTTAATGCTGTTAAAGCACTTTCTGACAGACGGGTCAAGTAAAGAAGTACAAATACTTTACTTAAGTAGAAACTCTGGTTATTTATACTTTACTGGAGTAATTATTTTTTAGCTGACTGTTTACTTTCTATTCCTTACATTTTAAACATAGTCTCGTTACTCTTATTTTATTTCAGCTTGTTTTCATTCATTTACATTTACATTTCAGTAAAGATTATTGATAAAATGCCTTTTAAGTTTGACTTTTTGCACCATTACAATACTTATAGACAACTAGTCATCATATCTTCTGCTCCATGAAACACATGTTCATGTTCAGTAGTACACAGATATGCTTCTTTAATATATTTACATTGTACTAAAATACATTCATGTTTAATGGGCGTATATGCGGCTGAAACAGGAAGCCTAGCGCATCCCAAATTTATCAACATTAACATTTTAATATAACATTATAGTCATTATGGCTTTTAGAAGAATGGGGTTATTGGGGAGGAGGGCTAGTGAACTATAGACCCCTGTGGTGCGGCCTAAGCTTTTGTCCTTAATGCATTTTTTTCCGTACATTACTTTTACTTTTATACTTTAAGTAGTTCTGAAAGCAGTACTTTTACACTTTTACTGGAGTAAAAAGCTAGAGTTGATACTTCAACTTCTACAGAAGTATTTTTAAACCCTAGTATCTATACTTCTACCTGAGTAATGATTGTGAATACTTTTGACACCTTTGCTTTCTGACCCTTCCAGCTACTCGTTGTAGTGCAGGCTGACGTCCAGCTGTTTAAACACAGCTTTTAAACAGTTTTTTAACTTTCAGCACCTTCAGCAGACTCGGCAGTGCTCACAGGAGACACACGGATCAACGAGCAGCGAACAAACACACGGGACTCTTGATTTGGCCCATACTTTTAACCCCCTCTTACAGAACTAAACCCTAAACTAAAAATACCTGTGGCTGTTTGTATTATGCCTAATTCATTTTAGAATGCATGGACCAAAAGAAATGACCCAAAATTACTTGGACAAAAAGTCTGGTTTCAACGACTTCCATTAAAAGTAAGGCAAGATTTAGCTCGGACAGTTGCAATATTGTTATGGTATACAGACACACACACACACACACACACAGATACTGGACATACCTAGACAGACAGACACATTGTCAAAACACACACACACTCTCTCCCTCTCCTCTCCCTCGTATTCAGTCCTCCACCAGTCTGTACTTGTAACTTTATCTCTCTTCCCCCATAAGAGTTTCACCTCTGCAGAGTGAAATCCAGCTCTAATGGAACACAAAGACGAGTGCAGCATTAACATTATCTCTCTCTCTCTCACTCTCTCACTCCCTCTCCGCTTCTTCTCCTGATGCATTTAGGAGCTCCTGCCATCAGCACCCGGCTAATCAGCAGCAGGTAGATGCTGTTAAGAGTGCAAGAGCAGGATCCTCCTGGGCCTGGGAGCAGATCAATGGGAGTCAGACAGGCTTCATCATCACTATCAGACACCAGCTTTCCATCTGCGCGGATGTGCCCTCGTCTCGGCCTCAGAAGCTCCACCCACACAGGAGCGTGGACCGTCTGATTCATCGCGCTATATGCTAATTGAGCTAGGTAGTCGCCAGTAGTAGGCCGCACGGGGACAACAGTGGGCCTCTTTTCCACTGCGGGGCCGAATGAAGGGTTCCAGACACGTTTCCTACACGTGGTTTGGCAGGGAATGTTTAAAAAGAGAGTTAAGCGCATTCTGCTACCCAGGAGGTGTTAACTAACCTTGCTCAGGGGCATTTGATGGGGTGAGGTAACGATGAAGCTCCTCGCTGATCGTGCTTCAGTATTTCAAACCCAAAAACACCCGAGTAAGTGCAGCCAACTTGGCAGATGAATGAAAGCAGTGCATGATTTTCATACTAGTAAGTCTGATGCCATTTCTGGATCCAATCACCACTTCAGATCTCAAAATCAGACAATGATGGAACCCTTCTGGAACACTTCTTCCTTGTTTGGGGCTTATAAGAGTTCTTTTAGTTCCACTCTGCTAGTCAAGACGTCTAAGGGTCCAAACCTCTACCTGAGGTTCTCGTCTCCTCTGCTTGTCGCGGGTGCTATGCTTTTTGATGTTTGAGCAGATCTGATTCCAGAAAACGACTGTGGTTCTAGTGCTGTCCTTGCAATGCCAGGAGGAAATAGCTGCAGTTGATACGGCTAGTTATGTATGCTACACTAATGCTAGTGTACTTAGACACAACCCACCACAGTGCAGGCTTGGTTCCAGTAACTGAGGCTCAAATCATATTGGTTTACAGGATAAAGAATCTGAGAGCACACTGAGAGGCTGGTGTTGGGGAGACAGATGGAACCAGATGTGTTCTGTGGAGGGCAGTGTTTGTGTATGTATTAGTCTGTTAGCGATTAGCCGCTCTTTTGGGTAGTTGTCTTCAGTCTTTCCTGATATGTCCGGTTTAGCAGCACAGCAGCCTCCCATCCTTTTAAAGCTGGTGATTCTTTCTTTGCCTCACTAAGCGATGAAATGCCCTGAAGTGGGGCTTCCAGTGAATTGTTACCACCACTACGTTTGGGTGTTTTGCCACAGCTATATGACTTTAAGCATTAACCAATGGTGCAGTGTTGCTGCGGTCGCTGGGATTTTCTGGATCGCCCCCTGTAGGTTTATCACATAATCACGTTATTAACAAACTATCAGGTGACGTGTAACAGTCAGGGACCCTTTTAATTAAAGAAGATATTAAACTGGATGTCAGTGGAGACGTGGAGCAGTGGGAGAGAGAGAGAGAGAGAGAGAGAGAGAGAAACAGAAATAGTGAAATTCTCCAATATTTCAGAGAGAAGATCAGAATGTGTGACAGACAAATAAACAGAGAGAAAGAAATAAACAGAAAGAGAGAGAAAGAGAGAAAAATAAAAAGGCACGAAAAGAAAGAGAGGAACAGATTGATAGAGAGAAGGGGAGAACTAGAGAAAAAGAGAGAAAGAGGGGAGAGAGAAAGAAATCAACAGAAAGACAGAGAATGGGTGAAATAAACATGAAAGAGAGAGAGAAAGAGAGAGAAATAAAAAGGCACAAAAAGAAAAAGTGGAACAGATTGATAAAGAGAAGGAGAGAACTAGAGAACAAGAGGGAAAGAGAGAGAGAGGAGAGAGAGTGAAATAAACAGAAAGAGAAGGAGATTAATAGCAGGACATGGCGTAAGTATGGAGAGAGTGGTAGAGGTGTGTAAAGTGCTTCAGGTGTGTGAGCAGATATACAACCCACCTCCAACACACAGACACACACACACACGCACACACACAGATAAATCAATGCTCTCCCCAATTACACCAACAACCACTGCTGAACACTAAATCACTCCTCAACACGCACAACCTTCTTCTGCAGGGTCGCTGCTGGAGAGCCGTTCCCCCGACTGAACGAGGACCAGCAGCCAGAGTTATATAAGCATCACAGCTCATGTTCCATACTCTGAGACGCCACTTCTAAAATCCACACCTACAACTTATTTTAATAAAAACAGGACAATAAATGAATCAGCAGAGCCACACAGACAGCCAAAGCTCTGCACGCTCGTCATTACATCAAACAGCAAAGAACACAGAACTGCAACCGCCCGCCAGGACACCAGGAAAACAGGACTTTCTGAAGTAAAACTAGTCTGATGTAACATGAAAACATCGTTAAAGTTTAATTCCATGTAGCGTTTACTGCCCAGTTAACTAGCGTTAACTGTATTACAAAAACAGCCTGTTCTGAATTCAGTGTTTTTGTGATGTCACAAAGCACCAATTCACATAATGTTATGTATTTTCCCATATAGTACTATTAAAATATTACTATATATATTTAAATTACATTTTAAAGGCTTTAACCTTTTATTACAACATAGAGTAGAAAAACAATCTTTTCTGCAGTTTATTAATGTTTATAACACACTTCTTACCGTGCACTAAGACTAATGTTTATTATGTTTTACGTTACAAGTAATGTTTATTGCCATTTATATGTTTATATTACAATGTGCTATATTTATTACAACTATTATTACTACTTTATTACTATTAATAACCATGACTGCTACACTATCATCATTAGTAATGTTTTAATAACTAACATTACCATGTTTATAACAATCAATCACCGTGATTACCATTAATGTTTGTATTATTACGTATTACCATGAGAAGAATGCATTGCCATGTTTATAACCACATATAACAGTATTTATTACCATGTAGTGGCATGTTTGTGTAATTTTCCCACTTTTGGCCTCTGGTGGGTCCTGCGGGTGAACGGCACAAATAACAGCTCAGAGAATACAGCCCCGTTTAAACATGGAACACGTAGAAACAAAGAACGTGCACAGGCAGCATCTCCATCTCTCTCTCTCTCTCTCTCTCTTTCTCTCTCTCTCTCTTACACACACACACACAGTTTTATTAGTGATGTTACTAATGAAATAACAGCTCCCTCAGGCTGGGGGGGAGGAATTGAATCATAAATACAGCATCAGCATTGAAAGAAAAAGAGTGAAAGGGAGA
>CM038725.1:22837021-22987021 GCA_021613375.1 Megaleporinus macrocephalus | reverse complement strand
TTCAGTACTGATCATATCCAGGACATAAATAAATAAAATAATCTTGATAACAATAAAATACCATCATATTGCACATCATACTTTCTACTGAGTGCTTTATTTGATTCATGTTATTTAAGTAAGCTGCTTATTTTTAACTCATTTCAATGCAGTGCTAATTTAAAATGTTCTTCAGGTATTTAAGGGAATGGATGATATTAATGTATTAGTCAGTCAACACTGAGAGTAAATCTAATGATGTTGATTTTCTCAATTTAAGAATAAATACAGATCCAGCATTTCTTCTGAAACGAAGGAAGACATGAGTAGGGAGTTTATGCTGCAGTAACAGTTTCTACTCTTCTGGGAAGCCTTTATACCAGATGCTGGGACACGGAACATTGCTGTGAGGCTCTGATTGCACTCAGCCACAAGAGCAATTGAAGAAAAATGCCATGTTCTAAAGAAACTCGCATAACTCTTCACAGTGGTGGTGATAGTAACTAGACGTCTGACGGGTTTTAATGCCTCTAAAAGTTCCCTCACTGAAAGCTATTATATAAAATGATAAATACACTGCCTGACATCTAAGAGGCTGCTTTATTATAGATCTGAGCAGGTTTTTTGGGCTAAAAAGCAGTAGTGGAGAGGTCCCCTAACTTTCTAACTACTTTACCATCAACAATATTACATATTACAACTCAGCAGACACGTATAGGTTGACTGGTGGTCCAGGATAGTCAACAACATAGCTATATTTGTGTTTCCCACCACTGTAAAGAAGAGTCAGGAAGCGAGAAGTTTCTCCGGAGCCAAGCACTTGGCAAGCAAATCACTTGCGAAGCGTCTTGATTACATCTCAATGAAAACCAAAAAAAAACAATTTAGTGCAATTTTCCTTTAAAAAGCATGAAAAGCTTGAGAGTGGGCTCTTTAACAAACTCCCGCGCAAGCATTTTTAAGCTCCTTTCTGCAGAGCCTGCATGGAAACGCTTCACCCTGTCACCAGAAACAACGCTGATAAGCCGAAGAATCCTCCAACACTTCTCCCCGGAGATTATCTCGAGAGTGTGGCCTGGTTAATATTGCTCTAATTCTGCTGAAGTCCTTGAGCTGAACGCTTCTGGAACTGGTACGCTGAAGCAGTTATCTGCTGGGAGAGATGTGGCAGTGATATCATGGTTTGGAGTACGAGGCAAAGAGCCACTACTATAAATTGCTGCTCTATCTGCTCACTGATTATAAATCATAGCGCTCTGAATGTGTGGAGGGGCTTTGCGTGTGCATTAGAGAGAGTGTACGAGAGAAGAAAGAGAGAGAGAGAGAGTTAGCGACGGGCAGTCTCGTCACACTGTCACAGTTGTGTGTCGATGTGTCTCTCCACCTCTGGGCCACAGCTGTGCACACATTCAGAGGCACAGAGACACATTGCACCCTCATTCTGCCACATGTGCTCCGGGGGTGGAGGGAGGGCTAAAGAGCCCAGCCTCAAACACTTCCCCCATCCCTTATCTAAACATCAGCCAGGCTCCATCTCCATTTCCCCTGCTGATACCAGCCCTGATCCTACTACACAGCTTGCTTTTCTCATCTGAGTGCAGATAGATATATCATCTGTAGCGGTATACCGTGATACTGACAGTAGGGCTGCGTATTGGTAAGAAATTGGTGATACGATATGTATCATAATACTGCGATACTGTAAACAAGACAATATATCAAATTGTATATATATTTAATTTGAAGAAAAACAGTGCAGCCTTATGCTACATGTTTGCATTGGAGTGAAGGAGTCTAATGGTAAAGATCTAGTGATCTGGGTTTTAAACACAACACAAAAAAGAACCATTGCCTCCAATGTTTGATTGTAAACTAATAAAAAATTATTGATATATTATTATTGATATATGATATATATTGATGTTCACCAAACATAATACCATCATATATTTTCTTACACCTCAAACTGCGATACTGCTCCACTGTTTATAGCCCTACTGGACCCGCATTCATTCTACCAGAGGACATTTGGTAATGTAATCCGTGGGTGATATGATTCTTACAGGATATAAAGAATCTGCATTATTTCCCTAAATTACCCTAAACAGCCCAGACTGAAACATCATCGCGCAAACTTTATGATACCCTTATGCATCAGGGGCCACATTTCCCAACAACAACAACAACACAATAAGCGACTAAACGGCGAATAGACCAGAACTAAATACGATCTTGTCAAGAACATGGATTACAGAATTGGGTTAAATCGAGCTCCAGGACAGCCTCGCCTTGAAGTAGTGAAAAAGAAAATAAAGGAAGGCACCATTTTCTACAAGACGAATGTTGGTGTTCTTATCAGATTTTCCTGTTTCACCTTAATAGGTGCAGCAGTCCATATACAGGCACCAGGATGTAACTGCTGCACTATTTAAGGTGGAACAGGAAAATCTGAACAAGAAGCTGGCAAACAGGAAGTTGACTTTAGCCTCATTCACCCTTTACTACCTGGTTTTGATATTATGTAGATGTTGATTCGAGCAGGACTTCTATTACTGAGCAGACTTGTAAAAACTACAGCCATGGCAGATTCGTACTAGATTAAAATCACAGAGCTCGTCAGTAATTGCGCTCCCCGTGTGCGAATCCTGATTTTACACGGAGACCTGCTGTAATTTGAGTGATTATCAACAAGATCTGGAATTTTAATCCACTATGAATCCGATATGTCTATGTTTCTACAAGTCTGCTGAACAATATTCAGAAAGCAAATTACCTTCTACAATTTGTCAAACACAGAGCTATCTGTGAACACAGAGTATCTCAGTCATGTAATGACAAAACCGCCACACAGAAAACGACAAGGCTGTCAGGTACAGTGGAGCTGGATCTACAACACTGTTGCTGATGGCTGAATGATAAAAGTAAAGAAAATGAATTTAAAAGCACATGAAGCGTCTCCTACCTTGTTGGGCAGCATTTGGAAAAAGTTGAATGAACCCATTTTACTAGCCTAATGCTGATCTATATGCCATTTAGCCACATGTATGTTGTCATTGTTCAGAAGTGCGGCGCCTGTCACATAATACTGAGGTAAACGTCCACGCGATCATGTCTCGATACGGGCTATTTGGGGTAATTTGGGGCAATTACTGAGCTCCTATCCCGTACGGATCAGCCAGTCAAATCACACAGAAAGTGCATTACCAGACCTCCTCTGGTGGAACTAATCCAGCTCCAGCGGGGCTTTAGCCATACATTCAGGAGTATACTTGATGTGAAACTCTCGGGGTCATGTTATACAGGGACGATAGTGGAGTGCTGGTGTGGTGGCCTTCAGCAGCTTTCCAAAGGAAGCTGTTTTTTGTTAGGATGGCATTCCCTTGCGCCTAATAGAGCCCTGTCTGTTCCTCCAACTCTTGGCTTCATCTTTGCTGACCGTTACAGAACGCTCGCTCACTCCAAACAGGTCTGGCTATGACACAGCGGCTTTTCTACACTCCCTCACTGCACTCTCTCAATCTGCTGAGCTGATAGAAGATTATTACACTCATTAAAGACAGACAGAGAGAGAGAGAGAGAGAGAGAGAGAGAGAGACGGGAACAGACACAGACCAAGCAAAAGTGGATGGAAACTCTGAAAAAGGTAATAAGAGAAAGAAACAGAACTAAAGTGAAAAGAAAGAAAAAGATAGAATGAAAGGCAGATAGAAGAGGGAGATGCAAAGATCCAGAACGAGGAACGAGATGAGAGGGAATGGGGTAAAGGGGGGAAAAAGAATGTTAAAGTTAAAAAAAAAGAAAGAAAGAAAGAAAAAAAGAAAGAAAGAAAGAAAGAAACAAAGAGATAGAATGAAAGGTAGATAGACAAGGGTAATGCAAAGATCCAGAACGAGGAACGAGATGAGAGGGAATTGGGAAAAGGGGGGAAAAAGAATATTAAAGTTAAAAAAGAAAGAAAGAAAGAAAGAAAGAAAGAAAGAAAGAAAGAAAGAAAGAAAGAAAAAAAGAAAAAGATAGAAAGGCAGATAGACGAGGGTGATGCAAAGATCCAGAACGAGGAAGGAGATGAAAGGGAATGGGGAAAAGGGGGGAAAAAGAATGTTAAAGTTAAAAAAGAAAGAAAGAAAGAAAGAAAGAAAGAAAGAAAGAAAGAAATGGAAAAGGAGAGAAAAAGCAGCACAGAAAAAGTGATGAAGATGAGAAAAAGTGTCAGATAGACAAACTGCAATACAGAAAGACGGAGAGAAAAGAGAGGATGAAATGAAGCAATAAATAGAGTGGAAAAAGAGAGAAATAGAGGAAAACTGTGGGAGGGAGAGAGAGAAAGAGAGAGAGAGTGGGAGGGGTAAAGAGAGAGGAAAACGAGAAAAGGCAAGGAGAGAGTGAAAAACAAGGAGGAAAAAGAGGGAGAGCGGGAGAGAGAGAGCACGAAAGAGGGATAGAGACAGCAAAATAAAAAGAGAGAGGAAAAAGAGAGGGAGAGGGAGAGAGTCGAGGGAGAGAGAGAGACGGGGGGTGATGCAGTTGGAACGGTGCCAGCGCTGTTAGCAGACAGAAGGTCAGTCTGAGCTGAGTGAGGAGTTCTGTATGAATACACCACTGATTATCATCATCACCACCATCACCACCACCACCATCATCATCATCATCATCAGCTCAACTTAACACACTCCAATTAACTCCCTCTTCACTGCTCACACACCCAGCCGTCAGCACACACAGGTAGGCGGACGCCGGGGATGCAGCCGCTTCCTCATCTACTTCAATTCAGCAGAGAGAAAAGGAGGAGAGCACACTGTCGCTGACTGAAGTCTTCTAACTGTAGTTAAACAGGAGAACACTAAACTTCCTCACTGCTAATGTACCATTACATACAGAGAGTTTGTTAAGAGTCTTTTCTTCCTGACCAATCTTCCAGACGTGCAAACCAGAGCTGGCTTAAACGAGAGGATGATCCATCATTGATGCAGGAAGACCTTAAGATTTATGAAAACATAACTTTTTATAAACTTTTGTGAAAGTCTATTCATCATGATGTCCTCATCCAACATAAACAGCAGCTTACATTTTTAAATAATAATAAATAAAAGTGGCTTATCGATTTCATACAATATAAAATATGATTAAAATGCACAATTTTTCAAAGATAATTGAAGTTATTATTAATAATAATTGACATACACAGCAAGAAATGTAGTTGTAAGGTCTGGACTATTGAATGGGGAAAAGAACGTTTAGTCGGCCATTACTGTATATTGCGGTCGTTTCATTAACTTTTTAATTTTCTATCACATAAAAATGGACATATGATAACATATTGCAGAGTTTAGTTTAAGAACGTTCGCTTCATAAGTACTGTTTCGTCACCAAATTAGCACTGTGACTCTATAGCACCAATTCAACAACGCCCCTGGGGCTGAATCTCAAACAGCTCCCTGCTCCCTACATAGTGCCCTATGTAGGAAATTAAATACTGGCTCCTGCAGCCCAACTGCGAGTATTATATTATAGCTAAAAATAGTAATTTGAGATTCAGACACATGCATATTAAAAAATAGAGCACTGTTTGTCTGTAGAAGCTACATTTTCATAACGTATATAGCACACTATTTAGGGAGTATAGGTGTTTGAGACTGAGCCTGGCTTTATTATTATTACTAACATTTAAAGCATGTGAGATGTTAAAGTGATTTTTATATAGAAGTTTTACTGTCAATCGTACTTTAAATCAAGCCTGTTAATGACGGAGTCGGTTACTGTTTGCTATTTTTAGCCTGTTAGCTTGCTGACCAGTCTAGTTCTAGTTAAGTAAAGCCCGTCAATATAAACAGAACCGGGTTCTTGCTCCAACAGTATACCTGGTTGTTTAATGACATGTTGCAGTAATATCGAGCTCTGCTGTTGTGAGGTGGTCGGGCGTGCATATATGATTGTTTCCATACTGTTAGCTGGGTGCTAAGCAATAGCAATGGTCAACTTTAGGCTAGACAATATGGCAAAAATGTATATTGTAATCATTCAGGACATTTTTACCACACACAACAAGTCACAATGTCTAAGTTTCCTCAGGTTTAATAAGAAAAATGGAAGATATGCAAGCAAGGTTGGCATTAATAGGAAGAGAAACACAGCCGAATCACAGCCGTGACGTTATTACCTAGAACTAAGGGGAGCTTTGCTATAACATGGGGAGGACACATCTCTTAATGTCAGCACATCACTGATCAGTTCTGGCACAGAGAGTGAGAGAAAAAGGGCTAATGAGGCCTATAGTTAGTCCAATCACAATAATGGCCGTTAAATTTACATAAAATGTAAATTTGTCCTTGGCACCAGTACATAAACAACAAACATCTGAACATCTGAACATTGAGATAAATGAAGTGCATTAGCGACTAACAGATCGGCAGCAGTGGGCTAGCTACGGGCATGCTAACTCGATCCAGCAGCCGAGCGCAAAATAATCCCACACCAGATGATGAGGAAGTGCACGCACGCTCGCACTCACACAGAGAGAGGGAGAAAGGCGTTATGTAATGCACAGCATCTGACTGAGCCACCAGGTGATTTATATCCATTCAGGGGCATTAGCCACAGGCACTCAGACGGAGGGGTTAGCGGCACGCTAACTGTTGCGCCGGCGCAGATTTCCACACACAGACAATGCTAATCACAATGAAAACTGAGAGAGGAACATCTGTTCCAGCGTGACTAGACCTTAATTCAATAACTCGCTCACATCGCCCGTTCACACACCGTCACACATCGGATGGATTAGCCGTCAAAGATCAGTCTGACAGAAAAAAGGAGCTGTCACACGGAGCTTTTTTCCCTCTCTCACTTTTTCTTTGTTAAACTCTAGAGACCTGTTTGTGTTATGACAACCTGTGAGTTTGAGATATTGTAAGTTTATAAGTGACTCCATGTGCCAGTATTCCAATGTCCAAACTACAGCGGACCAATATGGCAAAAATGTAATGACACACTACTTCAAACCGTATACACAAGTAAGCTGCAAGTTAAAACATGCTATGCTACACTATATGCAATTAAACATTTGTTAATGATGCTAGCTGTGATAAAGTAAGCAGTCTAGTGTTTTTAAGTACAGACAATATCTGCAATATAATTAGAAAAGTATACTGTCACAGATTGACTAAATTGACCATACTACCCAACCAAAGATAGAAAGTAATTAAAGCATTACTAAACAGAAGTCTGTTTGGGTCATATATAATTCCAATCATATACTGGTTGTTGAGAAAACCATGTTATGTCATGATGCAATAGGTTACGTTGGCTTGTGGCCAACTGTTCGGTTACGTTATGTGAGTTTACAGTCCGTCTAGCCGGAGGAACTTATGTCGAAAAATTATAAAGGAAGACATTTGAGGGCACTGAATTTAACAAACAAAGTGGGTCCAGCTCTGGGGCAGCTTGTATTCACTAACTAGGCTAACCGACAAACCGTCCATCAATCTTCATCACCATCCAGTGTTTTACTGGTTAGCTCAATTAGCTTAGCTCGTCTGAAGAGGCAGCCTCAGTTACTGTGGAAATTGTGTAAATAACCTCTTTCTTAACCCCATAAACTGTAAGACTCCAGCTCTTGTGGGATTTCCTCTGAAATCGAGTGTATGAAGAGGGATTTTGCTGCAGTTGCAGTCTCTACTCTTCTGTGAAGGCTTTAATACTCGATGTTGGAATGCTGCTGCGAAGATTTGGATGCATTCAAACACAAAAACATTAGCTGGATGATCAGTTCTGGATCCATTCCAACTTATCCAATCACTCTTTACAACATAGCTGCACTGCGGTCCAATAATGGGGGATTTATACCCCTCCAGCCCACAGCATTAGCCCAGCAAGCTTAGGCATGCTGGGCTCCAATGTGCCTGATTCTATTGGTAGATGCATTTCTATGGCGATCCTACAAGCTAAGTATACCTGTATTAGCAACAAGTGCTGCCGAATTCACTAACTAAACAACGGCAATATTATTTACACGAGACACGAGTACGTAGAAGCACAAGTTCAACAAGACGTCTCAAAAGAAAAACGTCTCAAGCACAGCAGCGACGAAGCAATGGCTCATTTATATGGCTGGCCAGCGCACAGTCGAATTCCAATTGTAGCTCTTTAGTTTGGTCATTTAGTGGGTGAAAAGCAGTCTGTAATTCCATGACTCAGTTTTTTTTATTTTTTAACTACTGCACAAGGTCCGGCCTTGGAGTCGGTCAGGAAAACCAAACACTGGGTATTCCGGGACAAACGCGAATACTAATTTATCCATCCCTTGTCATTTTAAATTTACCCTGCCAGCACCGCTGCGAACGCCCGTGTGAGTGCTTGATGGTGTGGGCCGAGGAAGGATATGAGTCCATTGTGCTGGGACAATGAGGAGATCAACCCTGCAGGAGCCAAATTTGACTCTCAATGGAGGGCCGAACATCTGGGCTTAAAAAAAAAGAAAAGGAGCGGGGGCAGGGGTGCAGAGTTAGCAGAGTACCCTATGTCCTGCTAACTGTATTTAAAGTGACAGTTAAGCAAAATATCTAGTTTACTCTGTTTAAATGTGTTACAATGTTCATTCTAGTTTGCAACATGCTGTATCTTACAAAAACAGATTACAAACAGGGGTAAAGCTGTACTTACATAGTCATAGAGAATAAGGAGAGTTCAGTACCATATTTTTTTTTATTGGACAGCGACAAAATGCTACAGCTTGTAGCAGAAAAATGTAACTGCTGCCGCATTTAAGGTGGAACAGAAAACACACTAAATAAGCTGGCCAATAGGAACTTCAGCTCCCACAGTCAAAGTTCACTCAAAGTTTTTTAACTGCACATTTCACTCTGGTCAGTTTCCTAAATCAACAATATCGAGAGAAACAGTTCCACCTTTATTAGCATCACAACCCCAACAGTGACCTGTAAGTAACAGTCATGCTGTCAACTCAAATGGGTGTGTAAAACCCCATCGGTACAGTTTTCACCTGACTTAATTATATAACTTCTGTATAGACATCAAAGAATGTGATGATTTGGGCACACTTAGCACGATGCTGAACTGTAATCAGTAATTTTCCATTTGCCTTGAAACCCCAATGCAAGACTACTGAAGCAAGCATCACTCAATCAAGTTTATAAAGACAGTTCAAATTAGATTTTAAGCTTTAACAGGGTTGCAACCCCTTACTGTTCTGACACTGGAGAACCATACTATTACCAGCAGCAGGTCCCTGACCCACTCAGGTCAAACAAATCACAGTAACTGATGTTCCTGGCCTCTTGAAAGCACAATACAGCGCCAACCTCTGAACCTCTTTACCACAATACATCCATGACTGTTCATCTCCACTGCTTTTCTTCTCTTTCTTCTGCTTTTTCTTCTGTTGAAGCCTTCTTTTATTCCTTCTATATTATACTCTAGTCTCCACTTCATAGTGCCCACTCTACGGCCTGGTTCTTTACGGTTTTTGTATTATTTCACTCATTGTAGTCCCGACGTATCAATGGCAGCTCGTTCGGTTTTTATTTCCCCTTTGAATCTGAAATAAAAGCTTTCTCTTTCTCTCCAGACTAGCTGTCAGCTTATGCACCCTTAAGCAGTTCTACAAGGGTTCTTCAGTAAAGGCAACCCAAAGAACCCCATGAAAGCATAAACGGTCCTCTGCATGGTTAAACAGTCCATCTATATGACGGAAAACGCTGTACTCAGTTCTTTAAAGAATGTTTCCATCTTGTCGCCTCCTAGAACATTTTAAATACTATATAGAACTTTTTCACCAAGAGTGTGCATTCTAAAATCTAAAGCTGCCAATGAAGCGATGCCAGTGAAGAACCTTTTAATAGATGTTTCTATAAATGAAGCTAGAGCCTTTATAACGTTTAAGGACTTTGCACTTGATAAAGTGTTTTTTAACTGGTTCTTTGCCTAGTTAAATGGTTCTTAGATTGATGAATGTGTTCTACCTAATTCTTAATAGAAACTTTTTTAAGATTAAGAACCTCCATTGCTTTTCACCATTTTACACTTTTACAAAAAGAACAATGGTTCTTTAATAAAAAACTATATAGATTAACTAGTTCTTTGTATGGGGAAATGGTTCTTCAGATTGTTGGAGAATGGGTTGCACTGGGTTCTATATGAAACCATATAGCACCCAACAAAGTTCTTCTACTGCGACAATGTCAAACTATTTTTGGTGCTTTATAGAACCATTTCACCAAGCAAAGAAATTAATTGGTTTAAGAACCCTTGAAGAGCCAATGAAAAACATGCAACTCCAGTTTTGTCGATTTTCATTTTTCTACATCATTTGAACAAGACAGCTGCCGTTTCCATTGTGTACAATTTTCATGTTGAATGGACCAATAGAAATGTTACAAAATCACTTGGAAACTATAGTGGTTCTATTGACTTACACTGAAAGTAAAGACAGCGACGATATAGTAATTGAAGGTTTTTCCAAGAATCTGTACTGACAAATTGACAGCAGTGTCCACTGTATGGCTTGCCTCTCTATGATTGGCCATTCACCATAACGATTGATGGACTGCTAACTATCTTACAAAGCTATGTACTAAGTTAGTTGTTAGCTAGGCTGCTATCTCAGACTCAACAAAGGGTGGAGCGAACAATGCTAACCTTGTGATTGGTTAGTAAATGCTTACGGAAGCGTTACCCACTATTAGGACCACCCATTTGACATGGAAGGTAGAGAAATATGGTGAAATATATGGGTCCCTTATTAGTAGTTATTTATAAATAATATAAACATACTTTGTAGATGAATACTGTGGTCCAGAAGATTAACTTAATTAGAAAACAACCCAGATTTAGGTTCCTCTTCTCTTTAGACCAGTATTACTCTCTAGTCACCACCTCACTGTTAACAAATTGGCTTATCCCTTTATAACTGGCCGTTATCCTCTGGTGTAATCTGTTAATATTCATTAGTTTCAGCCTCTCCTGCATCTCCGACGGCGCCTGTGTTGCACTGATCTCCTTTTCACTGTTATTTCTCATTGTTTTCACTGTGTTTTATAGCTGCACTCTTGTTTATTGCTGGGACTAAAGCGCATTTGGGCTGATAAGGCACCAGATCGCAGTGCAGTTGGTTCCGTCGACGCAGCTCTGCTTTTTGTCAGCCCTGTCCGTTCAACGACAGCACTGACAGAGTGGAACATGTCGTTTTTTCCCCTCCTTTTTTTTTTTTTGCAGTCTCATGTCCGGTACCAGTGTGAATCAATGCTCTATATTACCAACAATAGATTGTTCTTGGCTACAATAACACTTTTGTCTGAGGATGCACCCCCCCCCCCCCCCCAGTGTAGTGTGTGGGAGTGCACTTAGATATACTCTCTCTTTCTCTCTCTCTCTCTGTCTGTCTCTCTCTCTTTCTTCCATAAACCTCTGTTTTATGAACCATCCTTGCCAAAGCCCTTAGAAAAGCCAGAGTCCAGTCCCAGTCCAGTCTGTAGGAGCGCCAGCATTGATCACCATCATAACCCGCCTGCAGCTGCCACTTATTTCATTACAGTCCAAAGAAAGCAAGAAAACAAAGTAGGTTATTTTCCTTCTTCCTTTCTTTGGTTTTCCCATAAGTGCTATTTCCAACAACCGCACAAGTTCACCACTGCACCCAACAAGCTCACTTTCTGTGGATTTTTCTTCTTAAAGCTTATTATAGAGCACAAACTTATACAAACCCTCACACTTTCAGTCACATAGAAACACTCATAATTACTGTCATTACCATTAAATCCGCCACCTAATGTGCCAGATGCCATTTCTTTAGAGGGAAAACACAATCCCTGCAGTTTGTGGTGAAAAAAAAATCAGTACACTGTAAATCAAAGCAGTTCCGTCTCTGTTTTCCACCTTTGACAACTCGCAGCACTCCAGCGAGCGCACCGCAGAGCCTGCGTGCAGCGTTTCCTTCGCCTTTTTACGCAAACTGTGCAGATCTGCTTCGAGCCCAGCGCTGTGTTGCCAAAGAAGCCCAAGTGGCGACCCTGTCAGTGGGAATAACTCGCTTACTTTCGTTAGGAGTGAAGGAGAATACGGAGGAGAGGAAAGACACAAAACTTGAATCCAAGCAGCAAAAGGCAACAGTTGGAGAGCCTGAGTGGCTGAGTTAATGACAGTATCAAATATCAAACCCTGCCCTCCGTCACTGCCTCATCTGAGGATGAAATGAAGGCATGAACGAGAAGCCTTTATGCTGCGCAGGGATGAAGATCCGTTTGTGTTTATGATGTGTGAAATTGGGTATGTTGGCTAACTTACCCTGATCCTGTCGCAGGCACGGCGCTGATCCTTCACACCAAGAAGACCCTCTCTTTCTGTCTTTCGTCCGCAACAACAACAACAAAAAAACTGGGCTGAAAAGGACAGAGTTGCTTCCCGAAGGCTCTTACTGCGCTGCTCTGTGTACTAATTCCTCCATCGTAGCGAACCAAGAGACGCTTCTGCTGCTCCCTGTGATCCTCCGCATGGTCTCCGCTCCAAACGGCGAGAAAAATACACGGAGAGACGCGATGGTGTCAGTTTACACAGCGGGTACTGACTCTCTCTCTCTCTCTCTCTCTCTCTCTCTCTCTCTCTCACTCACTCGCTTCACCCGTACCCGCAAAACCACGCCCCCTGCGCTAAGATTGGCTAAGTAGCGCGTACTCACACGTCCAGCAGTTCTCTAAACCGTTACAGCCACGCCCTCCTGCGCTACGATTGGTCAGAAACGGTGCAGTTCTAAAACGCATAGCCCCGCCCCCCTACACTGCGATTGGCCACTAGTTTTACACACACAGTGTTGTTTTAAAACGCCAGAGTCCTGCCCTGCTGACTGGCCACTGGTTCACTAGTTCACTCTCACGAACAGTACCTAAGTGCCAACAATTGGTCAGTAGCTTATACTCCGCCCATACGAAATAGGATTGACCAGAAGTTCATACCCACAAATAGAGAAACCCCACCCTCGTTCACTAGCTTCGGCCAGTAGATTATACTCCCCAGCAGTGCAGGTCTAGAAAACTAAAGCTCTCCCCAAATGCACTTCTCTTTGCCAGTAGTGCACACTCTCAGGCAGTGCATTTCTAAACACTAAAGCTCCGCCCAAAAGCACTAGGCTTGACCAGTAGTTCATACTCCCAAGGAGTGCATTTCTAAAACACTAAAGCTCTGCCCAAAAACACTAGGCTTGACCAGTAGTTCATACTCCCAAGCAGTGCATTTCTAAACACTAAAGCTCCGCCCAAAAACACTAGGATTGACCAGTAGTTCATACTCCCAAGCAGTGCATTTCTAAACACTCAAGCTCTGCCCAAAAACACTAGGCTTGACCAGTAGTTCATACTCCCAAGCAGTGCATTTCTAAACACTAAAGCTCCGCCCAAAAACACTAGGATTGACCAGTAGTTCATACTCCCAAGCAGTGCATTTCTAAACACTAAAGCTCCGCCCAACAGCATTAGGCTTGACCAGTAGTTCATACTCCCAAGCAGTGCATTTCTAAACAATAAAGCTCCGCCCAACAGCTCTAGGCTTGACCAGTAGTTCATACTCCCAAGCAGTGCATTTCTAAACACTAAAGCTCCGCCCAACAGCTCTAGGCTTGACCAGTAGTTCATACTCCCAAGCAGTGCATTTCTAAAACACTAAAGCTCCGCCCAAAAGCACTAGGATTGACCAGTAGTTCATACTCCCAAGCAGTGCATTTCTAAACACTAAAGCTCTGCCCAAAAGCACTAGGATTGACCAGTAGTTCATACTCCCAAGCAGTGCTTTTCTAAAACACTAAAGCTCCTCCCAAAAGCACTAGGATTGACCAGTAGTTCATACTCCCAAGCAGTGCATTTCTAAAACACTAAAGCTCCGCCCAAAAGCACTACGACTGACCAGTAGTTCATACTCCCAAGCAGTGCTTTTCTAAAACACTAAAGCTCCTCCCAAAAGCACTACGACTGACCAGTAGTTCATACTCCCAAGCAGTGCATTTCTAAACACTAAAGCTCCGCCCAAAAGCACTAGGATTGACCAGTAGTTCATACTCCCAAGCAGTGCATTTCTAAACACTAAAGCTCCGCCCAAAAGCACTAGGATTGACCAGTAGTTCATACTCCCAAGCAGTGCATTTCTAAACACTAAAGCTCCGCCCAAAAACACTAGGATTGACCAGTAGTTCATACTCCCAAGCAGTGCTTTTCTAAAACACTAAAGCTCCTCCCAAAAGCACTACGACTGACCAGTAGTTCATACTCCCAAGCAGTGCATTTCTAAACACTAAAGCTCCGCCCAAAAGCACTAGGATTGACCAGTAGTTCATACTCCCAAGCAGTGCATTTCTAAACACTAAAGCTCCGCCCAAAAGCACTAGGATTGACCAGTAGTTCATACTCCCAAGCAGTGCATTTCTAAACACTAAAGCTCCGCCCAAAAGCACTAGGCTTGACCAGTAGTTCATAATCCCAAGCAGTGCATTTCTAAACACTAAAGCTCCGCCCAACAGCACTAGGCTTGACCAGTAGTTCATATTCCCAAGCAGTGCATTTCTAAACACTAAAGCTCCGCCCAACAGCACTAGGCTTGACCAGTAGTTCATACTCCCAAGCAGTGCATTTCTAAACACTAAAGCTCCGCCCAAAAGCACTACGACTGACCAGTAGTTCATACTCCCAAGCAGTGCATTTCTAAACACTAAAGCTCCGCCCAAAAGCACTACGACTGACCAGTAGTTCATACTCCCAAGCAGTGCATTTCTAAACACTAAAGCTCCGCCCAAAAGCACTACGAATGACCAGTAGTTCATACTCCCAAGCAGTGCATTTCTAAACACTAAAGCTCCGCCCAAAAGCACTACGACTGACCAGTAGTTCATACTCCCAAGCAGTGCATTTCTAAACACTAAAGCTCCGCCCAAAAGCACTACGACTGACCAGTAGTTCATACTCCCAAGCAGTGCATTTCTAAAACACACACTAAAGCTAGTCCGGCTGTTATAAGGCAGTTCTGGCTTATAAGCTAAAGATCCACCTTCTACCATTGGCCAGTAGTGCATGCTCAAAACAATGGCAAGGCAGAATTACAATCCTCCTTTGCTATGATTAGTCAAAAGTTTATATTTACAAACAATTCATGCTATTCTAAATCACCAAAGCTCCACCCTGCTTTGCTATTAGTGGTCAGTAGCTCCTACTGTCAAAGGCTAAGTCCTGCTCTTCTCTGTACTACCACTGGTCAGTAGCTCATACTCACAAACTGCGTGAGTGCTAAAGCCCTGACTTCTTCTGCTATAATTGGCCAGTGCATTTCTAAAACATTAAAGCCACGCCCTCCTACACAATCATTAATGGTAGCCCTTCCCTTTTTTACAATGATCGCAAATAGAACCCTTTAAAAAAATGCTAAAGCTCTGCGTTCCTTCGTTATGATTGGCCAATAGTCCACACTCACAAACATAACAGCCACACCTTCTTGTACTACTATTGGCCAGTTCATGCTCACATATAGTGCCAACAGTACAGCCCCACCCTCCTTTACAATGATTGGCCAAAAGTTCATTCTCACAAACAGATTTGTTCTAAAATTCTAAAGCCCCTCGCTCCTTCCCTATGATTGGCCAGTATTTTTATCCTGCTCAATAGTAATCTGCTATTCTGGAACACACAAGCCACGCCTCTCTAGAACCCCTCCAAAAGTCCCTGCTCGTCTGGGTCTAGCCCTGCACTCCTTGGCTAGCAGTTTATAATCTAAGCAGTCTGCCATTCCCCGCCATGCCTTTCCACTACAATGCTTCAAACTCATAACCCCGCTCTTTAATATCGGCTGGTTCACACTTATTGGCAGTCCTAGAATATTAAAGCCACGCCCTTCTGCAATAGGCTTTGCTAGTAACTTAAAGTTACAAGTTCTAGACCAAGTACTTGTGACTTTTAACTATCAACCAGTCCTAGTTGAGTGGGGTTAGGGCTTATTTGAATACAGCAGGAGAAAATAGGAACCCAGTTTATCTACAGTAGCACAGGTTCCTCTGTTTCTTAAACTGTGTGTTTGAGAGAATCACTGAGCAGAAGTGAAGCTCAGTGATTCGTCATGATGCTCAATAGAGCTGGTACAAACACCCAAAAGCAGAGTTTCTGCATAAAGAGTTATAGTAATACAGTTATTACCAGTGTTGATTTATAACAATATACATATATTATTATTATTGTTTTTGTTTTGCTTTGTTTTGTTTTGCTATTGTGCCTATTATTATTTTGTTATTAATTTCCTGGGCATAACATCAACAATAACAACAAATATGACTGTAGAATAATAGTAAACATACAAGATGTGGGGTTATGATTAAAAGATTAGGTTGGAGGGCTCAGAAAGAAAAACTGCCTGCCTCCTCCCATTCCTATAATCCCTGTAGATTTTCATATTAGTGGACACAAAGGGATTACCACCAGCCCCCGAATCCTGAGCACATGAGAGCACGTCTGCATTCGTCTTGATGCTGTAACTCTGCAGCATGAAATATGTATGACTGGAGAAGCAGGCTGTGCCCTAACAGTGCGCCATAAGCACGCCCAATAATCATGTGATTATTGTACATGATGATTAAAGCCTTTTCTCAAAGGCGTCCAGACGTAAAACTCAATTTTTCTGAGCTGGATTAACCTATATTAATCAAGATAAAACACACACTGTTGAACGGAAGATCAATCCGAGCGATGGCGTACGGCTTTGGGATTTGTGTTGATGCATTTGTTATGGGAAAGGGTAAAAATGCCATTCTGCGTTTCAGCTTTGTGGTACACTAAGATCTTCCAATTAGTGAATTCTAATTAGTAGATGAGGCAGTGTTGCCTCAGGGTAACAACCCCATTTTCCTTACTGCACAATATAACACATTTTGCAGCTACCCATTCCTCTGTGTAGCTTGGGAGGTGTGGCATGTGAGGAGTCATGCACAGAGGCTTATGGTAGAACTGTTTATAGTTCTTTAAACATGACTGTTTAGTGTAAAAATATGTTACCTGTTATTTGTGTCTGGGGTGCAGGGGGGTCTATAAAGGGTGAAGCCTGTGGAGAGTGGTGACTTTCCTCATGGGTTTGTGCTTATCTATGTGCCTTTCAGTCCGGTGTTTAATGCTACTCCTGGCGGAATCATAGCCTTAACTGTGACGCTGCAGTGGTGTCAGAAGTGGGACAGTCAACAGTGGTGTAAGCAATCTGGTATGAAATGACGCTTCAAAGAACAAATTCAGTGTAACAGTGCAGACAGTGCTGTAAGGTTCCATAGGTAAGGAGGTACAGCAAGACTCAACAACAGCTCAACAAAAACTGGTGCCACAAAGCCTGATGATGGGGCTTCTTCAGAACGTGTTAATGATGAGGCATGCAGAGCCAGTAGTACGATGCTGGTGACGGAATGCTCAGCAATGGGTCTGGCATGCCAAGGCTTGATGGAGGAGATGGTTTGGTGAGGCATGACGCCGGTGCCAGTCCAAAGGGAGCACTGCAAAAGCACAAGCCCAATGGAAGCTTTAGCAAGGGAGGAGCACTGCAGTGAGTGGCACAGCATAGCCAAGTTTGCTGTGGGTCAAGTGCAGCATGGACATGCAAATTGTTTAGCTTAGGCCAGTCACCAGTGGTGGGGGTAAGGCTCCAGCATGCATTGGTAGGCAGAGGAGAAAGCGGAGGGTGGCTGGGTGAAGCCTGTGGGTAGTGTTGACCTCCCCTATGCATTCTTGCTTATATATTTGCCATTCTGCCTGGTGTTGTATAAAAGAGCACTACTTGTGGCGAAATCATGGCCTTCCTTGTGTCTTCTGCTACACCAACACTACTGCATCTAATGGCAGTGAAAGGGTTAATAAGGAATGGAAGGGTCTGAATTAGCCTTTAAAAGCGTGTACTTGGTAACACTGTTTCTTGGTAGGGATTTTGTGCAGCTTGTGGATGAAAGGCTTTTATGCACTAGACAACCACCCTGAACAAAAATCCATTTATCATCAATTCTCATCCATTCAGAAATATAATTCATATCTGTTAGAGAGTGATGTTAAAAGTCATTTTTTTGTTATAGGAAATTTCCAAAATGGCTTTTTTGCCCACAAGCAACAGTGCAACAGTGGAATGGATTTAGCCAGTGGCAAATGAAGAGTCCCTTATGCAACCACCTCAGAGAACAGAGAGCAGCTATTGTTTGGTTCTTCATTCAGAATCACATTCTGTATTTGTGTTTTTGTTCATTTTGGAAATCCAACTTAGTTAGTACTATTGTGGGTGCAACACTAGCGGCTACAATCCCTTTCCAGTCAATACGGTCATATATCAATCAGCATGCAGTTGCATAATATCATCAATGAGGAAAACAAGACTGTCGCCACAATGGAAGCTACTTACAAAGATAAAAATGGCACAGACTGAAAGTCTACAAGCACAAAAGTATCTAAAAGTTTGGCATTATGTCTGAGAAATCCATCAAAATATACCCAAAAGCCTCCAGACTTTCCTTCTAATGAGTGAGTTTAGCTACTTTAGGGTCACCAATTGTTAATATATTCCATTGCACTCATACAGCTCTCCATAGGAGAGCATTTAAAAGTATAATTGGACGTTCTGAAGTGGCTGCATATGAGCCTAAAGTCAACATGCCCAGTGGCTGGAGGGGTATTAAGCCCCCCCAGCACTGAGCTATGAACTGTGTTCTTTGGAGTGATGAAGCACCTCTGAGATGAAGTAGAGTGGTGATTCCGAGGCCGGATTTTTACAGCACTTACTGTCATCATACCCCACTACTACCAGTGCATATTCCCAGCCTCGGCCATGACGAACACATAAACTAGCTCTGTTCTGATTGGCTACCTTGTTTTGTATATGTTGTCTCGTATCTCACAAGGGCATGGGTTTGCATGTCCCTACCAATATTTTTGGTTTAAAGAATTGCCCCCACCCATAATATATATATATTTAGAGCGTGTAATTCAGATTGTTATGGCCAGACTCGGAGGAGCAAGAGCTGATCAATGAACTAGCGTTACGTTATCAGGGCACTCCGTCCACATACCTCAAGCACCGAAGAAAATGTAATTTTTCAGATGATGTACTCTCTTTTCATGTCATACCAACACGTTTGATTCTTTGTAGATATCATGTCAAGGTCAGGAGCTTTTTCACCTCCCAGACTGTAAGTCATAGGTAGTAAACAAACTAGCCAGTAGCCAGTGGATGAAAACCTGCTACCAAACATATACTACTGAAATATAAATTAAACTAATGTTAGTTAACCATGTTGTCTTGCGTTAACTGGAATGTTAATCCTACAATCCTAATCCTACAGCAGTCAGATTGTTAGCAGGAGTGATACTGAGACCTAATCTACGCCCTTGGTGTCTCATTCAAAAAAGCAGTCCAGGCTGATCTTCTGTGTGAATATGCAGAGCTAAACTGCCATAAGCTGAATAGTCAGATATATGCGGGTGTTTATAACATACATAACAAACTAAATTAATTGTAACCATTTTATTGTATTTATCATTTTTTGTAAAAAATATAACATTTTGATGTAGTGTTTAAACACTGTTTAATAAGTGGGCCTTTAAACAACTGTCACGTCCTGGCATGACATACCATCTTCCACGATTTCACATCCACAATTTTTTTCATAATTTCTGACTAACACACTCCTTGAGATGTAAACAGGGTATTTCAGAGTAGTTCATGTGAAATGATTCATTGCAGAGAAACCTAAATACTGATTTATTTACGGTGGTGGTGATGAAAACCAGGGGACACCATGTCCTACAACACAAGTATATCTATTTTTGATTTACTGTTCAAAACCTCCAGTGAACCTACAGGGGTTTATATAAGTGATGTCAATGATGATAAAACTCAAAATAATTCTAAATAAAGCTTTCTTTGTGCACTGTATTATTTACAATGCCCTCCTGTTCCACAATTAATTAAGTCAATTAAATAGATTCAAATGCATTTAAAGCCTAAATATGATCATAAAACCATTTTTTTCACTAGAATTAAACATTTCACACCCAACCACTTTAAATGACTTTGGTTACATCTCAATCAATTTATTGGGTAAAATATTACAAACAAATGTGTTGAGTTCTCCTCTAAGGTTTAGCCAAGGAGATATGCCACCACTACCTTAGGACACCCCAAGCCCTCTTTTATAGAGTGAGACATCAGGAAGGTCACTAGATGGTCACAGAACGGCCCTAGGTTAAGAGGGGTCAAAGGCTGTCGTCAGTAACCTATGTGACTGCCTGACATGACTAAGACAATCAAATCCTTACCCCCACGTCTAGTGTAAGTCTTTCCCAGAAGAGTAGAGACTATTACTGCAACTCCCTTGATTTCAGGAAAACCATTGAAAGATCAGGTGTGTACAGACTTAGACGTAGAGTGTATATAAGATCTCATGTAAGCTGCATAGGCAGCTTGAATTCAAAGGGAAAAGTGCTATCTTGGGGAAAGCAGACTTCTTTTTGATGTTCAACACATGCATACTGCATCAGCCTGTAAACTCTGGCTGGGTAAAGGAATATTATGTCGCTAGCACATAGCTTAAATAATTTGGCTCAGGGCCTTGCTAAGCTGTTGAATCAGCCGCATGAATAAAAAAAGCCTTTCTGGGGGAAATATTGTGCATTTTCTTCCCCTTGCTGAGATTTCAGTACACGCAAGCGTGACGTTGCTAAGGTCGAGCAAAAATTCTCAGCCTGTGTGCTGAGCTCAAGTGGAAGGAGGGTAACGGTGACGGCTATTTTTCGAGTGATTTCTGTGCTTAGCCGCAGAATCTTCATTACAGTTGAGTGGCTCAGGTACTCAGTGCTGCCAAAGCCTTCTGCCCCGGGGGCCACTCACAGTTTGGGCAGAAGAGTCCTCAGCGTGGGGTCCTGGGGCTGGAGACGGCACGGATGCTTATCACTCTGTTTGGACGAGGATTTCACTCCGCAGTGCAAAATGAATAAGTAATGCAAGAAGGTCTGCAGCAAAACCCAGGGGACCACCCAGGCAAAGCCAGGAAAAAGCCCTACAATGAGATACAATACAAAAGCCCACTGCCTACATGATCTCATTCTGACCCCGTATATAAGCTCTATATATGTTGCACCTTTTTAACACACCAAGTTCACACAGCGGAGATTAAAGAGCAGACACTCTAAATTCTTTACTTATTAACCAAAAGAACTAAGAATGAAACACACGCTGCCTTTAAGAGCTTATGAAAAAGAGCTCTGTTCTGATTGGGCACCAATCAATTAAAAAAGTAGTCCAGACTCAAACACTCTACTACAGAAACGGACTGGAGCTAACTTCTTGAGGCTAAATAGCACAACATCGCACACATAACACATAAACATAATCTTTAAGTTAACAACACAACATATTTACTTTATTTGTTTGAAGTTTCTCTTACTGTGAGTC
Source organism: Megaleporinus macrocephalus (assembly GCA_021613375.1). Taxonomy (NCBI): domain Eukaryota; kingdom Metazoa; phylum Chordata; class Actinopteri; order Characiformes; family Anostomidae; genus Megaleporinus; species Megaleporinus macrocephalus. The sequence goes on along the minus strand of CM038725.1, from coordinate 22,965,598 downwards.
CAGCACTTCCCATGAGCCTTTGCACATCCATACTAACACAAGCAGGCCCGGAGTGCCTAATCGGGAGATTCGGGAGGATTCCCGATGGGCCAGGTCATGTCAATCTCGAGTTTGGGCCGGTTGGAAGGAAAAAATTATTCCCGGACATTTATCTGTCACTTATCTAATCTTGTTCTTGCATTCATTCCCTATTCAACTACATATTCATTCTCTATTCATCTGACAGCACAGCCCCTACATCGCAGTAAAATAGATCGGTTCTACCATCTGAGTGAATTCTCCCCCCCAAATGTTTAAGTTGGTTGCGCCCACGAGTCGTCTTTTCTGGAGCGGTAAAATTAAATATAGCAGCAAAACAGCGCGAAGCGTCAGTCAGTGGTGATGGAGGGCATAAAGAGGACAGGTGGAGTTAAAAAGAGAAAGGTGTTCGATGAAGATGCTGCCAAATGTGCGAAATGAACAGACCTGTTTTCTGGAGGACAGACCCCCAGTTACAGCCGGTAAACAAGAGATATGTATTATCAGTGTACAGCTATAGCGCAACGTTTGCAACGTCAGCCTGGCGTAGTTTATTTAGTAGAGCCCAATACACAACATTAATCACAAATATCCAGTTTCAAGCTAAAAATAATAAACATAATTTAGAAGTGCAGTATATTAAAAGCTGAACTCATTAATGGAATGTTTTTGTAGCGTCAGAGCAGCAAACCCCTTTCCAATGCTACTGGATGGAGGCCGTGACTACTGAAGGGACAGGTAGAGGATAGTCTGACAGAGTTATATAACTCTGTATAATAACTAAGATAGTTATTTGTAATGTAAAGTATAACATAGAGAATAGACATGATATACTTTAAATTGTGTTAATTGGGAAATTCTCATGTCTATAGACAGTGTTATTAATAAAGTTGAGAAACAGTGCACCGATTAAGAGGCTTTTGATGCTGTAGGTAGCTACTAAACACGCGTGTAGTGAAGCTACTTAAGAGTTTAGTGTAAACCTAACAATAGAGCACCTCTCTGTTGGGAAGAAAAATGTTATTTTAATTCAAATTTTTTGCTTATGTACAAATGTAAATACGTTTTCATCTTTATCACATTTTTTACCTTTTAAATCTTTATCTGATTTAAATTTGTACTAAACATGTTTAAGTGAAGTGTTTTCTGTTAACGTACCAACATATACCTGAACTTTTACGCTATAAAAAGGCCTTGTAAGAGCTAGCTGCTGTTTCATTTATTCAAATTCCTCCTCCATGGAAAAAGTGGGCCGGATTTGGGCATGAAACTCCCGGGCTGAAAAAGGGGCCCACTCTGGCCCTGGGCACAAGCCAGTAGTGATGCAAAACAGAACATGAAAAAAAAAATAAAGAAATAATCATCACTTTAGGCATTTTAATGCTTCAAGCTTAAACATCAATGCGGCAAAAAAAGTTCTTTGGAGTGATGTTACAGAAGCACCGTTCAGTGTACGGCTCAGTGTAAGGCGGGGTATGCCATGGGAAGTTCGCCAGTCCATAGCATGGCCAGTACTTACTCACGCACGGGCAATTTAGAGTGAGTGGTCAACCTATTATGCATGTACGCGTGGGAGGAAACCGGAGTACCCGGAGGAAACCCACTAAAGCACGGGTAGAACATGCAAACTCCACACAGAACGGCCCAGACCGGGAATCCAACCTGGATCGTCTTGCTGTGAGGCGACAGTGCTGACCACGGCACCACCAAGCCGCCCGCCTGTAAATTAAGATGTGTTAAAAAACTTGATGTAAAAGGATTCAAACCAAAGTTGTTGTTTTTTTAACTCGGAATTACACATTAAAGCCAAAAACCATTTAAAGAGTGCATCATTACAAACACGCTCTAATCACTGAAATCCTCCCCCTGACAGAGTGGACCACAGCATCGTTATGTACAATTGGCCCACCATATGGCGTATTCCATTAAAAGTTAATTTGACAAGATAAGAAGGGGGTGATTTGCATTTTTGCTCTATAAGAAGTGTGGATAGATTATGCGCCGGGGGATTAACGGCTGTTTTTGCTGATTATTCGTCTGATAAGCGACCGCCAGCCATCGCTGCTATGACAACGGCCTTTCTGTCAGCGTTCGGCCATTCATTCTGATGCAAGGAGCAAAACAATGATCATAAAACACATTACAGTTAAACATAAAATTGTCAGTGTTGGAAATGAAAGCGTTTCTTTATTGTTGTTGTATTTGATGTGATGCGTACTGCTTCGTGGGAATAACAAGGGAGTGAGCATCATCAGTAAAGGGTAAGTGTTTGTTGTGTTAATCTGTGCTAGGATGTGGGCTTAGCTGTGAGGGGTTTGTGTGAGAGGCATCCATCAGGATGAAGTGTGTGGCTACTGGTGACCTACCCTTAAGGTTCAGTGCCATAACTGTGCCTTTTCTCTTGATTTCACAACATAATCCTGGGCTTACTGTCTTACTCTACAGCAACGTTACAGTGGTGTCAGAAGTGGGATAGTCATCAGACTGGTGCTCCACAGGGGAAGTCATGGCAATGGGGCCAGCACAATGAGGTTTGAGGCCAAAGGTGGTGTGGTAAGGTGCAGCGGTGGTGCTGATGAGAGGTAGACTGGTGAAAGCAATTGTGAAGTGTTGTATATTTCAATGTGGAAGCTCTGCAGCGAGCAGCAGCACTGCAGAGAAAGGACCCTGTCCCATGGGCTGTGGCCTCAGGAGAGACCCCAATGAGAAAACGCCCTGCAGTGTTTATGTTAGCTGAGACTACACTCTCTTATTTGGCTCGAGCTGGTGGGTCTGGCCAACCTTTGAAGGGGGGCTGTGTAAAAAAACTGGTCGGCGCTAGCCTCTAGAAACTTGTGAGTCGTTGCTTCTTTGCCAGACTTTGCCAAAACAAATGCCAAGATCCTGCATGTGATATTCAGACACAGGCTATTAAATTTAACTACCACTGTGCGGATATGCTCACAAATGGCAGTTAATTACTTAAAATCTGACATGGCCTGTATCTGGATTGTTTTTATAGCAATCATCTGTATTTAAAGATATATTACACTGATTTCTATGAAAAAATTCTATGTAATAAGAGATTATTTCACGTATTGTATTATGTTAATAACTCTGTAACATCCTGTATATAATAGTTTTTACATGTCTAGTCAGACCTGCATGTATAGACGTCCATATATTTACACATCTCTTAAGCTCTTTCCTACAGCTTCTTATTCTTATTAATTTTTTTATTTAATGTGTTTTTTTTCTCAGTTACATATTTGTTAATAGACTGCGATAAATGTGTGAAATAAGTTTGTTGTATGTGTGACAAGCTTGGCAAAATAAAATGATTCTGATTCTGATTATGAATATACAGTATTATTGTTGTCTAAAACAACATTTATTTTATATCCATTCATATTAGAGAGGTACATACAGTCAGCTTTAATTTTTTTTTACTATTCTATTATTAGAAACTTTAAATATATAAACTCAATTCGTTCACTGGTAGGTTTGGAGAGGGAGTAAAACGGCTATATTTGTGTTGTAGACTTGGCAACCCCTGGTTCTTATCAGCACCACTGTAAAGAAACCTGAGTGCCTCTGCAATGAACCACTTCACACCAAACCCCTCTGACTGACCCTGTTTTCTCAACCACTCCAGAAATGTAGAAGTCCCCTTTCCAGCAGAGGTTTACAGTGAGATAAACGCTGCCTGCAGGGTAAACGCACTCTTGCTTTTGGCTGAATTATTCACCAAATTAGCGTCTGGAATCAGAGTTCACATTTCCGTCTGCAGCATTAATGTGCAGATTGTTTATACAAACACTGTTTGAAACTAAATGTGTCACGTTCCCGGCTTTCCCCGCTTTCAAACTGCGGAGGGAGGTGCCTCGTCCCTGAGAGCTACACAGTGGGACGGGGTAGCGCATCACGTAATACATAGTAAGCACTGTCATTGTGGCTGGAAGCATTGTGACGGCTGTATTGATCTCCACAGGGTTTTCTCCAGATGAAGGTTGCGCTCTTGCACAGCCATTGATGGGGGGATTACTCTGGGTTTCTCTTAAACCGACCCAACACAAGGCTCATCTGAGCCCTATTGATGGAAGCCACAACTTTGAGGAGATGGGCTTCTAATCAGATAAGACACAAACTCTCAGCAGCCCGCCGCAATTCGGAATTCAGCCTAATCTTTAAGCCGCACTTTGTGTTTTTAAGACCATTCTGTTTACTTTGGTCGCTTATATTGCCTCTAAGTTTCATTCTTGAAGGAATTTCTGAGCAGATGACTTAGGAGCTCAGGGAAAAACTTTTTCGTCCCTTTAGAGCAAGCGTGGAACCACTTGTCATGTTAACAATTGTGATATTTGTACAATTTTATATATAACAAGCAGACCGACAATATATGAAGTTATTAGACGTTCCATTCATTGTTTAAATACACAGTTGAGTCACATTATAATGACCACCAACTAATATCCACAGTAACCTCCATGTGCACAGACAGTGTACAGACAGCAGCTAGAGACTAGCTGGGAGACTCAATAAGGTCCTGGTAGGTTGTTATTTGTATCTGAAGCCATGCAGCTTGTATGGTGTACGTGATCTGCAAAAACAGATTCATACATCGGTTGGGAGTGCCTTCTACATGTATGGGTGGGCCCAGAGAATGCCACCAAAACATTCCCCAGAACATAACACTGCCACCTACGTGCTGCCACCATCGAAAGTAGGAAGTGGTTGTAATAATGTGTCACGACTGCATAACTCTGGAAATAATTAATTTGTTTAATTGTTATATTGTTGCTGTCCTAAGATTTCTATTTTTTATACATCATTTGAATATCACAGCTGGCCTGTATATTGAGTGAGGATTTTATGATAAATGGACCAATGAAAATGCTTTAAAATAGCTTGGATTTTTTATGATTTCATTGACTTACATAAAAAGTAAAGATTGATTTTGGTCTCTCCTGTAAAGTTGCCATTGCGGAGATGCATGTTTTTCTTTGGACAGTGACGACATAGTAAGTAATAGTAAGCATGATTATAGTCAGTTTAGTCAAGTTGTTTGAAATATTGGGAATTCCAAATATTATTTAATTACATCTAAATTCTAAAAGTCATCCTAATCATTTAAGGAGAATCTCCGTTCATTGTTTTGAACCTTTAGGGTGTTCTAGGCCTCTACTAATCTAGACCTCTCTCTGCAGGTACAGTATTGACACTGTTATTTCATTGTGATGAGCTAAAAAGTGTTAAAAAGTGGAAAAGTTATTCAGACAGGATGTTTTTCTCTGTGGGGGAAAAGGGGCTGGAGCTGAACTGAATGACTTAGATGTTAGATTAACAGTTAACATGATTAGGAACTCAAAAAAAAAAATTCACGACGTTTTGATTTTCAAATGTTTTGATTTACAATTGGAGGAATTTCATGAGATGAAGTTCTAGACATGTCACTCACTGTGAATACTGTGAATAGTTTAAGAAGATTTTGGTTAGTTAATATAAAAGCAAAACAGCAGCTAAAACTCTTTACCGAAAGAGTCACTGTAAATATTATACTAATTTTAGGTTTAATGTGTTAATGTCTGGTATATGCTTCAAAAGAAACTTTTAAAATGTGCATTCCGTGTTTATTTAGCCAAAAATGCCCATTTATTGCTAGCACACTATTAGTATCCCAAATATAAGTGCCAGAGGAAATTAGCATAAGGTATTTTTGCTAATTGTTGAATCCATAATAGCCTCATTAAAATAGCCTCATTAAAAATCTCATCAACGTTCTAACATATTATTAGAAATTATATAGGGGAACTAGCAGAAGTTAGCAAAGTGTGTTAGGTTTAATTACTTCAAAAAACATTCCTGTGCACAAGGATTAGCTTACCGCTAACACTTAGAAACCGGGGTGCTAGTGAAAGTTAGCATGGCCAAAAAGCATTCTTGGGCAAAAGCGTTATCAGTGCTAACACACTATTGAAATACCATAGGGTGCTAGCAGAAGTTAACTTGAGGTGTTTTTTCATATTTAATCTAAAAGAACCAAAAAAGGTTTGTGTACACCAGAGTTAGCTTAAGTCTAACACATAGAGCCACTAGCAGAAGTTAGTCTGGCCAGAAAACAATATGTACCAGTGTTAGCTTAGTGTAACACACTATTAGCAATCCCATAGGGGCACTATTGGTAGTTAGCAGAAGCTGTTTTTCTTTCATTTTGACCACATTTTGACATTTAGGCATGAAATGAAGGTGATTTGCACACCGTTAATTCTAAACTTGAACAGTGATGGTATATGAAATTGGAGCCAATCAATAATCTTTGTGTAAATAAAATGTTTATGCACTATTATGTACTTGAGCCAATCAGTACTAGTCCTAAACCTCAGCCTCTTTCAGAACATATCAACATATATCAATGCCTTTATTCAGGAAACCAAGAGATGTGGAGCCAGGTATCAATTTTATAGAATGGCATAGGTCTTCAAAGGAAAATCATGATTTTTTTTAATGATGTTTCTTGTTCTGCCTTCCGAGAAAAAAAAATCAGATTTAACTCCCAGGAGAATAACGTCTGTGCTAAAATGGGTTTAGAATGAACAAAATTTTCCACTTCACCAGCCACCTTGAGCTTTCACTTCACCTTACTAAGTGACAAGCCATGCATACCATTAAGTCAAATTCATTTCTCTCAAGTCCTGATGGAAAACTCTGTTTATTGGACCATTTTTATTTTTATTTCTCGGTTTGGGCTCAGGGCCTACTTCAGCGAGGTTGTGTTCGTCGTGTGGAACAGGAACGGAGCAGAATGTAGCACAGGAGCAGGACAAATGTGGAAAGTAGGCCAGGACAGAGAGGTAGGGTGCAGACTCATTATGGCGAGGTGAAAGGTCAGATCCCGTGGGATACAGCTACAGGTGTAATACTTAGACAGGGTTGCTCCAGTTTCAATCAGAAATGCTGCGCAGAGGGCTCGAACAAAGGTAAATAATGACAGTATTCGGCAACCGTGACTTCACAGGCAAGCCCCTCATTTACAGTAGAGGAATGTATCAGCTCCTCAATTCGCCAGGAGGCCCAGAACTTGGTAATGAAGCAGAAGGTCATGGCTTTGATCCTGACTCATATCATCCTGCTACAGCCACAGTGCCCTAGAGCAAGGCACTCAAACCCCCAGGGTGCTCCAGAGGGACTTCTCCTCCTGCTGGCATCTGGAGGTCACTTTGTACAGAAGCGGTGGCTAAAATGACAACACAAAGGCAGTACAAGTGTCATATGATTGGGTAATAGGTGCCATGTGTCATGATCCAGTCACTGATCCAATCACTGTATGTGATATCTGGTCAGATAATCGAGTCAGCAACGTGAATTATACCACAGGAGACCAGAACACTTTGCAACAAGTCACTTCAAAAGTAAGTAATGAAGCTTCACAGGTCAGTACAGCATGATTTGCCCTTTCCAATGGGGCCTGGAGATATGGACCTTGGAATCTCACTAAATTATAGACGCACCCTAGATAGTCTTGCTAGTCTTGCCGAGACGCTGAACCATGGCGAAGGTCCAGAGAGCCTGAGAAATTTAGAGTGCCATAAGGGTCACCAACTTCTAACTTCTTAGAAGCTTGGCATGCCGTTCCCAGTGATCGTATTGCTGGCCTTCAGGAAATTAGAAATATGGAAATCACCAGCACCAAAGTCCTCACCTGTTGTCTGCTCTCTGAGGTGTCTGAGGTGTTGTCAGTGTCACAATCACCGGATCAGCAACACGCCAATATCAAGTCAACATAAAGCAACATCAGCTTGCGCAGTCCGTAGTGCTAACTATGTTCAAACAGTAAATCTAGCTGTATATGATTTATGTTGTATTCTCTGGAGCTACATCTCACAGTATATAAACCACATATTGTTGGTGTCAAAAGGAAACCAAAACCAGCCATTTTTTTGTGATTTTTAGCTATATATATAATTCTATAAGTCATTCTTATTGTGTCATAGTTTCATGATGATTGGACCAATGACTTTGCTTCAAAAATGCTTTAAATAAAACACTGTTCCATTAAGTTCCATTGGTCTCTCCTGTAAAGTCTTTTATTTTGGAGATAATTTTTTCTTTGGACAGTGACAATATAAACAATATAGTACTAACAGGGCTTATACTTACCGGGTAGGGAAAGTTTCTGCACAAGTACAAATTTAATGATGATTAAAAATATTTAAATAAATCAATAAACTAGACTACTGTCTATTTACAGTAGACAGATCACCTCAAAAAATCAGCTGGAGCAGCTTGTGCTCAGATTATATTTGAGAATCCAGTGCTTTACTACCCACGTGTCCTAAGTTTGAATGTTTTGAAAGCAAGTTCATCAAGTTCAACACTGATGGTTTCAGCCTGACTAGTTTTCAGCCTAGCCACTTCTCAATGAATTTGAATTTACCATAAACTTAGCTGAGCCTGTACTGCTTACTTGTGGTGTCGTGTTTTTGGTTTTAGGATAAACACCTCCTACTAGTTTAAAATACTTAAAAAAAGTCAAAGCCAAACATACCACCATCTACCTATTTAACACACTAACAGATACAACGCTACAGAAATTGTCATTGTTACAGGAATAAAACTGAACAATAGATAAAACTTAAGATGTTTTAAGGATCCAGGCGCTTTATAGGTTGGTTTGAATAAGTCAGCTAATAATGCTTGAAAAGATGAAGCAGGTGACTGATAACTTGACTTGTGACTTATTTATATAATAGTTTTTATGGCCTTGTTATGCAGTAGCTATAACATTGAAAGGTGGTGGCGGTGGTATTTATGGTGGTACAAAGCATGTTGTTAAATGGCTTAAAAAGTATTCCAGCTGGTTGCAAAGGTGTGTGATGCTTCTAGCAGGTGCTGGACCTGTGGTTAAGCACACACAAGAAGCACCCTCTCTGGTGTTGACATTGTATTTTGGGTGGCCAGGGGAGCACCGCTGTTGTTGCTGCCATCCCCAGAAGCTTGAGAATTAATGCTGTAAGCTGTGTGGAGTTCCACCAGACGTGGGAATAAGAACAAAGTATTCAGTGTCTCTGGTAAGGCATACCAAGGCAGAGGCTGGAGAGAAGACTGGGGGGCGTCAGTTTACTGGTATGTTGGACATTCAGATACCCCTGTTGTAGAGGAACCTCAGGGTGAGTGTCATGTGCCCTCGCTCCCCAGTGATTATGCTTAAACTGCGTGAGCTTACTGAAACCTATGACCGTTGAAGGGGGCACTGTGTAGCAACCTGCCACTGGTTGCATGACTATAGGAGCATGGAAGGCGTGGCTATGCAGAGCAGCCAGACATACAGGCATTGGGAGGCATTGCAGAGGCAAGTTGTTGTTAGTCTAGGATGTGTTGTATGTGTTGTTTGTGTGAATGTGTGCTGGGTTATGGGGTAGATTCTCCTCCACAGAGCAGAAATGTGTGGTTGGAAGTATCCTGTCTGCTAACATGCTCATTTCAGCAGTACCTTCGCTGTGGTGCTTTCCTGCTGCTTTGTTCAATAAAAGAGCATTTGCTATTTTCAGCATATCATTTTATGCATTTCTGGAATGCCGATGTCACTCTATGTGGAATATTTGCACAAACATTTGTGGCTGTACCTCAAAAAACAGTGGGCTATGAAACACTGCCAGATTTTTGGTGTAGAATAAAAGGAAGATTAAAAAGATGTTGGCTTTGTTTTATTTGCTTCAGTAAATAATCACCTTTTATTCTTTTGGAAGCATAATATGTTGAGCAAAAAAAGAAATGACATATTTTAAGATTGTGTGTGGGCCTGAGGTACCAATTTTAGTAAATGGGGTGCTAACAATGCATGTGCTATGCATAGTATACACTATACAGGAAAGTATTCACAGCGCTTCACTTTTTCAGTATTTTATGTTACAGCCTTATTCCAAAACACAACATAACACAATACCACATAATGACAAAGTGAAAAACGTTTGTTTGAATTTTTTGCAAATTTATTAAAAATTAAAAAACAGAAAAAAATAAAATCCATGTACACAAGTATTCACAGCCTCAAAATTGAGCTCAGGTACATCCCTGAAGAAAACCTGCTCTGGAGCGTTCTGGACCACAGACTGGGGTGAAGGTTTATCTTCCAACAGGATTATGACCCTAAGCACACCTCCTTTTTATCTAAGCCAAGATAAAAAGGAGTGGCTTCAGGACATCTCTGTGAATGTCCTTGAGTGGCCCAGCCAGAGCCAAGACTTCTCTGGAGGGATCTGAAAATGGCTGTGCACGCTCCTCATCCAACCTGATGAAGCTTGAGAGGTTCTGCAAAGAAGAATAGGAGAACCTGCCCAAAAAGACTCAAAAAGACTTGAGGCTGTAATTGCTGCCAAAAGTGCTTCAACAAAGTATTGAGCCAAGGCTGTGAATACCTATGTACATGTGATTTTATTGTTTTGCAAATAATTATTTTCACTTTGTCATTATGGGGTATTGTGTTTAGAATTTTGAGGGGAAAAAGTTATCCCATTTTGGAATAAGATAACCAAATGTGGAAAAAGTGAGGCTGTGAATACTTTCTGGCTGCACTGTATGTGCAACATGTGGTGCTTATAGTGCATCTGCAAAGTGTCTCAGTAAACAAGACATGTTGTCTATATTATCCTCTTTTTGTAAGTGTTGTCACAATGCCTGTGCTGCTTTACTCTTTTGTGAATATACCTTTCTATCCACAGTGAAAAGATATATGCAATCACTGTGTTCCAGTTGCATGTTGACTAACCCTAACCTGGACACAGATTTGCCCTTAAATAATCAGTGTCTTAAGTGTCTTATGAAAAAGTAAAACTGCCAGCCTTAATGCAGTAAATGAATAAAACCTTTACTTTTTAATCGGAATGTTTTTGACTTTGCCTGCCAGTTTCGCTCCGGTCATGTGCAGTCATTACTGCAATGCTGTTCTCCTGCAGCTGGCAGCGGTGTCAGGTTAGATACCGCTTCAAATAATGAGCCCTTCATTTACAGGAAAACCTTCCGAATGAATGCTGTAGCCTGTAGCCTGGTTAGCAATTATGCTAGCAAGTGCCATCAAAGTCCTTACAGCGACGGCTGTTCACTCAGCGGCCATTTTGCAGCACTGCCGGACAGTAATTGGCAGGCATATAGGACCAGAACCCTCTCTCTTTGAATGGGGAGAGACTGCTACACTTCCTAACCTCAAATTACTGTTTCAAGAACATTTTTCAAATCACTGAAAGAATCTGACAAAAGCCTCATGAGAGGTTTGTAGGCTCTGGCTCAATAATGTGGCTCAAAAATATGATTTTTTCAATTTGTACTGGTAGATCTCCACAATGAGCTCTTTTTGTTGAAAAGCGGGTCTATTTCCGTAAACGAACCCCATGTTGTACGTTGCAACCTTTCCCAATTCATATTTCAACTAGTGACCGGTTAATAACACCTCTGCTGCAACCTATATTTAGACCTATATTTAATTGCCAGCAACGCATGTCCAAAAACATGGCTTGATGTTCACCACTGTGTTCAATGCCTCTGCTTTTAACTGCACTGGGGACTGAGGAGACAATTGCTGCAGGTTTGAAAGTAAAAGTTTTCCAATCTTGCTTTAGATTTTAGATGCTCAGCAGTTCTGGGTTCACCTTTGCAGAGCCAGTTTAGTGTCTGGACTCTTTTACTCGTGTCTCCATGCTGTTGTAATCTATACAGGTTGTGGTTCATTGTCTTTCTGAAATAAGGAGGAAAAATTCCCTGAAAAAGGACTGCAGCATATGTTCCTCCATAGCCTGTATATATCATTCAACATTAATGGAGCTTCACAGATGTGCTGTAATGCTCCCCCATGCCATCACAGACGCTGGCCTGTGAACTGTGCACTGATAACAAGCCGGATGGTCTCTCTTTTCTTTAGCCCGGAGGATGTGCTGTCCATGATTTCCACAAAGAATTTTAAATTTTGATTAGTCGGACCACAGGACACTTTTTACTCCTCCTCAGCTCATCTTAAATGAACTCGGGTTCAGAGAAGGTGACTGAATCTATTTATATCTGGATTCTTCTTTGCATGGTACAGTTTAACTTGCATTTGCAGATGGAGTGATGAACTGTGTTCACCGACTATGGTTTTGGGAAGTGTTCCTGAGCCCATGCGGTGATTTCCAATACAGAATCAGATCTGCCTTCAACGCTGTGCCATCTGAGGGACCAAAGATCACGACCATTAGGTATTTTTCTCTGAATCTTTTAATGGTAGTATGTAATGTAGTTGATAAAACCTAAGAGTACTTTGCTATTCTTCTTTAATTTGTTGCACTATTTGCCTGTGCAGTCTTTCACAGAGTGCTGAACTTCTGCCCATCTGTGCTTCTGAAGGGCTCAGCCTGTTTAAAATGCTCTTTTTATTACCATTGAACCTAATTAGCCAACTAATTCAATTAATTTGAGCTTTTTTGTTGGCATTTCATTTAAAATGGGCATATGTTTTGTCACATTGTTCTATCCTCATTATTAGCTCATTATCTGAAGCTGTGCTGAATCTGACAGCCTTCTAGTAGGGTTTGGTTTTGTACAATGCAATACTTGCAGCTATTAATGAGACTAAACTAAAAAATTACGATGACTGACTTGTGGGTACATCTGTAGGTCAATTGAAACATTCTATATGAAAAATAATAAATGGGCAAAAGCAGTTAAGCAACAATACTGAGACAAAGAAATCATGTGACCATCACGATCAGCACGTTAAGCCTGATTTGCTTGTTTCAGTGAACATGAATCATCTTAACCGTCGTGGTTTGTTTTTTTACACATAACACTCTACTCACACTGGAAAGATGCATGAAATGCCTGCATATTGGAAACAAGTACGTGCGCGTGTGGGCCTATTGAATCTCCACATATGAAAAATGGTTACAGCATATTTTCTGTTGGGTTAATGTCAGCATGAATAAACGCTGAAATAAATCTAAAGCTCTGTTTTTATTCCGTCGTGCCTTTGTCCCTTCCTCTGCCCTGCATTTGTTGTGTTTCTGCTGGAGCTGCTGACCTCCCAGAGCGATATGAACAGTTGTCTCTCTCTGTTTACCTGTGCTTAAGGTGGCGAGACTGCTGCAGTCTTGCCGGGTTGACTTTCTGATCGGGGAGAGGGAGCCGGCATGATTTCTTCATCATGACAGGCTGGGAATTGACTCACACTGCAGCGCGGTGGGGGGGGGGCAGACAGAAGTTACCGCGAGCACGGCTTCAAGCTAATCTTGCGCACTTAGAGGAAAAACAACAAAAACAGGGAAAACAAGGCTAACATGAGCATAACATGAAAGAAAACAATGCTTGCTGGGCAGACAGTGGAAACACAGGAAAAGCAGTTGAAACAGAACACTGCGTCAGAGTGACAGTATTGTGTAAGACTGATATACTGCATACATACACTGATCAGCTATAACATTAAAACCACCTTCTTGTACATACACACATTGTCCTTTTAACAGCTTCACTTACCTTATAGGAGAACTTTGTAGTTCTACAATTACAGACTGTAGTCCATCTGATTTGCTGTATACTTTGTTAGTCCTCTTTTACCCTGTTCTTCAACGTTCAGGACCCGCATAGGACCACCACAGAGCAGAAATCATTTGGGTGGTGGGTCATTCTCAGCACTGGAGTGTTAGTGTGTTGAACTGGTATGTGTGGATCAGACACAGCAGTGCTGCTGGAGTTTTAAAACACTGTGTCCACTCACTGTCCCCTCTATTAGACATGGCTATCTTCCTGGCCCACCATGTAGATGTGAAGTCAGAGGTGATAGCTCATCTGTTGCTGCACAGTTTGTGTTGGTCATTCTCTAGTCCTTCATTAGTGCTCACAGGACACTGCCCACAGGACACTGTTGGCTGGTTGTTGCTAGTTGGTGGACTATTCCACCACTGCGAACAATCCACCTCCTTAATAGTAGCTGCTCCATGATGATAAAATAGGCAGCGAATCAGATGAACAACAGTGTTCCTATATAGTATGTAGAGCTGATAAAATACACCATGTGTGTATATATAAGGAAGTGGAGCCCCAGAGTGACCTGATGCCTTCATGGATGACTCTGAGTGTCCCAGAGCAAAGCCTAGTGCCCCAGTGCAACACCTAGTACGACACCTAGTCAAGCCTGCTGGAGTCAGTGCTGCACCTTATTAACATCATATACTGTTCTAAGTCATTCCAAACTGAGCTAACTGTCTTGTTGTTTCTTTGTTGGTCCTGTGTGGTCTAATGCAGAACAACCGCCCATCCTGTGAAGTCTGATGCTGTTGCTTTATTTGCCTTGACCGGGCGCCCCTGTTGGCCTGCATTCTGGACAAGTTTACCCACCATGGAGCTCCTGCTGTCCAGTGCTTTGTGGAAAGCCTTGCCTGCATGGCACCTGCCCTCCTGTAGATCCTGCTTGCTTAATTAAGCACAGACGTTTTCTTCCCCGGTGTTCACAAACTGAGCAGCTGTTTCTTGTACAATACTTATGCCTAATGCCCTGGAGAGCACCACTAAGCTGGTGCCCCACTCTCTAATATTACCTAATGCCCCAGAGCTCACAAGAGATGCCTATTGTCCCAGAGGGCACCTGGCATTCCACCAGCCAGACATCTGCTTGTGCTGCCTAGTGCACTAGAGTGACACCTAGTGCTCTGGTGAACAAGGTGAACAGGTGGCATCCAGCTTGCTAGTGATGCATAGTTTTCCTCACAGGGCACCGGCATGATTTTGGTGGCACCCTGCTCACAAATGAAATATAGAGCCATGGAGGCCATCGGCAGCCCAGTGCCCAGCTCACAAGTAATGACTGTTGCAAAGGATCAATAAGTACCAATAAGCCAGCACCCAACCAACTGGTACAAACTTGTTTCCCTGACGGCAAAGATAAGCCTTCTCCCAGCTCACTAACTAGGCTCAGTACTTTAGAGGACACTGAAAGTACAGGAACCAGTTCACTAGCAATGCCTAGTGCCTTTAAGGATACTGACAGGCCACCTGGACCGTGAAGAGGAGGACTGAGACTCAGCTGAGGGGCAGAGTGTCAAATTCCCTCTGGGCTCAGGTGCCAGTGCTACTCATCCATTTTGAAGGACATCTGATTCTGATTTGGGAAAGAAGCAAAAGCAACCTCAGAAGGAGCAAACAGTGGAGAGAGAAATGCAGGCAAGCAGACAAGATGGCTAAGTGAGGCATAGGCTAAAATGTGGATTATACTCCTCAGTTGAGTTTATAAATATTTTATTATGTTTTGAATTTGCTGAAAATTGTTGTGTGTGCAGTTTTGCTTTGCTTAAATAAAAACACATCCCAGGTTTTAGCTCATTTTTGTCATCTGCAAGGATCTGCCCTACAATTGTTGCTTAGTGTCTTTGAGTGATGCCTACTGTCCCCATGTGGAAAGCATAATGTCCCAAAGCGATGCCTAGTACCCCAGAGAAAGATGTTGTGCCCTGGAGAGATACATAGGGCCCCAGAGTGACACCTTGTGCCCAGGAGTGACACCAAGCGCCCTGGGAGGCACTTACAAGGTGGTGCCCAGCTCCACCTTGAATGCAATGCATAGCACCCCAGAGAGCAGCTCAGGCTCCCAGGGCCACACTGGCATTGCAGCACCCAGCTCACCACTAGTGCTGCCTAGTGCCCTGAAATGATGCCTAATGCCCGGCGTGACACCTAGTGCTCTGGCACAGCAAGCAGTGCCCTGGGGGGCACTGATAATGTGTTACCCACCTCAGAGAGCAACAACTAGCTGGTGCCAAGCTCACTAGCAATGTCGAAGGCGGTGGAGGCCACCAGCACCCCAGCAGTCAGCTCATTAGTGATGCCTGCTGTCCTGTACTCTGGAGAAATGCCTAATGCCCTGGAGTGACACCTTGCGTTCCAGAGTGACACCTAGTGCCCTAGAGCAACACTTAGTGGCCTAGAGCGACACCTTATGACAAGGTGGTTCCCAGCTTACTGGCAATGTCTAGTGCCAAGGTGAAGAGCACTGGAGTGGTACATTTTCCAAAACAAATTTCCAAGAATTCTTAAATTTATTCAAACTCATGCTCCAAAAAACTACTCGTTGGCAGTTTCTTAAGGGAACCAAATGTGGATATTCCACAGCATTACGCAAAGAATCCTCTCTGGAACCTTTATTTGTAAGAGTGTACAGTTGAACAGTATGGCAGAACAACAGAAAGAACTGATACCTTTTTTTAAATTGAGCTGTCCTAACAGAAGTACCGCAGTGGGAGGAGAGAATGGACCGTGTCCTGGCACCGTCCTCGAGAGTCGACGAGCTTTGAAAGTGGCGCTGATAAGAGCACCAGGGAGACATGCTCCGTTGAGTCATCCCGCGTGAAGTAAACAGGAGAATTTGGCACAGCGTGCGAGGCCTGATTAAGTGTTGCATATTCACGAAAAAAGGCTTCGTCTCGCTGCCTACAACAGACCCTACGAGCTTCTCTAAGAACACACAGATCGCAGAGAATCGCAGGAGAGATGAACTGAGCCATTACCGCTGACCTATTGCTGCATTCTGGAAGCTAGGCAATTTCACAAGATATTATGACCATTCTGGACAGCTGTGTGAATTTGTTCCGCTAACCCGTTGCCAAAGACTTGATGAATTCATTGAATGCCTGAATGGGGTCAGATATGAAAGGATCTGCCTGAGCTTTTCTGGCAGCCTACCATGTGTTCTGGGCTATGCAAAGAAAAAAAAAAGAAAAAGAAAGAAGGTTTGATTTCTCGCTTCACATGAATAACAGCTCAACATCTGAGGAGTGGTGTGCAGAGTCCTCTGGCACCATGTTCCCTCCATTATGCAGTATGAAATAGATGAAATCGAGGAAGCTGTCCAAAAAGGGCTCAGAATTGGCACCTGTTCTCCACTTCTCCTCGTATCGGCTAAATCGCGGCCACTAAAGCTGTGATTGTCCCGGCAGACAATTCAAACTTAGGAAAGGTGCCAACTCCACTGAAAACGGAGGAGATCTGCACGGATAGGAGGGTGAGCTCAAATAACCTCAGACAGCATTGCCACTGATAGTCAACCTCGAGAAGGCAGGGGGAAGTGGTCGGCCGAGTAGAAGAGATTAGTACTTTTTTCCATCCCATTGGCTCGTCTCGTTTCAAGTCGAAATGTATTAAACACCGAAAACAGAGCAGCGCGAGCGGGAAAGCCTGGAGTAGGTGAATGCATCAAGCAAACTGACCTCCTGAGAACCGCTACACCTACACTGAATGCCCGGCCCTTTTGATATTTATTTCTGAAATGGCGGTGCCTTCCAAGAAGCCTGGATGTGATTTGCCAGTGATGTGCCAGGAGGATTGATGGCTGGCTGTTTTCACCTTCGCAACGACGTCCCGCGGTAGCTGCCAGTGCTGTGCGACAGAGTAAGTCCTAAATCAAACCCAGCCTCGTCTCAAATCAACCTCATGACTGAAAGCCCAGGGGAGCCCCCTTTTAGTCTGAGCTGTGAAAGAGGTTCAGAAAAAAAACTGCTAATGATGCTAACAATGAAGGCAAGGGAATTGCTACTGATTAGCGTTACATAACTTACTCCTTACGCTTTACACACTGTGAAAAAGGTATATCTATACTGGGGGAAACATCTTAATTGAAGATATTTTTCAATGTTTCTTATTATTGGAGGCTAAGGGCTAATCACAGAAACGTCTGTGGCCAGCTTCACCTGATGCTTGTTTTTAATGGCATTGTCCAACTACAGTCGGCAAGCACCTGTAAATCGTGGCCACAACACAATCCCAACAAATGGGGACGTTAAGTTTACTTTTTCATTTCATTATTAATGTCACAACATCACAGGTTATACAAGACATGGTAGAAGTGGACAAAAACACTAAACAAAACGACAATCTCATACTAGGGATGTACGATACACTAACAATGCAGTGCGGTTCATGATGCTGCCCTTGCGATGCGAAGTCAAACTAAACAGAACATATGACTGACTAAGTTTCCTTTTATTATTTATCTACAACAAAGACTACAAAATGCTGTATTTTGCTTAAGTGTTTCTTTATCAAAATAAACTAAAGAGAACACATGCTCATAAGATGTGATAAGACTACTAAATCAGTATTATAAGTGAAATAAACCAAACTTTTAATCTACCTGTTGGCTCCTCTTCGTCCACCATGTTTGTTGTAGTTTGAGAGGCTGTTCGTAGTGAGCAGTCAGTCACGAAACCAGGTTCCATCAGCCAATAGCCTTCGGCCCATGTCCCACCCACAAACTGTCAAAAGCGGCCCCCTGTGAAAACTCAAGCACTGAAGGTTCTCTCGAGCACAGAGAGCAGCCGACGGTGTTGCAGGTTGCGTGTAAGGAAAATTTCAAATCGCAACAGCAATAAACTAAATTAAATTAAATTAAAGTGCGTGCAGTTCTTCTTTTTGTACTCGTAGGTTTTAAGTTTGCGCTCATGAGTGAAACATTTATTTGCATATTTTTTTCACCTCACGTTTTTGCGTGCCTGAGTTTTGACCCTGATGTGACGCCATACAAACGTAAAGTACAGACATCAAACAAATGAGGTACACTGTGCCAGCACCCTCTGCTGTTTCAAAAAGATATCGATTAATTTTACATCTCAATCAATTTCAGTCATGGCATATTTGCGTCGATTATTAACTTTCTTACGATGCATCATTGCTTTCCTCTCCCATACTACACTTTCTTTAAGCTTTAATCAAAAGTAGCTTATGAATTCTATGTGTGTACTCTTGACCTTTTCCTAAAGGTTGTATGGACAAAGACTTTAGCTCTCAATGTCAAAAACAACACACACAGAGCTAAAAGTCCGATTATTATTAACAGAGTTAATAATAATGCAAGATCGTAGTCAAGGATACAAGCATAGGTTGAAACCAGGAGATCAGTAAGCCAGGTAAACTAAACATGAGGGAAAGCCTAGAGAGTAGTCAGGGTACATGGAGCAGGAGTCAAGAACCAGAACAGAAAGTCAGATCAAGTAAACAAAACCAGGAAGCTCAAGAAAGAGAGAGAGAGAGAGAGAGAGAGAGAGAATCAAGAACCAAAGGGAGTCAAAAACCAGAGGTTAGAACAGACAGGCAAGAGAGAACGCTTGGAATTGCAAACTGGAGGTGCCCGGTACCTGACCACAGCACACTGTGCTATCCCATGATTCGCCTGAAGCCGCAGTCGAATTCAAAGAGGAGAAAAAAACCAGAGAAAAGCAGAAGGTCTGCTGTGTTTACGTAGCTACAGCTAGTGAACTGCCGCGACAGAAGTTAGCGCTAATGCTAAGGTAAAAAATTATTAAATTCCTCCTCACTCGTCTTCTCTGAGCTACAGCTCGACACGGTACATATGAGTACATATTCAGACAGAAAGTATCTGAAATGATGTCAGTAAACGGGGCTTTAAATGAATAGCAGGACTGGTGGTGGTCTGACGTCTTGCATCACAGGATGTTGGTGGACGTAGTGTGTCGGAGATTGTGTGGCTACTAAAACTCACCTACTGAAATTACCTACTAGTCTGCCGCTCGAACAGTACGTACTGGCTCTAATCTAGTACCTACTGACTAGTAGGCGATTTTGGACTTCCCTGAGTTTGGCAAAACTTCACAAAGTATGTGTGTGTGTGAGGTTTCTATGGTGTGTGTGTAATGACCAGCAGGTGTGTGTAATTAGTGTTCTGAGGAAGCAGAGCATAAGAGAGAGGTGTAATTTTGGAGTGTTGTGAAATGTCGGTGTGATGTCATCGGAAGTGAATTCTGGGAATTGGAATCAGAAAGATCGGAAGTGCTGGAAGGAACAGTAAGCGTGACACACAATATATCTTAAACTGAGGCTAAGAACTAAGATCTGTAAGGAGGTTGGGCCAACGTTTTAATGAGATTTGGGTTTTGTCTTCCGGTTCAGCAGCACAACTTTTTAGCGATGGTGAATGATATTAATACAAACGATTTGAGGTAATTGGGTGCTGAGAACGAAGAGAGATCAATGTGTTGCACTACACTGGGACAGAAAGGGATGACAAGGATCAGAATCTCTTATAGCCTGCTCATGACCTCCTACCAGAACTGCTGGGTAGGGGGACAAATCCAGAAAACATAAAAGCAATTGCTTGTTAAAGCTCAGCAATATAGGCATGCATCACCAAGGCTAAATCCCACACCACTCAGTTTAGAGGCTGTAAAGTGGGCTCTGTAAAGGGTTTTATATTGTATTGACTTGAGTTTTCAATTGCTGGTAATAGAGAAGATATCATTGCATATCTTGCCAGTTGAGATTGCATGTTTCTGTTATATCTGAGGTCCATTTTTCAAATAGAGCAATCCTTGAATGCTATGAAATTATATTTTTGTGATAACATTTTTCTGAGCTTTAAGGTTTTGTGGTTTTGAGTTGGTGGTGGGTGAAGGTACCAAAGTTTCTGCTTTGAAATGTTGTCTTTAGGACATCTTTGAGTTTTGTAGACTGAAAAAGACAGTTATCTGGTACATTGTATTTTGCCTTGTTGTTGTAGGAGGCCATGAGTAAGTCACAAGAAAATGACTGCCAGGCTGGTGATTTTTCTCTTCCTCCAGGCTGAGAATACAGAGGGTTGTTATTAATTGAAAACATTGGATTGTTCCCTAGAAAATTTGATCAGATGGGGAATTGCTGTAATTGTATTTGAATTCAACTAAATATTCAAGGTGTTGTATTTAAATTGTCTTCATTATCTAACCATGGTTGGTTGGTGTTACTATGTCTAATATAAAGTAGCCGATGCAAAAAAAAAAAAAAAAAAAAAATTTGAGCCCCAAGACCTCCAGGATGCTTAGGTTTTTGATTCGCCAGGTTTTGGTTTAGATTTTCCTGTTCCACCTTCAGTGATGTAGCAGTTACATTCTGGTGCCTGAGTCCATTTGTCTAAATTCTTGTTTGAATTGTCCTGTACCTTAAATGGTGCAGCAGTTGTATAATGGAGCCTCAGTCTACTTGTCCAGCTTTTTGTTCTGATTTTCTTATTCTACCTTGAATGTTGCAGCCGTCTCACTCTGGTGCCCCAGGGCTACTTGTTTAAATTTTCCTTTTTTACCTTATATGATTAACGGCTGCAAAAGAAGCTGCCAATTAAGAAGTTGACTTCAGCCTCATACGTCTAACTGTTTATCAAAGCTGGGTCAGTACAACACAGAGTAATTTCAAATAATATAAATAAATATTCCATTCTACAGTCAAAGAAACATAATAGCAGATATCACTGATGTTTACAACGTAATGCATTTATTCAAAGGGACAGCCATTCACAAAACTATTATTTTGTCATCATCATCAATAATAATAATAATAATAATAATAATTTAGTAATGTAAGATCTGTATTTATTTTGTATGTGTGGTGTATTTATGTACTGTGTTTTTAAACTTCTAATTCTTCCTTTTAAGTTGGCTGTCTGTAAAATTCAGAGGTAAACAAGGATTGTACTGTAGTCACTACAATATAAACTATTATAAACTGTTATTTTGTGTTATTAATAATATTTTGATTGTAATCGTTCCTAATAGTGAACACACATACTCATAAATGCTTTCTGTGTTATATACTGCGAATTCATGTGTCAGTACGTTTTTTTGGGATGTTTTGGTTTCCTGTTGTCCCAGTTCTGTTCAGCGAATGCACACCTGGTGATCTGAATAGCGAAAGGGAACGTGGAACTAAATTTAATAAAACAGTATCAGCGGTTATTTGCTCAATCGACTTGGAAAAAAAAAAAAAGAAAATCAATTATAATCAGAATCGGAAAGACTAACTTCAACTTTTGCATTGTATGATATCAGCAGCTAAGCTAAACTCAGGCTTCAGTTTATCAGTTTAGGCCTATTGATATATTGTGATGCACTGTAGACTCCCACGTGCACCGCTCAGCCCAAACTGACTTTGACAGAGTAGACTCTGCGGTAGGCCTTGAATGTAGAGTCCTGTCACCTGCATACACAACACTGGGGACCAGGTCAGTAGGTTTAAGTGAGAAAAAAAACCCTGTGTTTATCTGCCCCCCGCCCCTCTCCCCCCATTACCCACCCTTTCCCATTAACCCAGGGAGACATCTTGATGAATGGGCCTGCAACATTTCACAGGTGTTCGATTTGCTCTCTGTTTTCTTTCTGTTTCTCCTCTTCTTTTTTGCTTGTTACTTCATCGCTCATCTGAGTGTCAAATGAACGATTAATCAACTCATCAGAGTCAATAATTAACCTCCGATTCACTGACTGGGATGCAAAATACGCAGAATCGCTTGTAAATGCATCAGATGTATCAGAAGCAATTTTTTTTTTTTAAAGCTTCAGCTTAGTCACAGGAACCTGTCTCATGGAATGACGGCCTGTCACAAATCTGGCGCGCGACTCCTGAAGCAAATAGGCTGAAGTGATTGAGAAGCGGCCGATATTTCCAACTCCCGGCAGAAAGCACAGAGAGCTCATTTGAGAGTGAGAGGCATTAAAGGCGTCAGGGGCTCGATGAGTTGCTGCCTTCTCTTTCGACTCGAGCAGGAAATTACAGGGTTGCGCTACACGGTTTCATCAGAGCGGCACATTCATTACGGGGCGACGGGAGTTTAAAACGTTTTTTAACTTTACAGCCGCTCGAGCATTTGAATAAAGGTGTAAACACACATCTGGGTAGTTGGCGCAGAGCCAGCGTGGAGAGTGTGATTCACAGCCGTTGAGGGTGATGGGTTTTAGAATTCATGCGTTTTAATTACGAATTGATCAATGCTGCTGAATTCTATCTAACGAAGCTTAATTAGAATTGAATATGGATAGTGCGGCTACTCATTATTGCACACCGGGATGATCAATCATTTAGAGATAAACACTCGCCGTGGATCATCTCTCAGCTCCTAAAGTGGACTCCACTGTTGAACAGTTGGTTGCTGAAAAGTCTTAGCAACACACTCCTCAGTCCAAATGTCCAGTATACTGGCCGCTGCTCAGTTGTGTTGTGTTATATAGTCTTAGCTTTGGTTGATCACAACTAACATGGCAATTGGCAAGATAGACACCACCTCCGAGACCAAATCAAATGATACTGTTGGAAGTATACTGTATTATGTTTTTGTACGCATGTCCTTCTAATTTGTCTCTGATAAGCTGGAAATGTTAAATTTATAGAGCAGGGTCACTAATAGGCGGACCGGGTCCAGACCCTGACCTAGTCCAGTGTGGACCCAAACTGCTAAACTATTGAGAACAATTTAATTTAAACAGTGTTAACAGAACTTTTCTTGTCTTTGCAGTATATGGGCTATTTGGCGTAGTAAACTCACAGACCAATCACATGCGTTGTAAGATCACTAAAAGCGCTCCTCAGCCAATCAGATTTATGCAGAATCTGGAGTGTGATGTGCACACAGGCGGCATACGAAGACTGTGTGACTAGCAGCTGTCGGAGAGTAAAGTGAGTCGGAACAAGAATAACGTGCTCTAAAAAAAGAAAAGTCGGCGACGAAAACTGACTTTTTTTAACCAGCAATGGAGAGACATAGATGTTTATTCTTCCCACAGGCAGCTCCAAACCAACAGTTAAAGATGTGAAGTTGAGTTAACTAGAAGTCGCACCTTTTATTTACTTTTTCTATAAATAAACACTAAGATGCACTTTTTTAAACACATTCTGTTTCTTTAACATAGCCCTTGATTTTACTTAAAGTGAGAAAAAAACATTTATTTTGTTATTTGTTTTGTCTTTTAGTTGCTGCTGATATATAATTCTGATAGAGCTACTAGGCTACGGCACTGAATCATAGATAGGAATTATGATGGTTGGGACCTTGTCCTGAGGAAATTTTCTCTAACTAGACCTTACTGAATTCTAATCAAATACCCCTGTTCTGGAAGGTCAAAAAGAAAACAGTAGATATTTTTTTCTACATTCAGTCCAGTTATCTGGACATTAGGTAATGGTAGGACATGATGCATTACAAATCATTTGTACTTATTCAGGATTTGTGGTTATGAATGGAATCTAATGGGTTTTTAGGAGCGACTGTAGATGATGATCTATTCATTTAGGGATAATTATTTTTTAGGTATTTCACTGTCCAGCATACTAGACATTAGAATAGAATTAGACAAATAAAGTTTTGGACAAGTACCCTATGATCTGGCCAAGCATCTAAAATGAGTCTAATATTTGTGTATCAGTGTATATGCTCTGTGTTAAAAAGCACTGTTTATTATTATTATAAAAAAATAGTATTAAACAGTAAAAAAATATTGTTAACTGTACATACAGTAAACACAGGAAACATTCAGGGCTTGATTTGTGTCAGAAACAAAGAACGTGTTAACGTGTGTGTGTAGTTTATACTCAGGCGAGGCTGAGCGTGCGCAAGGTGTATGGTTGGTTGGATTTGGACATGTGAGTGACGTCATCAGGATGTGCATTCTGGGAAATGGAGTTCGGAAGCGAGTCAGTGTCAGGAACTGCCTTATGCGTGACAGTAACCCCCACCCCAAAAGTTCAAGGAAGGACGAGGAGCGGCAGCGAGGACGACCTTGACGACAAACCCTTGTGACAGATGACTGAGAACGGGGGCCCCTGGATCTGCCGCGGCTGGGGACAGGGATCCTCCCTCTGGAGGGGACTCCTGGATGACTGGTGGACGGGCTCAAAGAGAGGCGCCTATTGCCAAAGTTAATGCTACCAGCGGACGGGTCCACAGATGAATGGCTAGGACTACCCCTTGGCCTGGGAGCTGGACGAGAGGGATGGCAGCGATGAAACTCCTCTTTGAGGACTGGATCCATCACATCTGCTGCCTTTACCCAGCTTTGCTCCTCAGGCCCATAGCCCTCCCAGTCCACCAAGTATTGGAGGATCTCACCTCTCCTTCTCGAGTCCAGAAGCCTACGAATGGCATACACCGGGGTACCCCCAACATCAATCAGTGGAGGAGGGTTGGTCAGGCAGAACCTCATCCAGGGGACCAGGGACCACAGGCTTAAGTAAAGAAACATGGAATGAAGAACAAACACCATAATGAGCAGGGAGATCCAGTTTATAGGTGATGTCATTAATTTTCTCAATAATCTTATAAGGTCCGATAAATCTCTGATTTAATTTTTTATGTCCCTCTGAAGGCCTAAAATCCCTGCTCGGTAACCACACTCGATCTCCTATGCTATATGAAGGGGTATTACTGCCCATTACTTTGGGGATGGTACCCTGAGGTGAGACTAGCAGCAACACCCAATTTTTCCATAAAGGATCTCCACACATGAGAGGTGAATTGAGTGCCCCTATCAGAAACTATATTCTCCGGAATACCAAAAAAACGAAAGACATGGTTAAACAGGCATTCTGCCATTTGAAATGCTGTAGGCAATTGAGGGAATGGTATAAAACGCACTCCTCGAGAAAATCGGTCTACAATGGTTAAAATAACTGTGTTGCCCTGAGAATTTGGTAGATCGGTTATAAAATCAATGGCAATATGGGACCATGGTCGAGATGGAATGGGTAGCAGCAGCAGTTTTCCTGCCGGTAAAGTGCGTGGAGTTTTACACATGGAGCAAATGGTACATGACGATATAAACCGATGGATATCTGAACACATACTCTCCCACCAGTATCTCCCAGAGAGTGACTGAAGAGTTCTAGTTTCTCCGGGATGTCCTGAAGTGAGAGGTATGAGCCCAGGTTATCAATCGATCTCGAAACTGTACTGGAACAAACAATCTTTCGGGAGGGCATGCCTCCGGGATAGTTCCTGACGAATTTGCCCGCTCTCACATCCACACTCCATCTAATGGAAGCTAAAAAAATCTTGGAATCTAAGATGGGTTTAGGTCTCCCATTGGGTTCAGCCTTAAACATGTGCGACAGGGCATCAGCCTTAGTGTTACGTATTCCTGGACGATACGTAATTTGAAAATCAAAACGGGAGAAAAACAGAGACCAGCAAGCCTGACGGGAATTCAGTCTTTTAGCAGAGCAGAGGTATTCAAGATTTTTATTATCGGTTAATACCAAAAAGGGATGTTGGGCACCCTCCAGCCAATGGCGCCATTCTTCAAATGGCTAATATGACGGCAAGTAGTTCCTTATCACCAATTCCATAGTTACGTTCGGTGGGAGATAATTTGTGTGAATAATAGGTGATGGGTCTTTATTTTGGAGGGTTAACACTACGTGGAGAAAGAATAGCACCTACTCCCATGTTAGAGGCATCAACCTCTACTACAAAGGGAAGAGCAGGGTCTGGATGTTGTAACAAAGGGGCTGTGGTGAATCTCTCCTTAAGGTTCCTGAATGCCTGATCTGCCTGGTGGTTCCAGCTAAGTTTCTTAGCATCTCCTTTAAGCAGAGAAGTTAAAGGAGCTGCTATAGAACTGTAATTGCGAATAAACCGCCTATAAAAATTTGCAAAACCCAGGAAACATTGTAGTTCACGTATGGAATTGGGGATCGACCAGTTAACTATAGCCTCAATTTTATCAACCATTACAATACCACTGGGACTGATAATGAAACCAAGGAAAGAGGTTGAACCCGAATGAAATTCGCACTTCTCCCCCTTAACATATAATTGGTTCTCAAGAAGGCGAGAAAGGATCATATGTACATGTTAATGGGAGTGGGCAAATCAGGAGAATAAATCAGAATATCATCGATATAAGCAATAACTAACTGTCCCAACATATCCCGGAGGACATCATTAATGAATGCCTGAAACACAGAAGTAGCATTTCTGAGTGCATAAGGCATCACAAGATGCTCATAGTGCCCCCTAGTGGTGAGAGAGGCTGTTTTCTATTCATCCCCCTCTTGAATCCTAACGAGATTGTAAGCACTGCAAAGGTCCAATTTGGTAATTACTGTGGCTCCCCGGAGTTGTTCTAAGGCAACAGATACTAAGGATAAGATTTGGTAACAGAGTTTAAGCCACGATAATCTATACATGGTCTAAGACCACCGTCCCTCTTCTTAACAAAGAAAAAGCCAGCAGCTACAGGAGAGGTGGATGGGTGTATGAAACCCTGAGCGAGAGCTTCCTGCAACGGTGTGTGAGACGGCAGAGGCAGATACACACGCAGATGAAGATTTACAGGTTTAATATGATTCATCACGGCAAAAACGGGCAAACAAATACACACCAACAGCATGACAACGTAGGACACAGACAGACACGGGGTTTAAATAACACATAGTAACGAGAGGGAGCAGGTGACAACTCAGGACCAACGAAAAACAGGTGTTACAGGCGGGGCCAGGGCGGAGACAAGGAGCACGTGACAAAACAGAAAAACATGGACAGGACGTAAACAAAGGCACATGGACGGGCAGGTGTGACACTTCTTAGATATAATCCTCCATTGCTTTCTCCTCAGCTTGAGTCAGTGGATAAACACAAGATTTGGGTGGTATTTTATTGTCAATTAAATTAATAGTACAATCATAAGATCGGTGGATCGGTAATTTGGTGGCATTGGTTTTCTTAAAGACCTCTAACAGGTCAGCGTACTCCTAGTACTCTAGATTCAGGTGAAGAACTCTCAGGGCTCTCAATGGAAGTGGTAAAAACATTCAGCTGAGGAAATAAATGGCAATTATTCAGACAATGCTTAGACCATGTAACAATTTCTCTGTCAGCCCATGAAATAACAGGATCATGTGTCTTTAACCAAGACAGACCTAAGATAATGGAAAATTCAGAAGATTCCAAAATTAAAAAAAAAAAACTTCTCCTCAGAATGAAGAGCACTAACATCCACTTGCATTGGCTCCTCTGAAGCATGGTCACTATATGCTCTTGGAACTGGAGAGTGGCGTGGTTCTGGCATAGAAACATGCCTGAGATGGGTGGTGTGGGAGGAGGTGGAACGACGAGTAGTCGATGTAGCTCCATGCTTGGTCAAGTCTAATAGCGAGAGAGATGAGTTCCTCCAGTGATCATCTCATCTCGGTAAGCCAACTCTTTAAGTATATCCTGGTTGAGACCATTGCGGAAAACAATGGTCTTAGCTGGTTGGTTCCACCCACTGTCAGCAGCCAGAGTGCGAAACTCCAATGCATAGTCTGCCACGGATCTGTTCCCCTGTCGCAGTTGGACTAGAAGTTCTCCAGAAGAGCGGCCCTCATAAGGATGATCAAAAACAGATTTAAATTTCTGGAGAAAATGTTCATAAGTCCCATGTTCATGGTTGGGCCATACAGCAGTAGCCCAATCCAGAGCCTTACCAGTAAGATGAGAAATTAAAAAAGAAATTCAAGCTCTATCAGTACTGGGAGGAGAATTAGAAAAATACATAGAATATTGGAGAAGAAAGCCCCGACATAAATTTGGTGCTCCATCAAATTTATCCGGTTTGCTGACAGGGAAAGAACCACTCACCAAAGGGGGAGGAGTGAGTGATTCAGTCACCGGAGCAGACGAAATATTCATCTGAGCTATCTGCACAGCGATATCACGAAGATTAGCTGATATCTGCGTTAACTGAGCGTGTTGTTCAGTTTGCTGCTGAGACAAACTATCAACAGAGTTAGTGAGAGTTTCAAAGAGCTGATTAAGTTGTCCAAGAAGACGACCTTGGCTAGTCACGGCTTGTTGTATATCCTGTAGCTCTGCCATCATAACAGCGGCGAAGTTTTCTGTCAGAAACGCTGAGTTTATTAACAATGTCAGCAGTTAAACAGAGCAGCAAAACAAACACAATACGGGGGTGAGCTAGAATCGTAAACCAGAAAGCAGTCTGAGGTAGTAACCAGAAAGGCAGAGAATGGAGCGAACAAATCATGAGGGAGATCCGAAGGGAAAGACGGAAAGGAGATCAAAAAGCGGAGATATAACCAGGCAACCAGAATCAGTAGGAGAAGACGATAAAAAAGAGTCAAAACCAGAATATACAATAAGAAAGGCAGGGAGAAAACGCTCGCAATTGCAACAAAGGTTGGCAAAACTTCGCAAAGTGTTAACGTGTGTGTGGAGTTGGAATGACAAACAGCTGTGTGTAGTTAAAACTCAGGCGAGGCTGAGCGTGTGCAAGGTGTATGAGTGGTTGGATTTGGACATGTGGGAGTGACGTCATTAGGATGTGCATTCTGGGAAATGGAGTTCGGAAGCGAGTCAGTGTCAGGAACTGCCGTATGCGTGACAATTTGTATCTTATGTTAAAAATAGTGTTTATTTTTTAAATACTTGTTTTATGCAGTCCAAATATTGAGTACGCTGAATGTTAAAATTTAGTTTCCTGGAAAACAAACATAAAAACCCATGTCATTATTTAGTAGGTAAAAGAGAACATATCTGATAACAAAACATTGTTTTTAAATGATCCAGTCTCAGGACTGAAGAGGATACAGGAAGGTTTTGTAAAAAATGCTAATGCTGCGAGTGAATTCACTGTTAGCCACATGAACATGTTCAGTCAAGAGACTGTATCACAGAAATGTCGTTCTCAGTTGTGAAGAACGATGTGAGGCAGGATGGATGTGCAATAGAATTTCAGAGTGGGGAATCCAAGAACAGTCCAGGGTCAGTAAACCAGTAGACACATACATAATGGATAGAAACTTGGAGAAACAAGCTCTAAAGTACAGCAAGACCAACACAAGTAGACTCCAAACATCCCATGAGAGTAAACGTAAGCTTCAGAGATGAGCTAAACACATCAGATTAGAACAGAATGCTTCAGAGACTTTGCGCTGGGGTCATAATGAGGAACAGATGGACATGATCATAAGAATCAGGTGGATGAGCCGAGCTGGGAGGTGAACCAAAACAAGAACAGAAGCACATGCCTAAGTTTAGCTGTCAAAATACCATAAAATGTTAGAATTAATATGCATTTTGTATGAAAACACCTACAAGATACTATAATCCTATAGTAAAACACTATCCTTAACACTGCTGCTGATAATTTACAGCAATAGAAAAAACATCACAAAAGCTAATTATCAAATGGTTGTTCTGGTACTACGTGCAGGAATGTTGCACCACATTTTGGGCCTCTGGCCAGTAGTGTGCCCAAGCGCTTTGCCTGCAAGAAAGAAATGTGTTTATTGGTTGTGTCTAAGGGTTAAAAAGCTAACAATCAATAAGGTAAGTTGTGCTGAATCTTCAGTCTCGCTGTAGTTCAAAAAAGGGCCACGACAATCAATGTAATTAGAGATCAATTCAAAAATTTCATTTTCACTTAAACTGAACGTCTCTTCACTATCTGTTTTGAAAAGCTCACCGTGTCTCACGTCTGCTTCAGCTGCATCAGTAAAGGAACACATGCTGCTCCCACTCTCTGGGTGGCTTCTGGAACTAACAGTGTGTGTTTTACAAGTTAGCTGCTGTACAAGTCCTGCTTCTTTATCAACTTGTGCTCGATATGAATGATTGCTTGCTAACTAATCACTACTTTACTGCAACATGTTCACTGTTTGGCACTTTAAGCTCACCTGCTTTCTGAACGAGTTAACGTGCCAGTGAAACTTAGAAAGTACTGCAAACGGCCAGTGAATGACTTACAGTGGTTGTGTATACGTGCCAATATTGAGACAGCTTTTTTTACAGCTTACATAAACATCAATTGGGTGAACTAACTCCTGCTTGGAGGGAAGTACCATCGAATTTGTACTTGAAAGGAGCACAAGACTTAGCAAATCAACACACTGCTGGTTCTCTGCGGCTATGCTAATTTCAATACAGCGTAAGAGTGGCACACATGCGCAGCTGCACCGTGGTTGAAAAGTTTCTGCGTTGAACCAAAGACTTCACTGTACAATGGAAAGTGCTGAAGATGGCAGGATGGAGATACCCAAGGGAACCCCCCACCTCCCATCTCTCTTTTTCCCTCTAGCCGGCCTGGCTGTATGCTCACTTTAATGAGCGCGTTGTACACAATCGCAGGTTCCTGCTACACATCAAAGAACATGTTCCATTACAACCACGCTGTAATGTTTGTTCTTGTGTTCTGCTATCTAGTCCTCAGAAGCTGTACAGTGCATCCGGAAAGTATTCACAGTGTTCTCTTTTTCCACCTTTTGTGATGTTACAGCCTCCAATTCTAAAATGGATGAAATAATTGTTTTCCCTCAAAATTCTAAACACAATAGCCCATTATGACAAAGTGAAAAAAGTTAGCAATTAATTAAAATAATCACATGTATACAAGTATTCACTGCCTTTGCCCTAACACTCAGAATTAAGCTCAGGTGCTCCTGTTTCCCTTGATCATCCTTCAGTTGTTTTGTCAACTTGATTGGAGTCCACCTGTCGTAAATCCAGTTGATTGGACATGATTTGAAAGCCACAAATCTGTCTGTCCCATAGCTGACAGTACATGTCAGAGCACAAACCAAAAGAGGAAGTCAGAGGAATTGCCTGTAGACCTCGAGACAGGATTGTATCGAGGCACAGATCTGGGGAAGCGTACAGAAACATTTCTGCGACATTGAAAGGTCCCAATGGGCACATTGGCCTCCATCATCTGTAAATAGAAGTTTGGAACCACCAGGACTCTTCCTAGAGCTGGCCACCCAGCCAATCTGAGTGATCAGGGTAGAAGGGCCTTAGTCAGGGAGGTGACCAAGAACCCAGGGGTCACTCTGACAGAGCTTTAGCATTGTTCTGAGTAGAGAGGAGAACCTTCCAGAAGGACAGCCATTTCTCCCACAATCAGGAAGCCACTCCTCAGAAAAAGCCCCAGGACAGCCCGCTTGGAGTTTGCCAAAAGGCACCTGAAGGACTCTCAGACCATAAGAATCAAAATTCTCTGGTTTGATGAAAGATTGAACTCTTTGACTTGAATGCCAAGCGCCATGTCTGGAGGAAAGATGAATGCAGCAATGTGCAGAGACGTCTCTGAAGAAAACCTGCTCCAGAGCATTCTGGACCTGAGACTGGGTGCAGTCTTCCAACAGGACAATGACCCTAAGCACACAGCCAAGATAACAAATGAGTGGCTTTGGGCCCACTCTGTGAATGTTCTTGAGTGGTCCAGACTTAAAGAGATATAAAAATGGCTGTGCACCGATGCCCCCATCCAACCCCATGGAGCTTGAGAGGTTCTGCAAAGAAGAGGAAACTGAGAAACTCCCCAAAAATAGGTGTGCCATGCTTGTAGCACCATACTCAAAAATACTTGAGGCTGTAATTGCTGCCAAAGGTGCTTCAACAAAGTATTGAGCCAAGGCTGTGAATATTTATTAAAAATAACAAAAATATGTAACATTTTGAGGTAAAAAATGAATTCAATCCATTTCGGAATAAGACTGTAATGTAACAAAATGTGAAAAGCACTGTGAATTCTTTCCGGATGCACTGTATACTTGATTTCCATTACAGAAGCATTCAAATGTAAATGTGCATAACATCCCTGTGTAATATTCAAATCATAATAAAATATCTCCTTTTCGGCCGGATCTCTATCAACTTCAATAAGCTACACGTGAGAAGAAATATGAAATTAAAATTTGCTTTTGTTATTGCTGACAATAACTGCATATTCCTGGGGTTAGGAGAAAAGTTTGAATTTAGACTGAGCAGAACAAAAACAATGCACTGGCAATTTAGATGATTGCAGATAAAAATGGCTGCTGTGAAAGGTTAGTTGCTATTCTAGCAGGTAGCGCTAATAGGAACGATTATCCACAAAAGGAATTCATAAAATGTGTGCTATAATGCTGCCTTCCTGTAATTAACATCCATTAAAGTGTCAGGAATATGTAGAAACGCTATGCTAATTAGCAAATTCACACAACTAAATGCTTGGCACTGACTTAACGCGTTGCTCTGATGAAGGAGGGTCACTAGTCTCTCAAAATGGGCCTGATTTCAAAAACAGCGTTTGACCGATGTACTCCAGTTTCAGTGACACGTCTTATGTAGTAATATCCAACAGCAGAGTCGTAACCGTAGACCTTGGCCATGCGGCTCCCTGAGCCTCTGTCTCTTAAGTGCAGCCACACTTTCAGCTCTCAGAAACCGTTTTCACAAAGAAACTGCTTGTATTTATAACATGTTTGGTTATTTCAGTATATTTTGGTGCTGCATGTTGCTGGTAAGCTTGTGCAGGTGTATATGATTACCTTAGGCTTGACTCCACCCAGCGCTCGGCCATGCCACAGATTTGGTGTTTCAATTAATGATCACATGGGCTAAATTTCAAATTGCGCCCCCTATGTAGTGCAGTATGTAGGTCATAAAATAATGGCTTAACATAAATGGCTTCAAATAAGTGCTTCATATCTCAAATAGAGCCATTTATGTTTTACCAGCAGCTACATGACTGCTTATCTACCGCTATTTGAAATTCAACTATAGTATTTTAGGGTTCTGTATGCTCACATGCTCTGTACACTCCATATAGTAAAGCGCAAGATGAGGTAGCTACAAGGCCCCTCGACCTCTATAACATCTTGTCCAGAGCTAAGAGTAAGGGTTTTACAGCACGAGTCTGAGAGCGGTGTACTGCGGTTCTGCAGTTAAACTCTTCTCGGCTTTTACTCTGTTGTCATAAGTAGATGAATGGCGGCACCCTGGTTATTATATAATATTAATAATGTAATATAATAACCTGGCTTTGTTTTATTTTACCAGACCGTGCCAACGCTTAGTCAACTTGCTTGCTATGCTCTCAAACTGTAGCTGTTTGCAAGGTGACTACCATGAAGCGGCACTTTGAAACACGCCACAGCCATTACAATGACAACTTCCTGGCAAAATCAGAGAGTCGAAGACAAAAGATTACAAATTTGATTGCTGCCTACAATCATTCTGTTACAACACATAAAACCGCATCTGCACAACAAAACAAAACAACGGCATCTCTGTGCGTATCGCAGAACTTAGCAAGCTAAAAAATATTTCATGGATGCCGATTTGATAAAGACATGTGCAATTGATATGGTGGAAGAAGTTTTAAGCCGTGACGAAAAAATAAAGAAAATGTTTGTAGACTTGTTGAAGCAAGTACTGATATCTGACAATACTACAGTAAGAAGAGTGAAGGTTTCAGTGGAAGACTGCTTGTGCACCCTGCTCTCACGTCTGGTGATAGGACGGACATAGAACAGCTGTCAGAGTTTGTGTGATTTTTTGATGAGAAAGCTTTTCGAGAGGAGCTGCTTTATTTGCTGCCCCTACTGCTTTTCACAGTATTTCCTTCCACCTATATCTGTGAGTCATCATTTTCTTCAATGAACATTATCAAAAGCCAGGACACAAACAGACTCTCCAGTGCACGCCCAGATCAGTGTCTTCGCATTGCCACAACAGAGCAACACCCCAACTTCAAGTCTCTTGTTTCAACCGGCCACTGTAACTTCTCTCATTGGATGGTGAGTAAAATCATGTAGTTGCAGTTGACATAGCTAATTAATGACATGCACTATAACAGCAAACAAATAATTACTGCACAGTCCGCCTAATTATGAAGCATTATGCAACTTATGCACTGGCGCTTGCTTTTGTGGTGTTGCCTAAATGAGGCCCTTAAAAAATGGGAGACCCCTGCTTTAGGGTAAATGTGGGTAAACTGATTACTAGATTTTCCTACTTCCATACTGGTACTGTAACAAATTATTCCCAAAATTATGCAAAGGAAAGAATTGACATGGGCCGACATTAATGTAGGATTGTAGACAGTGTGCGAAATACTCTCAAATATTCATGGGGGTCCCAGGTTGGCTGGTTACTCCAGTGCTGGCTAGCTGCTCACTCGTCATTTGAGGTGCTTGATTCTAACTTCAATAGCAACAAATGTTTGGTTGAACAGTTCTTCTTCTGGAGAAGTTCTTGCACATTAATTAGGGTGGTCCTTGACCCCCAGGACATGCACCTTGGCTATAGGTTTACCTGTTTAGCTGGCAGTGTTGGTGTAGTCGATAGGAATGAATAGACTTTCAAGCTTTGTGAGTAACAGAGCCTGTATCTTCAGACGAGCTAGTGGAGGTATAATAATGCATGGTGATTTTTACAGCATGGAGACGACTTGCACATCTGTGAAGGCACCTCTAATGCTGAATGTCATAGAAGGGTTTTGGAGCAACATATGCTGCCTGCAGTCCAGACCGGTCACCCATTGAAAACATTTAGTACATTATGAAAGAAAAAATATGACAAAGCAGGCCTGAAACTGCTGAGCAGCTAAAATCCTATATGACACTTCACTTTCAAAACTACATCCATCTTCTCCTCGGTTCCTAAACACTGTTAAAAGAAGAGCTGATGAGCACAGTGTGGAGCATCAACTTGTCCTAACTTCTTGAAACGTGTTAGCATCACGTTTTCACATTTGATTTGCTCTTATTTTCTCTTTATTTACATTTTGCGCAGCGTCCATGAATGTAGTGATGAGCAGGTGTCGGGTTAAATGTTCTCTTTCAGGAGGAAGACAAGTGACTCAGATGAGCAGAAAGTTTTATCTTCCAGTCTGAGTTTTTTCAGCCATCCAATCTCCATCAGATGGTGTGGGAGCTGTGCGCCTCAATTTTTTGCTCACATTCTAATTCAAGGCAGAGCAGCACGGGCTTACTAAGAACCTGAGCTGTGGTGGCAGTATTAATAAAGATGTGAAATTTGGGGTACAGGGTCGGAATGGGAAGTCAGAGGGAGATTTCTATTAGCATATTGAAGTTCATATTTAACCAGAGGGGGCAAAATATACCCAGGTCAGACCCTTTGATGTAAAATTCAGTCCGCAGTCTTGCCTTAGCTACGAGGATGAGTCAGAAACACAGTTCTCGGGCTTCTAAGGAGGAACCTCAGGAATGTATTTGTGTGCGGATTCATAATGCCTAACATTTGACTCCAATTGAAAGGGAGAAAGAAAATGAATAAGCGAAAACAGACACTCTGTTACATGACTACGATTCATTAAAAACAAAGAAACAAAAAAAAGGGCTTTTTGCGTCTGCTCGAGATTAGATTCCCTGAGGATGTGATTCTGTGACGTTCTAGAAAACCGCCGGTGCTCCTGTTCGCAGTTGCCGGATAAAAAAAAAAAGAAGCACTTTCCAAATTAACGCCCGAACCCACCCTCCAGGATAGAGCAATTTAATCAAAGCTGTTCCCGTAAGACGCCTCTGCTTTAATGAAATCACAGCGGCCTGTTTGTTGCCTAACTTACAGCAGGCGCACCTTCAGAAGACTGATCTCTGGGAGGAAGAAAATGCGGTGAAATGGCATGAAAAGACTTTGGTGGAGGGGCAGAAACAGTTGTTTGAACTGTGTGCCCCTCCTATAAGGGGCATTTTCCATTGGCATGGTGCTGTCCTGCCCTACCCTGCCCTGCCCTGACAACAAACCCCTCATCCACATGCTAGAGTGTATTTTCATGGTCATGAAACTCTGCTGCTGGGCTCAGACACTAACTTTAAAGGCTCATATCATGGAAAACCAAATGACACCAAATAAAAAAGTTTGATGTGGTATGTAAAACCAATGCCTTAAAACACACCATTCAGTGCACATGTGGAAAGTAAGCTGCGAAAAGAGCCCAGATTGAATTCATTGTTTTTGTGATGTCACAAAAACAAGCACGCTTACATTTGCCAAACAAAGCTTGTTTACATAAATCAATCTTCAAGTCCATGGAAAATCTGCCTATTTTTGTATTTTTATCCCCAAAGTAAGCTAGCCAAATGTTAGCGTTCCTGTCTTCCTTCTTTAGAATAAAACAGGTTGTTTTTGTTACTGGGCCTTTAAGA
Source organism: Megaleporinus macrocephalus (assembly GCA_021613375.1). Lineage (NCBI taxonomy): Eukaryota > Metazoa > Chordata > Actinopteri > Characiformes > Anostomidae > Megaleporinus > Megaleporinus macrocephalus. Next base: position 22,928,914 of record CM038725.1, on the reverse strand, counting down.
CTGATAAATGAGCTCTGTTCTGATTGGCTGCCCGGCCTCATTTAGAAAAGCACTCCAAAATGAAACACTCCCTAGAATTTCAATTTGAGTGAAAAGAGAAAAACTGCTGAATAGGTGGATATATGTATGAGTTGGTTCTTGCAACAACATGTAGTACTGTGCAAAAGTTTTTTTTTATATTTAAAAAGGTTATATATATATATATATATATATATATATATATATATATATATATATATATATGTGTGTGTGTGTGTTTTTTTATTAATTATTTATTATTTTTATTACATTTTATATTGCAGCAAGTAGTGGTTTTACATATGTCATATATAACTCTTTCCAAGCTTTTCCATGTGGAAACAACCCAGTTTTATTTGCAGTTATCATCTTATACCTGCTTTGACTGCTCAGCACTTCATTAAGATCAATCACGATCCAAATCAACTAAATTAATCCAGGGGATGTAGAAGATGGGGCATCCAGGCATCCTGTTCTGACTTACAAAATATTATTTACTTTTCTTCAAAACAAGATATTTATGCTACCTTGTAGTGTATTTATGCTTATTTACACTAGTTCTAAAGATATCTGGTGTTCTCACTAGTGAAAATACACTTATTGCTCAGATAAAGGGCAGTGAGCTTAGGTGCCTTAAACTGTTGCTCAGTAGTTTTATATGGAGTGTATAGACTAATGAGTAAATGGAAATGTCGAAACTTAATTTCAAAAGAAAAAGACAGGAAATCCATGAAAAACAAAATGACTTTGTAGTGAAGATTATAATCTTTTGCTGCATCAGAAAAGGCCCTTTCCCTCATTTAGTCCAGTCCCTAATTTTATAGCAAATTAAGTGATATCTTTTCAGGTATTATTACAATAATGTTATAACAGTAGTAATACAATAAGACATGTTATGTCTATAAATGTTTTACAAATTTAAAACCCAAACTGAGTGCTTTATTCCAGGAACTGCAGAAATACTTTACAGATTGGAAATGCATTGTAAGCTAAATGTCCTGACAATGGTAGAATTGTCTAAATGCTTTCTCATCCTTGTGGGGACATTATGGTCCCCGCAAAGTCATTAAAACCAACTTTCTGCCCACGCCCATGGCAGAATGGACAGTGCCCAGTCCTCCGTGCCAGTAGCAGTGTGTGTAGCCATTTTTGTTGCAGTGGTATGAGTGCTATGCTGTGGGGTGTAGGAATGTACAAGCAGCCAAACACACACACAACTCTAAAGAGCGAATGACTCACCCCATAGAACACACAGCCAAGAACCGTCCACTCCCACCAAGTGCCCGTGGGTATGGCAACCATTTTGGAATCCCACCACCGTTAGAAAGCCCCGAAACCCAATAAGAAACCTACTTAAATGTTTAAAAACCCTCTAAACATGTAGAAAAAAGAGAATGAATGCAACAACTAGGCCAAATACATGCAGGGAGTCTGAGGATTTGGAACATTGAATATATTTTTCTTTATTTGAAACCAAAAATATAAGTAGTAAGAATGACTGAGAACAAAGTTTACTTATTTAAATAACATTTAAATTCCCCATTTGCCTCAAACGTAGTCAGTCAGCCAGGCGTCTGAATCTCGCTTTTGCTTCGTTCATTTAAAACTGGAGCTACAAGGTGAAGGAGGGCTAGTTTGTTTGATCAGTTTCATTTAGGCTGGTTTTAAACTAGTGCACTATATAATACAAAACTCAGTTGTTCATCAGCTCTGTGCAGAGACATTGCCAATGTCTTCGGGCCCGAGCTAATCTGAGAAACTTCACTGAAAGGTGCAAAAGCCAACATCTGTCATGGTATGGGGTGGGGAATCAGTGCCTGCGGCATAGGACAGTGCCGGGTCTCTTTATGTATGTGCTACAACTGTATAGATTGATATACACAGGGTGCATAGGCTTGGCTGGTCTCCTGTTGGAAATGTTTGGAGCAGTAGTGCTCGGTATCAGGCTGTAATTGTGGATCAGATAGCAGAAAAATGGTATCAGTGCATCCTTAACATGTTTGTTATTGGAAATCTTTTTTTGTGCTTTTGTGAGTCAAATTAAGGCTCAGTACAATAAAAATATCATCCATCCATTATCCTCCGCTTTATCCTGCTAGTCGGGGTCTCAGGGGGTCTGGAGTCATTCCCTGTGTCATCGGGTGAAGGCGGGGTACACCATAGAGAGGTCCCCAGTTCATTGCATGGCCAACACACACTTACACCTTTGGGCAATTTAACATACATTTAACAAGGCTCAACCTCACATACATGTGTTTGGACTGTGGGAGGAAACCGGAGTATCCAAAGGAAACCCACTCAAGCACGGGGAGAACATGCACACACCACACAGAACAGCCCAGACCAGGAATTGAACCCAGATCTTGCTGTGAGACAACAGTGCTAACCGCTACACCACCATGTCATCGACATAATTCACACATTCCTGTTTTTATAGCATTTTTGAAAACGCTTTCCAACAAATAGGTTTAGAACCAAATAAAATTGTTTGTCTGACGATTGTCTGTTTTATCACATTGAATTTTGCTGCTGTTTCATAAAAGCAATAATCCACCTGTGCCTGCGCATTACAGTGATTTCACCCGGCTTCACGTTGTGTCTGAAAACATCCTCAGTAAGATGTCTGTACCGCTCAGCCTCTTGAGGATTATTTCCTGCACATAATTCACGTCTTTGTTACGGGTTTTGGATGTTTCCTGCGCTGAGAGGAATAATCTCTCAGCTGGATTGTTCAACCCAACACCGCAATAGCACCGTGTGAGGTTATACTGAAAAACAAGCGGAATGGCAGGTTGTTCCAGAAGGACGTTCAATTGAATCACATGCTATGTTTATCTTTCACACAGGATTCTGGTATGGAGAAACGTTACGCTTATTCAATTCCATGTAATTTGAAATGCAAAACATTTTAACTTTCCTTTATAAAGTGGCCCTTTGTAGCACTGGGTCTTTAAGGATCGAACAGCACCGCAGGTTTAAGTGATCACAGCAGGCTGTTGCTAATCCAGAGCCGTCCCTGGAATTAAAATCATAATTATGGCCCGCATGGCGTTGCTTGTCGCAGTCAGAGGAGACCAGAAAAAATCAAACAATACATATTAAAACCTGCTGCTTGAAAAGGCTTGATTAGGGACCACTGGGTGTAGTTTGTGTATGTAGGTAATTGTGCATGTGCGAGTTTTCTTGTGTTCATGATAGTTGAGAAAGTTAAAAGTAGCACGCCGTTTGAAAGGCTTGTATCACAGAAAATGGAAATGACTTGCTTTTTAGAGCTGAAAATTATAGTATAGTTTGGCAACAAACTGAGAAACTAAACAAAAAAATGGCCTGCTTTGAACTCTTTGCTTTTATTATGAAAAATCTTTTTTTTCATTTTTCAGTTTTTACCTCTGTACACGGGTCCAAATGGTTATACTGAATTGCATATAGTTGTTTTTCATTGCAGTGGACTGTTTGGTACTGTGCGTGCATGTGTTTTCCGGGTTGCCAGGTTGGTGGTTTTCCTGGCAAAATTGGGCTAGTTTGAAAACACACAATAAACTGATAAAGAAGTAAAAAACTGTTTTAATATTGATCTAGTTGAATTTGGAGAGTTTCAGTATATAGCACTGACATACTGTGAACCTCAAACACTGTTGTTCCTTCTTCATATCCTGCGTCTATATAAGAGGATGGTAAAACAAGCTGACCCTAAAAAAACCTTATATATCAGTATCGCTATTAATTATACACACAAAATTTACATACAACCATAACAGAGCAACAGCAACCAAAACAGTGGACTATATGGAGAAATCTATTAAATGTGAATTGGATGCCAGCCTTTGTATGTTCTTCCCAAAGAAGTGAACTCAGTGGTACATGATTGATGTTCATCTTTAAATAAGGCTGAAGTTCTTTTCTTATTCACCATCTTTTCTATCAAATGCAGCTTGTACAGGTGCCAGAATGTAACTGCTGAAACTGCAGCACCATTTAAGGTGGAACAGAGAATTCACAAAACAAGCTGTCAAATAGGAACTTCAGCCCCCACATATTTAACAGGATCCTGGACTACTTTAAGCCAAAGTCTGCTTATTTCGTTCCAGGCAGTTTTTCAAATCTTGGACAATATCAAGCAGCTTCGCTCAGCGTTTAAGACTGAAGAGAAGAGCAGTTCTACATTTATTAGCATCACAACCCCAACAGTAACCTGTAAGTAGCAGCCATGAGTTTATCACTGTTGGCTGCTTGAAGAAGATCTTCTTGAACAGAAAGTTTCACAGTGAGTAACACCTTTTGTAACAAAGTTAGCTACTTACAAGCTTAAAGTAACTAACTTTACTCAAGAAAAACTGTCTCTGAGAGGTGTTTGTAATTACACTTGATCTTCTCGGAGCTCTGGCTAAGTATTGCACTTGTACTGTATGTAGTCTTGTATTTGTTCTCTTCTCTGTAGGTGTTCCAGTCTTGCTAGGTATTGCATTGTCTTTTTTCTAGGTATCAGCACTGGCCCTGTGTTTATGGCAGTGTTTGAGTATAAGAGTAGTTTGGACTTAAACCTGTTTGTGCTAGATAGAGATTCATACTCTAACCGAACACTAAGCACTTTTGTAAGTCGCTCTGGATAAGAGCATCTGCTAAATGCTGTAAATGTAAATGTTTGAAGTTTGAAATTTAGAGCTTATAATCTTTATTGAATTATTAAAATATTTATTTAAATAAACACCACAAATGATACAAAAAAGCAGCACTGCCAGCTGCATCTTCAGGATCAGAACTGCTAAGCTAGCTTATTACATATTACAGCCAGAAATGTTGTCAGCCACAGTATATGTAGACTGTAAAAAACAGTGGACAATGCAGCTTCTCTATAACGCAACTACAGGTGTGGTGCCCTGGCTGCAGGCTGCAGTATGATGTGCAGCTTATTTTAGCCCATGCAAAATACACCAATGTTACAAAATGTTTTTCCACATGTTGAGTGCACTTTTCCACCAAGGAGGTCCTCAAATTCCTAAATCCTACATAGTGTTGTTTTAAAGCTATCCATCAACTGAAAGCAGCTAAGATCAACTTACACACATGCATTTGGCTCTATATGACATAGACAGATGTGTGAAAATGCATTAAATCAGTTTATGACAGCACAATAGCAGAAATTAAGCCTTCAGTGGCAAGAAAAAATGTCAACCCTTTGAAATGACCTGGTTTTCTGCATTAATTGGTTATAAAATGTGATTTGATCTACATCTAAGTCCCAAGTATAGAGAAACTCAATGTGCTAATCGTAATACCACACAAACAATTATAATATTTCATGTCTGTTTTGGATACATCCATTAAACATTCACAGTGCTGGTGGAAAAAGTAAGTGAACCCTTGAATTTAATAACTGGTTGAACCTCCTTTGGCAGCAATAACCTCCAACAAGCATTTCTGGGAGCTGCTGATCAGACCTGCACAACATTCAGGAGGAATTTTGGACCATTCTTCCTTACAGACCTGCTTCAGCTCAGCCATATCATGAGAATGTCTGGTGTGAACAGCTCTCCTGAGGTCATTCCACAGCATCTCTATTGGATTCAGGTCTGGACTTTGATTGGGCCACTCCAAAAGGCGGATTTTCTTTTATTGAAGCCGTTCTGTAGTAGACTTACTTCTATGTTTAGGATCACTGTCCTGACATTATTCCATGGGGTACCTTGATAAACTTGAGAATTCATTTTCCCCTCGATGATGGCAAGAGATCCAGGCCCCAAACCAGCCCCAAATCATGATGCTCCCACCACCGAACTTCACTGTTGGGATGATGTTTTCATGTTGGTATGCAGTGCCCTTTTTACACCATACATAGTGCTACATGTTCTTGACAAACAATTCAACCAGTCCACAAAACCTTTCCTGAGTAGCGTTGTGAAGTGTCAAGGTACGCTTTAGCAAACGACTTCCTTCATAGTGTCCTGCCATGGACACCATGCCTGTTTAGTGATTTGCGTATGGTAGACTCACAAACAAATGTTAACCAGTTCCAATAATTCCCTCAAGCCTTTAGCTGTTACTCCAGGGTTCTTTATTTACCTCTCTGAGCATTCTGCGTTGTGCCTTTGGAGTCAACTTGGCTGGGCGCCCAAGCCACAGTCCTAATTCATCTCCATTTGTAGACAGTTTGTCTAACTGTGGACTGATTAACACCTGAAGCCTTAGAGATTACTTTGTAACCCTTTCCGGTTCTATGCAAATCAACAGTTCTTGAGCATAGGTCTTCAGAGATCTCTTGTTTGCAAGGCATGGTTCACATCAGCAGATGCTTCTTGTGAATAGCAAACTCAAAATGTTTGAGTGTCTTTTATAAGTCAAAGTAGCTCTACACCTCGCTCCAATCTCATTGCATTGATTGGACTCCAGGTTTGCTAACTCCTGACTCTAATTAGCTGTTGTTGAAGTCATTAGCATCAGGGTTCACTTACTTTTTCCACCAGACATGAAATATTAGAACTGTTTGTTTGGTATGAGGTTAAGCACATTGGGTTTGTCTATACTTGGGACTTAGATGTAGATCAGATCACATTTTATCACCAATTAATGCAGAAAAACAGGTAATTGTAAAGGGTTTATATAGTTTTTCTTGCCGCGGTATATTTATATAATGATATTAATTGTATGTGTAATAATAATAGTAAAATTGTGGATCAGCAGTAAGGCAATTCCGCCAGGTCACTAAATTGTTTGAGCAACATTAAATTTTAAACCTCACAACCTTTTTCCCCTCAAATATAGTAAACCATGACTGTACAAAAAAAACCAAGGATCTTCAAAATCTATTGTTTATTCTTTGCAGTGTTGGGGCATTGATGTTTTTGTGCAAAAACTTTATTTTCAACTTTTTCACAAAATGTTAATCCTTTAATCACACTTTGTGTTGTGGCAAAGTGTCACAATGATTGGACCAACAGAAAAAATCTGGTTACCTTCACTTCTTTTCCAGGTTAAGAAGTTTTTTCGTTCTCCTGTAAACTTTTTGGAGGTAGGAGTTGATGTTGATGATATGGTTCTTTGAAGAACCCCACACTGTTCCATATATCAGCATTTACTGCACACAGACGCACACACACATGTTTATCTCGCCATCTAGAGCACTTTTCCAGTAAAATCGGTGAGGGGCGGAGAGGGAAACAGCCTGTACAGTGTGTTCTGCTACAGCGCTGCTTTTGTACCAGTATGAATCGTACGTTTATTGCTGAGCTCCTCCTCCCTCGCCTCACTCTCTAATAAAGGCAGGATTATTATTCCAGCCTAATGCGCAGAGCTGCTGACTTTACAAGCTGCCCATGGCCTTCAGCAAAGCACTGTGACCCCCAGAAACACATACGCTGCCACCCAGCAGCCTCGAGTGGAAGGATCTGTTTCCTAAAGCATCAATGAAGCTCAGGAAACAGACCAGCGGACAACAGGAGTATTCTTCTTCTCTTTTCTTCTCTATTCCTCTTCTTCTCTTTTCTCATTTCTTCTTTTTACTTTTCTCTAATGTGTACTTCTCTACTTTTTTTCTCTACTCCTATTTTTCTCTCTTCTATTTTTTTTACTCTTCTCTACTTTACTCTTTCTTCTCTACTCCACATTATACTCCACTATACTCTTCTCTTCTCTCATTGTTTCGTTCATTGTTCCTGCTTTTCTCTTCACCATCAATTCCCCTTATTTCTTTCATGCCTTCTCTCATTTCTTTTTCGCTTCTTTTATCTCTTTTCCTCTTCTCATTCTTTCTACTGTCTTTTTGGTTCTCTTCTTTTCTTCTCAATCCTCTGATTTCATTGTTGTCTCTCTTCTCTTCTCTTCTCTTCTCTTCAGCATCACCTCCTGCAGTTTTTCCCTCCTCTTCTCCATCACCCCAGTGTCAGTATCGTGGGCCCGTCGGGGGGTTTTCAGCTGCTGATCATGAATTCATGAAGGTGCGTGTGCAAGTCACCGGAGCTGCAGTGAGGCTGTTTGATCTGTGACAAATTCAGCCTGATGTGATTTCAGCTATTCTGGCAAGAGCAGTGAGAGAGCGAGAGAAGGAGAGAGAGAGAGAGAGAGAGAGAGAGAGAGAGAGAGAGAGAGAGACAGATAGGGGATAAAAGAATAGGGAGAGAGCTAGAGAGAATAAAAGAAGAGGTAGTGCGAGATACAGGGAGAGAGAGAGAGTCAAAGACTAGGTAAATAGAGAGAGACAGACAGAGTTAGAATAAACAAATAGGTATAGATAAAGAGAATAAAGAATAGGTAGAGAGAGAAGAAGAGAAAGAAAGGCAATAAAAGAATGGATAAAGAGAGAAAAAGAGAGAGAAAGAGCTCAAAAAGAATAGATATAGAAAGGAGTGAGAAAAGACAGAAGACAGACAGACAGACAGATGGGCTGTATCAATTTTACAACTTGGAGCTCAATCTGGGATTGGCAGGATGGACAATTGGAAATATGATCCCCAAACACAGAACGAGACAGACAGACAGACAGAGAGACAGAGAGACAGAGAGAGAGAGAGAGAGAGAGAGAGAGACAGAGAGAGAGAGAGACAAAACCAACAAGAGAGATACTGACTGAGATAGAAAGAGAGAGAGGGACTCGTATGAGTGAACGAGTGAGTGAACAGAAGGCTCAGGCCTGTATGGAGGGAGCTGGTGTTTTTGCCCGTCTGAAAAGGGGGGGGGGGTCCGGGGGATTGGCTGGTGTGTGTCTGCGTGTGTGGGGTGGGGGGGTGTTTCTGTGCTGTATCAGCATGTATGCAGTAATGTGATAGCAGATCCGGCCACACAAAGAAAACACAACTGCTCAAACACTCCCCTGGCCAGCGCCCCCGGGGGGTTAGCGCGCGGCCGGCGGCGCTGCAGTAATTACCCACCCCAGCCTGATGGGATCCAGGCCCTGTGTGTGTGTGTGTGAGTGTGTTGGGGGAGAGAGGGGGGCACAGTGGCACAGCCTCCAGCTGGAGTTAGAGCGAAGCAGCCTCAGACCAGATGTGTTTGAACTGGCCTTTTCCCTCATGTGGAAGCTAAGCGGGGCCAAAAGCCCCAAATCTGCTCCCCCACTACGGCCTAGTTTCCTGTCTTAACCCTTTAAACACACTTGTTATTTATGTTTTAATCTAAAGACCTATTATTCAGTAACTACGACTACTGATATGAATCATTCTTGTTGAAACATCAGATCACATTTAATTTTTAACTGACTTAGAATAAATAAATGTTCGCTTTGAGTGACTCTGTATTTTAATCAAGTCATAGAATGCATTCATTCAGTAATTCAAAGTTAAACTGTTCTCTGATATCTATGTAGACGGTATATGACTTTAGTTTTGGTGAAAAATGCCCAGATGCAGTTTTACACCCCCATTTACTACCTATGATTTGGTCCTTTGATGAGCTTATGTATAATTTGATGAGCTGTGCTCTGATTGGCTGGTTTACATTGAGACGCCATGGTGATCACACAGAAGCAACATGACAAAACAGATGCAGGGAGAAAAAAAATTGAACATCACTGTAAATAAGTTTGGTTCTTATACTGTTTAGTTAGCTATACTAGTTACTTGGAGCTTGTGAGTAGTTAACGTTGCCTACAGTATACTCAACACAAAGTAAATTAAAGTTTCTGCTCACTATGAAACTCTCAGTTTAAGACGATCTGCTTTAACCAGCAAACAGTGATACACTCAAACAGCATGGCTGCTACTCACAGGCTACTGTTAGAGATGTAATGCTAATAAATGTAGAACTGCTCCTCTCTTCAGTCTCTTCAGGGTTAAACGCTGAGATTTCAAAACTACCTGGAGTGAAATGTGCAGAGCAAACTAACAGGTCTGAACTAAAGTTGGTGCCTGTACATTCTGGCACCTGTACAAGCTATAGCATTTAAGGTGGAAGTGAACATTTGATTAAGAAGCTGGCAAGCAGGAAGCCAATACCAGCCTCATTAAAAGCTGAACATCATCCATGTTCACTGACAATTTGGTTCCTTGAGAGAGGAATGAAAAGTTCTAATGTCTTCCCTGTTCACAGCTTGGAACAAAAGATTTTATACACCATTTTATTTGCTGTTGTGGTTGTATGTAAATGTTGGGGTGTAAATTTTAATGAGTCAAGCTTGATGTTGACTGGTCGCTGTTAATAGGATTATAACATTACCAACACTGCCGTCTCAGAGAAGCCAACAGGTGAGTAGCCTGCTAATCTCAGGATCTGTATCTCTGGTCTCCTGAAGGCTAGAACCCAGGGCTCCTCAGAAAGAGCACATCATGCTCTACTGACCCTTCAAGTTTGACTTAGTTCTACCATTTGTCTGTCAATTTACAGGGCTTTAAAGACGTTAAATGCCTTTATCTCGGGTTCTCTTTGTAGTTAGAGTAGGGGCATTATAATCCTATTAAAACGGAAGTCTGTTACTCAACTATTTGCCAAGTTATGATGCTCTAAATTTTCTCTGGCTCTCCGGACCTCCGCAGTAAGGGAGTTTCTCGGTATACAAATTAGTGTGGTTCCAGGGTCCGACTCACCGGTTCCCTGAAGGCTTGGCTCTTTGAAAAGAACACATCACGCTACTGACCTGTGGAGGTTGGCTTCATCACAAATTTCAAAGTGACTTGTTGCAAAGCCTGTGGTTTTGTTCATCAGCGATAAGTTGACATTGACTTTCATCACATAACTGTCAACTTAGAAAAAGCCATGCAGTCTCTAATCATAACAAAACTCAAACTTTACCAAATGTTGACAATTCCAGCCTATTTCGAGCAACCAAACGATACATGACACCATAAATAGTGTGCCAGCATTTGTGTATGTATAAATAATAGTGTCATGTAAACTGAATGTATAACAAAACAATAGTAACCCCAGACGTCTATGGGTTAATAACTTTCAGTCTTTCTTTTTCCCCCCTCTCTCTGTTTCTTTCTCTCCCTCTTTCCTTCGGTCTGGGACATAATTGGGTAAAGACTCCCACGTGACACTCACACACGCATACAAACACACACAGCGTAAAATGAAGTGTTATTCAGCTCCGGCCCCTAAAGGCAGAGTGAGATGGGGGGTGGGGGGTCCAGAGGATTTAATGGAGCCCATATGGGACGCCTTCAGCACACATATGACATTAGAGAGGTCACATGACACGAGTCGGCGGCAGACGCGTCCAATGTGATTACAGTGCTGATATTTGTCATCCTAGAATATTACATTAGTGTTTTCTTGCAGGTAACAGTGCGTCCCGTACTGCAACATCAAGTCTGAGGTCAACAGATGGTTCCCAGACTTACATAAGGCTCGTGCTGGCTTCAATTGTATGGAGCTGAAAGCTAGAGGAACTCACTTAAATACAAATGCATTTCTCTCGCTTTATTCTTCAACTCATTTGCGGTAGCACAGGCTGAAGCCCAGCTCGAGCGCAGCCCATGTCGCTGTGATAGAATCTGTGATTGCAGCTTTCTTGTTCAAATTGCTTTTAAATGGCTTTATGGATCAATCAACAAGGAGCAAACTAACAAAAACATCAGCAAAGTGGAGAGCCAAGGTTCCCCTCGAGAGCCTCCACTGCTAAAAGAATCCATGAGCTGTATGAATGACACCATGGGGCTGCATTCACAGAGGAGTTTAATCATTGACTGTACAGATTATTCTACTGAATCGCTTTAAAGTACAAAAGCCTTATAATTGATCTGGAAGTGTAGACCAAAACCTTTTTGCTTTGGGGACCCTAAACCTCAGTTATGTCTAATATATTAAAACAAATGATAGAACATTCCATATTGTCACTACCAAAACAATGCGAGAACTCAAAACTTCACCAGTTATTTTAGTAGTGTATATTTGAGCTCCATTTCTGGCAGGACAGCCTGTTAGAAGGCTGAATTCCATGATGCCTACAATCCAGATGGAGGGCAAAAAAAGAGGGGAAAAAGCAGGAAGTGCAAGATGATGGCAAGTGAGTATTGCGGTGGTCTTGATCAGTGCTCAAAGTGGCTGTACTCACATATTGGGGTGTGTATCTTCTCGTATCAGCAAATCATTAAGTACATTCTGAATTGAATACAAAGTAAATGACTGATTCTAGGAGATATTGATTATGTTCACAACATACATTTATGCATAGGGAGAAGGCTCAACCAGGGGTTCTGTGTGGAGCCTGTATGTTCTCCCCATGTCTGCATCAGTTTCCTCCCACAGTCCAACGAGTTGGAGATATTAAATTGCCCCCATGTGTGAGTGTGTATACCTGTGTGCCCTGTGATGGACTAGTGGCCTGTCCAGGGTGTTTCCTACCTTCTGCCCAGTGAGTGCTTTGATAGGTGTAGTGCCTACATATACATTTTTGTCTTGTGTTATTCAATAAGATCATGTTTGTTTGTTTGTTTGTTTGTTTATTTGTTTGTTTATTTATTTTATGTGATTAATCTTACTGATACTTGCTAAAGGTGAATGTTTGTGGTCGTGAAAAGTTTTTGCAGTCCAGTGTTTGCGTTTGCCGCAGCTCCAGTGTTGTTGGAGGGGAGTTTAAAAGAGTGAGTGAGTAAGTGAAGTGGTGTGGGTGTGTGTTGAGGGGGGGCAGTGGTGATAAGATCAGACAGATATGAGAAACAGAGGTCTGGAGAGGGAGAACAGGAAGGAGGGAGATAGAGAGGAACAGAGTGGAAAAGACAGAGAGAGAGGAGAGAAAAGAGGAACCGAGAGACATACAAAGAAATAGAGAAACAACAGAGAGAGAAGAAGAACATGGCATAGGGAGACATAGTGTGAAAAAGAAACAGAAGAGAGAGAAAACGAGTGAAAGAAACAAAGAGAAAGAGATAGAGAGGTACAACAGAGAGAGAGAGATGTGTGAGAGAGTAAGAGAAAGAGAGAGTAGGAAAATAAGAGAGAGAGACAGAGAAAGAGAGGGAGTAAGACAGAGAGCGACGAGAGAGCGCGAGTGAGAGAGAGAGAGAGGGAGAGAGAGAGAATAAGAGAGGCTGCAGGCGGTTCATATGTTCTCTGTGCTCTGTTCACACACACAGGGGAACACTGGCTCTATTGTGTGTGTCGGGGCAGATTCAGACTCAGACCATCAGACCGACTGTGTTTTTATTTAGACTCGACCCATCTGGAGCTCCGGACTCCAGCTCATCAACCTCTGATCTTATTCTTCTGAAAAAAGAGAACAGAAAACATAAACACACATAAAAAGAACAGAACAAACACAAATCCATCAGCAGGTAATGACTCGGTTTCATTCAACGCTTTAAATGATTCAGTTTATCCTGAAACGGCTTCTCTGCTGCAGTTGAGGTTAGGGAGGCCGTGACAAGGGGTTGATTAACACAGGCCACCGTGGGGGCCTGCACAGGGAGTGGAGCCCAATGATTGACCACAAACAAGTATGTATAAAGAGAATGGCTGCTGTTTCCATTGTACAGGGGTGGTGGTGTTTTGTTTCACTCTTAAATGGCGACTCTCAGTGTTTCCGTTTTATCGTCTTGTCTGCTGGTGGACGGTAGCGGATAGATAGCTTCTTTTTTCTTGGCTGGTAGTGAGTAGATGGGATGTTTGTGTGCTCGAGGTTGGGTAAGGGGATTACCTTAATAAGCAGCTAATATCTGTATTTGTACTCGCTATTTGCCAGCTTCCTTTAAATGAACCTTTTTTAAGAAGTGCATCCTCTGGTGTTTATGTTGAAGTTCTAAAACTATGGCAAGCCCTTTGGGTCATTACACCTACACTGACATCAGTGTTAACACATCAATTTTGAACGTCTTAAGACGGCAACGTGTCGTGTTGACATGTAACTTTTGCACATCTTAAGGAGTTTGAACATCTTAAGACAACAGAAAATTCCCTGTTAACACCACACTTTTAAACGTTTTAAGATGTTTAGATGTTAAGGGACTTCCATGCTATTGGTTGCCGCCAATATACCCACTCAATATACCTTGTTGACAAATGGCTATGGTGTGGTCATAACCCTTACAAAAAAGAAGTGTATTCAAGTGTACCATTAGTATACTTCTTTTAAACTAAATGAAGTGAGCATGCTTTCAGTTTACTTTTTATGTACTTCTCAGTGATATACTAAACACAGTTATACGTAAGTATGCTTGGGTTATACTGACAAGTATAGAACAGTCTAAGTATATTTGGCCTTTACTTGTACTTAATCTTTTGATCGAGAGAGTAGAAGTAAGTATTCTTGCTTTGCACAAAAACACATCCAGTACAATATTTATTTAAAATTTTAATTATAAATATTTATAAAGATACAAATATGTTTCTTAATCTGAGTGTGTCTTGTTTATTTTACGTGTCCACCGGTGAGTAAGTAAACGTTGTTAAGTTCTATTTTAAGTAGAAAAAAAACCTTAAACCTAGTCATATACTTTAAAGTACAACAATAATATAAGCAGTAAATTATAAGTATTAAGTTCACTTAAAGAAAACTTACAAGCTAGTAAACTAGCAGTAAACCCTTAAGTTTACTTTTAGTGTAGTTGCAGTACAAAAGATGTAAACTAGTTGTATACTTGGTTTACTACTCTTACAATTAAAGTGTACTTAAAAGTACACTTTTAAAAACTAGAAAGTGGGCCAATTTAGTCCCAGGAAGTATTAAAATAGTACATATACAAGTGCACTACAAGTACAATGACATTAGTATAGTAACTGCATAAAGTATACTTAATAAAATGAACTTTAAGTATACTTATTTTCTGTAAGGGAAGAGGTTTGCCTGGCCTTGGTGGTCAGCGAGAGCAGCCGGACGCAGTTGGGGGAGGAGGTTAGAAAAGCCCCTTAACTTGGACAGTCGCCATCTGCAGCCTACGTGAATAACAGCGGGTCTTGCGGTGTTTGCGCTCTTTACAGTTAATGAAGTAGACGCAATAAAAAAATAGTAGAAAGAAAAAAAGAAGTAGAAAGAAACATAAATCCACAAAGTGATGTACCGCTTTTAAAGACAGTTAGAAATCATAAGAGCGGTTCAGAACACTCTAGAAGAACAGAGTAAAACTATTCAAATACTAATTATGAACAATAAAAATGTTAAATACTGCATGAAAATGAACTGTCATGCTACTAGATATAATAGTATTAGTGTAAATATGAGGTCTGTAAAGAGCTTTAGAGGAGATATATATTTTACAATAAAAAGAGTCTAAAGTCAGAGGTGTCCGCGGAGCTCCTGACCAATGAGAATTAAGCTCTGTCGTCATCAAGCCGTCTCTCGACGGTGGCGCTGACTCAAAAAAAACTAATCAGCATGCACCGCACCGAGCCAGGCGGTGATCGGGCTGCACGGCGCCACGTGAAGTTGACCACGCCTATTTAGATGTTAAGGGACTTCCATGCTCTTGGTTGCCGCCAATATATCCACCCCTTGTTGATGTAGGGGCTACGTTATGGCCATATGGGCTCTACCTTGTAATAACATGGGCTCTACATTGTGGTCACATGGGCTCTACGTTATGGTGATGTGAGCTGTACGTGGGCTGTTTCTGGGGCTTATACTCAGCTGTGAATTTGTGTTTGGAATAGTCCATGTGTGTAGGGTGGGTTTATTTGGGTAGTAAATTTGGAACATGGTCAAGTAGAAAACAAGATGGCATCCAGTAATTTTTTAGAGACTGCTGTAGAACAGTTATTTTCAGTTTTATATTCAATTTCACCTACTTTAACTGTATTGTGTGATTTTATGTTCTTTTGCAAAAAAAAAATTCTTAGATGTAACAAAAAACATTTAAAAATAATAATTTGAGTAAGATTACACACGTTTTCTATAGCAAGTTTTCTGTCTGCCCTTGCTTATGTCACATGCAGAGTTAAGCATTATACTTAAACTTGCATTTCTCATAATATCAAACGTATCCACCAAACCTTGATTATTTCTGGGTGTTTTTTGTGACGATATATAAATATATTCTATCATTTGCATCTGTGCAACCATACAGATAGTAGCAGATAGTAGCACTGTGTTCAAACCAATATTTTCTATTTATTAAATCTCACAATACATCATTTATTGAAACCTTATTTTGTTCTTAAATATCAGATGAGTGTCCACACCAGTGCTTTTGCAGTGTTTTTATTCCCCCCCTCTGATGGAGTGGTAGCACCGTGCCGTGTTTACGGGGAATTTTCTGTTGTCTTAAGACGATCAAACTTGATGTGTTAACATGGACGTCAATGTATTTCTTGTAATTGTAATTTTGTTTATGTTATTGTTTGTCCAGTAAGTTGTGCCGCAGTAGCAGTTGGGGTTGTGAAGACTGTGGCAGCCGCTGAAGGTATTTTAGGTGTTTTATTTTCTTTGTTTGTTTCGATGATGAGATGTAGTTTTTCATGATTGCAAAAAGGGTAACTGGCATCAAGCCATTATTTGACCAGCATGTAATGAATCCTCCTAGTTTTAGCTTATATACCTTCATTAGGCCTTTCCACAAACACTGCTGTATCCGCCACAGTTTAAAACTAAACTTCAGAAATGTATAATGGTATATTGTTATAATCTAAATATATATTTTGAGAACAGTCAGCTGTGGACTGAAGAATGCACTGCTTTCCTCAACAGTGTTTACACATACTGTAATCAAATAAAAAAAAAAACACAAAGAAACTGCCGTTGCCATCATACAGGCTCTTTAATTCCAGTTTGATTTATACAGTACTTATACAGAGTTGGAACACAGTCAACAAAAACAACCCAAGATGTTCATTTGAAGAAAATAACAACTGAATACTTTCAAAAAATTCAATATTCGTTTCTGTATATTATAGTTTATTCCAGAACTTATGCAGTAAACAACACATCAGGATGCATTAAAGCACTTTTACACCTTATGCAAGCATGCTCAGATATGGTCCAGGGTGATCTGAGGTTTATTAGTTTATCCTGTTTGTTGTTTTGGTGATGCCTCTTCCCTCAATTAGGCAGTTGTGCTGAAGATCATGTGAAAACTCAGACAAGTTCAGGCTGGGAAATCATTACACAACCACGAGTTGATGAGAGAGAGAGAGAGAGAGAGAGAGAGAGAGAGAGAGAGAGAGAGAGAGAGAGAGAGAGAGAGAGAGAGAGAGAGAGAGAGAGAGAGAGAGAGAGAGAGAGAGAGAGAGAGAGAGAGAGAGATCTTGTAGGATTTCAAAATTCTGCAATCATTAAATTCAAAGAAAAAAGTTTCTCATATATTTTGGAACAGCTTACATAATTAATCAATCCTCTCTCGTGTTTTTGTGCTGCCAATTTGCCACAATGTGAACTGATGTCAGAAATGAGATCAAAACAGAGAATAAGCATATAAGGTGCTGTGCAGCTAAATTTAAATTGAGACATCTGATTAAGAAGACAAACTAAAGGAAACACACTCACTGGACACTTTATTAGAACTACCTACCTTGTACTTCCACTCACTGGCCACTTTATTAGAAACACCAACTTAGTACGTCCACTTACTGGCTACTTTATTAGAAACCCCTACCTTGTGCCTCCACTCACTGGCCACTTTATAAGAAACACTTATCTTGTGCTTCAACTTGCTGGACACTTTATTAGAAACAACTACCTTGTAGCTCCACTCGCTGTCACTTTATTAGAAACACAAACTTTGTACATCCAGTTACTGTCCACTTTATTAGAAACACCTTCCTTGTGCTTCCACTCTCTGGACACTTTATTAGAAACAACTACCTTGTAGTTCCACTCGCTGGCCACTTTATTAGAAACACAAACTTTGTACAACCAAGTACTGTCCACTTTATTAGAAATACCAACTTTGTACATCCAGTTACTGGCCACTTTATTAGAAACACCTTCCTTGTGCTTCCACTCTCTGGACACTTTATTAGAAACCCCTACCTTGTGCTTACATTCACTGGACACTTTATTAGAAACCCCTACCTTGTGCTTACACTCACTGGACACTTTATTAGAAACCCCTACCTTGTGCTTACACTCACTGGACACTTTATTAGAAACCCCTACCTTGTGCTTACACTCACTGGACACTTTATTGGAAACACCTACCTTGTGCTTCCTCTCACTGTCCACTTTATTAAAAACACCAACTTTGTACATCAACTTAAAGGCCACTTTATTAGAAACACCTATCTTGTACTTTCACTTACTGGCCCCTTTGGTGCAGAAGCTCTGCCCCCTAATTCGCCACTGAACTAGCACACTTGCTTTTCATGGCCAAAAAATGCTTCATCTGTTGTACGGCCAGTTATCCTGATATAACGTTACAGTGAACACAGACACAGCAAGTAATGTAATTCTGAACTACTGCTTCTGTGAAACAACACAAACAGGTTTATGTTCCTTACCTGTCCAGCAGAAACACAGCAACCTCTTCATCCCTTTCTCATTCATCAGCTTCTGAACTGTGTGATTCCACGTGACATGACACCTGAAATATTTTAACCCTGCAGTATGATTTACCTGACCATGTATCAGTTTTCATTTATATTACACTATCATGTGGTTACACCTAATAATAATTTAAACGTAAATAATAATCTGTTATATATTATTTAAGTTATGTCGGTGTATAAATTTAAAGGTGAAAAACTGAGGGAGAGAAGCAGGTGGAGAGAAAAATGTCCAGTTTCCTTGTAAAGGGCTGCAGTGGGAATAATCGAAAGATTCCTGCTTCAGTAGCTTGAAGACCATTGACAGAAGAGCAAAGGCCAAAAGCAGCCGAGCTTAAACAAATACATTTTCTCTTTTAGAGAACCTGCTGTAATTCCCAGCCGCGTCGGCAGTTTAATCGATGAAGTAAAACCGATTCCTTTTCATCTCGGAGCGGAGTGAATACTCATGTTTATGTACACTAATGATCAGCCCAGTCTGTTTATGTTATTCATATACACGCAGACCACACTAATCATCACTTATATCTGTTTATGTCATTCATTTACATGCAGTGCTGAATGATTTACAGCTACAGTTTATAAACATGAGCATGACATCAATCAGAACAATGTCCTGTCAGCTGAGAGAGAGCGAGAGAGTGGGAGAGAACTGAGTCTGGCCCAGGACTGCTAGAAAGGAGCAACCCAGTCGAGGCTGGTCAGCATAGCCCAGCAAGAGCATGGCCTGGCAGGACTCACCAGCAAGGCTGTAGGTGGGGTCACGGCACTTTCACTGGAATCTGTGCTGTTGTGTGGCTTACTGATGACTTGCCTGCTATCCTGGCTCTTCTGGCTGTTCAGTAGTGCTGGATGGTGGTCTCCACTGCTCCTGTTTTGTTTCCCGAGTCCTTTACTTTCCACTGACACCACAATATACCGACTACATGTTCTCTCTTGCTAAGACGCCAGATTTTGCTTTCTCTCTGTTCCACTTGGAGAAACTTACAACAGTAGCTAACCACCAAGCCAAGGCTGGCTGTGATGTGATGTGTAGGTGTGTTCCCTCTGGAGGATGTGCTCACTTAGAAAATAAGAATAAAACATGTCATTTCTCCACCACTCTTTACACATGCGTGCGACTGTACTTGCAGACAGAGTGACATAAGTGAAAAGTTTTTAGGCCCATGTTTAAAAAAGCAGGCCGAGCTGGAGCCCTTACGCAGAAGAAGAGTGATGAAGAGAGATGGTGAGATGGAGAGGCGTTCAGACAGACAGCGGCAGCGGGACACTCACAGACAGAAAAAGCAGACAATGGGGAGGAGTGTGTAAATATTTTATGTATTTGTGCAGTAGCAGCGGCGGCTTACATGAGACTGGGGGGAACTTGAACGGCTGCTATTAAGACTTGGTAAGCAGAACGTTTTTACACACACACTCACACACACCTACTAAGACACACACACGCACACACACACTTCCTAGACACAAATACACACAGGTTTACACACGGGGGAGATGAGCTGACTCACTGTTGAGCACTCTGTTTGTGTGTATTTATTGCTTTGTGGGGACCGAATGTCCTTAGTATGATAAAAAGCTGCCATTGTGATGTCATAGGGACATTGATCTATCTATCTATCTATCTATCTATCTATCTGTCTGTCTGTCTATCTATCTATCTATCTATCTATCTATCTTCTCTAACTAAACCAACACTTTAAATTGCCATACATGTACATCCCTGCTATTTTATTTATTTATGTATTTATTTATTTATGTTTTATTTAATGTGGAAGTATATGTTGTCCTTTACACTGTGTGTAACTTTCATGATGAATGGACCAAACAAAATTGCCCAAAGTTACTTTGAAAAAAAGTTTGGTTCCTCTGATTTACATTAAAAGTATTCTTTTCTTGTTACCATTTTGAAGGTATGAGGTTTGGCCCAGACAGCAGTTAAAGTGTGTATTAGTTTTAAAGCATGTTTGTCGGCACTGAGAGTCTTGTAAACCCAGTTTATTTTCAAATAAAAAACGTTTTTTAGGTTCTCTGTACTCTTTTCTCTGCCTTTGTACTACTGAACTTGCCATGTCACCATGCGGTAAACAGAAAGTTCAATTTTTCCAAAACACAATATTTTTCTCATACTCTACATCTGTATTCAACTTCTATCTGAAATGCTATGTTAGAGCTCCTGTGTCTTTAAGCCCAGTGTGCTCTAATTGATCAGCTCATCTACTCTGTCCTGATTGGTCAAGCAACATTTGTGAGCTCCTGATTGGTGGAGCATTCTGCTAAGTTTTGCCCAGTTGTGTCAGTTCTGCTGTATCAGTTTGAGCCAGAGTCCAATCCTGAGAGTCAGGAAGACAGTTTTTACTTTAGCTCTGCATTATGTGAGAAGGTGCAAAGCTTGGTGGGCAATAAGGATTGTGTTACAAGATGATGTCATCTTGCATCAGAGAAAAGGGTAAAAATTCCAACGTCATGTTACTCAGCTAAGAAAAGTGTTGTTTATGAGTTTTAACCCACTGGTGTGTACTTTAAGCTTTAAAAATGTACAGACTGTTTACATGTGCAAACAGCTACAAAAACTCAGAATAGATTTAAACACTTGTGTCAGCACCAACATGAACTTGGACCACTCATTATCCAAGGTCCCTATGAACTTGTGCATACACAACATGCACAGGAAAGTACTGGATGTAGTAACCAAGCCAACAAAGTGATTGTGATTGGCTGTTCTGTCTAGCTCAGATTGAGCTCTTAGATATAGATGTGAGCATAGACCATCTGCGTCTCTCTCTCTCTCTCTCTCTGTCTGTCCAGACAATGCCTGAATGACTGGCTCTGGACAGACAAAGCACAGCTGTTCATGGTGCCCCCCTGTGGGGTACTTATACACCCCTCCTTCTACCCCCAACCCACCAACATCTGCTCTATGACCTCGTGCTGTCCCACAGCAAACGGACAAAATAGGAGCAATAAAGAGAGAGAGGGAGGGAATGAGAGAGAGAGAGAGAAAGAGAGAGAGAGAGAGAGAGAGAGAGAGAGGCAGATGAATCAATCTGGATGCAAATGTAAAATAATTTCCTGCTCTACATCTCAGTTTAGAGACGCTGCTTTGAATTTATTTCTGACAAAACTGCTGTCAGTCTTTCCAGTTCTCCCCCTCCTCTCTCTCTCTATCCATCTATCTATCAATCAGTCATTTTCCCCTTTTATTATTGGTAGTATTGAGTAAATTGCTTTTAGTCTAGAACCAGATCTATCTATCTATCTATCTATCTATCTATCTATCTATCTATCTATCTATCTATCTATCTATCTATCTATCTATCTATCTATCTATCTATCTATTACTTTCTTTATCTGTCTTTTCGTACTTTATTTCTTTCTTTGTATTTGTTTGTTTGTATTTTTTTATTGCTTCTTCATTCACCATATTTGAAGTGTTGCTTCAAAACAGAAAACATATTCATACATAGTAATGTACAGTTATTCATTTTAAATAATAATAATAATAATTATTATTATTATTTTATATATTTTCCTTCCACTTATCTCTCTTTTTCTCTCTACCTTCGTTTTCCTTTCATGTCATGTCTCTATTTTTTCTTTCTTCTCATTATCCCACTTTCCCTCCATAATTCCATTTCATGTTATTCCTCCATCCTTTTCATACATCCCCTATCGTGTCCTCTCATCATCCCTCCATCCACTCTCGGCCTAGCAGGGTCATCCAGTGGCCTGGTCTCTGTGTGGTCAGCGCTGTGATCCATTAGTTGTTGTGGTAATGAGCAGCAGCAGCAGCAGCAGCATTCAGCAGGAGACACTCATTACTGCAGCCTCACTTTAATCAGAGAGAGTCACACATAGACATGTACACACACACACAAACACACACCACAGATCAAACATGTGGAATCACTAGTTATATTAATAACTGCTGTTTGATCTTTTATGGTGTTGAGTAGATTGACATGTTATAAACTAAACAACACAGAAACGTGGACTGATTGTTTATACACAGTTTTAATTCTTGTGACTACAACAGGAAGTTATGATATGGAAGGATAAATAATGATAAATGCTATTTACTAACAAACTAATAACATTTAGATGTTAAAGTGGTTGTGGACTGTTGTTAGGGGTTAATAAACAGTTGCTTAGTGGTCGTTATTGAATCCCAGGTGATTGCTTAGGTGTTCCTGGGTGGTTGCTATAGTAACCTAGGGGGTGGCTAAGGAGTTGCCAGGTAGATGCTATTATGTCCAAAGTGGTTGCTAAGGTGCTGCTGAGCAGTTGCGATGGTAACGCAGGCGGCTGCTGAGGTGTTGCCAGGTGGCCGGTATGGTTACCCAGGTGGCTGCTAAGGTGTTGCCATGGCAGGTGCTTGCCATGGTATTCTAAAGCAGTTGCTGTGGTATCCCAGGTGATTGTTAAGGTTACTGTATTTATCAAAAGTGAATAATGGAGAAATTTTGAAATATTTATGGAGTTCTCTCTTAAAGAAGCTACCACTCCTACTTTTTCGTGCTCTGCCTATTAGTGAGAACAGTGTGCTGGGTCTCAACAGTTGCTAGGTGGTTGCTATGGTGTCTCAGGTGGTTCATAAGGTACTACCTTCTTAAATATCTTAAATATACTAACACCTTAAAACCACTGTTCTGGCTGTTGTTGTTGTGTGTTAGTATTAATGTGTCTGGAGTTTCATTTTTATTAATAATTTATTTATGATATTACTGGTTTATTAGCGTTATCTTGCTATTGTTGTCCCCAAATACTCTCGTGCCATCAGGCAAACACACATTTATTGATAGAATAACCTGGTCATGCAGGTGGGCAGCTCATATATTTTTTTACCCCATAACATTGGTGAGCCTCCACTGGACCCCTCATAGCACTTCTTCCAATTATCCTCACTAACGAGTGGTCTTCTTACATCTACTCAGCTATTTAGTCCCAAATCTGTGAGTTCTTACTGTGTGGAAATGTTCTCTTACTTTCACTATTAAACACAGTCCTGAGTTCTACCAACACAATCCTGAGATTTTTTTTTTAAAATAATGTTTCTTTCGTATACTTGATGATGCTTTACTTTCCTCTCAGGTTTAAACAATGCGGTGGAAGGTTCTGAACCCAGTTCCAGTCATTTTAGCTTCTCCTAAGTTGTTTTCTTTGCTCGATGCAAATAACAATTTCTGAAACACAGTAAGATCTTTTCCACAACCACAGGATACGTCCTCCCACCTGGTTGTTTAAGAAATAAGAATCTAATCACTGCATTAGTTAGGGTTAAAAGAATGAATAAACCTATTACTCACTGCCTAGTAATTAGGCACTAGTAATTATTCAATCAAAGCCTCTTAAGGCTTCTTTAAATCCAAACGTGACTTTTTAAATATAATTCTTAGATGATGTCCGACAGATTTCCCCACTATTATTTCTCAATTATTTTTATTATCTACAGCTCTGTTTATCCTCAACGCCTAATTCTTACGGTTCACAGCTTCAAGATCACAATAAAATATAAACATCATGAAAACATTAGATACAAACTTTTGTATGTACCAAGAAACAGGGGACTCCAGCACCCAAGATTTTTGGATAACTTAAATAATGAAGCTATAAAATATGTGTGCTATAAAAATGTCTTATATGTTTTATACTGGGCAAAAAATACTGTACACTTCTAAAGAAAATGTTTTTCAAGGGCTCTTTAGTAAATCAGGAGTTGTATATAGAACCATTTCATGCTTAAATGGTTTTCTGCATGGTTCATCAGATTGATGGAGAATTTGATGTAAGTGGAACTATATAGAACCTATAATAGATTGTTTTATATAGCACTCATCACAATACCAGAACTTTCTATAACTGCAGAACTGTATAGAACTATATTCAACACATTCTCTGTCAATCTGATGAACTATTTCATCATCAAAGAACCCTTTAAGTATTCAGTGTTTATATGTTCTGGAGTGTTTATGGTTTCATATACAACTATTGTCTTTATTTGAGAACCCATAAAAAACACCATTTGTTTTAGGAGTGTACATGCAATGTCAAGCTTCTAACAACAGCAGAACCTTTTCTCAAAGCAGTTCTTGAAAAAACATCTTGTTTAAAGTGACACTGTTTAAGGTAGTGCTATGTTTCCATTGCAGCTGACCGAATTGCTTCCTGCTTTGAGTGCGTTTGGCCAACTAGCTAGAGTTCTAGCATTGCTTTAAATGATCTGTCATAATAAATATAATAGTCAAAATTAGGTCACCACGTATCCAAACCACTAATTTTATTTGTATAACTTCATCTATGAGGGAGATGCAGCAGAGAAATTATCCTGACATTGAAAAGTTTTAATATGGATCATGAACGCTATATGTTATCTTACAGACCCTGAAAAAAGATCATTAAACGTGTATCCCAGTTTATCATTCATCCTCAGTTTTCTACTAACTGAAATGTTCACAGCTATAGCAGATAGCAAGCATATCTCAGCCTGATGGCTTGATAAGGTCAGCACCACACTGGGTGTTTATCACTGCTGGTCCACCCTCGGACCACCTGGATCATTGTCCTGCATACAAAGTCTTTGCAAACAGACTCTAAATGCATACAGGACTGTAAGTAGAAACTGGCGATTTTTCTAATTGTCTTCTTAACCACCGGTGGGCCATAATGAACAAAAAGCCAGTGGACCACCTACGATCAGCAGATCAACTTATTAAACTGTACAGGCTTTCATGTTAAAGTTCTCCATTACTTACAACATAATCACATGCTATATTGAGCTTATAGTACAGGCTATATTTCACAAGTATTACACATATTTTATTCTGTTTATGAAGAAACAAGTTGCCTGACCTGCTAACAGGCTAACATGGCCCATTTGGAAACATTCCATTTCATTCCATGTCTGGGTGAATGGTTCATGTGTTATGTCTGTACAGTCGTCAGCTGACTGATAAAAAGGCAAATCATTTCATCGCCAGGTCCTGTGTACGTGCTGATTTAAAATTTCCACACCTCCAACTTAAAACACACTCCTGCATCCCTACACACACATCTGCTCCGCTGCCACTGAAGTCATTACAGAGGAGGAGAACATGATGTCATATTCTAATCTACATGTGGTGGATGGCTAGCATCACACACACACTCACACAAATAATATCACACACACACTCAGTGGGGTAATTGAGCGTGTTTGAGTAGAGACATCTATTCCCAATATGATTACCCAACACAGCAAAACCCAACTCAGTCTATTACCCAACACAAAAAGCCCATTACAACTTATGACATTACTCAACACAATGTTACCCAGTCTCACACTACTCCCTACTTAATCTGGCCAAGTACTGCCTACTAGTGCAGGAAAACTAAATCCTACTGACACACAATTACAAGTCTGCTTTATGGCATGATGTATAGAAGAAGGCCAGCTTTGAAAAGAAGTGTCTGTGGCTGAGCCTACTGTTCACTAGACTGAGCTTAGCTGGAACAACACAACTTTAATACAGAGCAGTTCAAAATCATAAACAGAAGCTGTATAGACAGAAGTGTGAGTACTCAGAAGCATGGATAGGTCAGAATGCAACTGGCAGAATCTTGACTGAGTGGCCAAATTAACAAACTAATGATATCAAACTCTCGGTCTGTGTGGGAAGAGCATCTGCGGCTCAGACTATGTTACACAACTTAACTCAATATATATATATATATATATATATATATATATATATATATATATATATATATATATATATATATATATATATATAGAAAACAATACAAACCCAAACCCAACACGCAAAAACCGAAACAACTCAGGACACTACCCAACACGGCAAAATCTGAGACAACTCAGAACACTACCCAACACGCAAAAACCAATACAACTCAGAACACTACCCAACACTGCAAAATCTGAGACAACTCAGAACACTACCCAACACAGTAAAACACCAAACAACTCAGAACACTACCCAACACAGTAAAACACTAAACAACTCAGAACACTACCCAACACGGCAAAATCTGAGACAACTCAGAGCACTACCCAACACAGTAAAACACTAAACAACTCAGAACACTACCCAACACAGTAAAACACTAAACAACTCAGAACACTACCCAACACGGCAAAATCTGAGACAACTCAGAACACTACCCAACACAGTAAAACACTAAACAACTCAGAACACTACCTAACACAGTAAAACAGTAAACAACTCAGAACACTACCCAACACGACAAAATCTGAGACAACTCAGAACACTACCTAACACAGTAAAACACTAAACAACTCAGAACACTACCCAACACAGTAAAACACTAAACAACTCAGAACACTACCCAGCACGGCAAAATCTGAGACAACTCAGAACACTACTCAACACGCAAAAACCGAAACAACTCAGAAAACTACCCAACACGCAAAAACCGAAACAACTCAGAAAACTACCCAACACGGCAAAATCCGAAACAACTCAGAACACTACCCAACACAGCAAAATCTGAGACACCTCAGAACACTACCCAACACGGCAAAGACCGAAACAACTCAGAACACTACCCAACACGGCAAAATCCAAAACTACTCAGAACACTACCCAACACGCAAAAACCGAAACAACTCAGAAAACTACCCAACACGGCAAAATCTGAGACAACTCAGAAAACTACCCAACACGGCAAAAACTGAAACAATTTAGAACACTACCCAATACGGCAAAATTTGAGACAACTCAGATCACTACCCAACACGGCAAAATCCAAAACTACTCAGAACACTACCCAACATGGCAAAATCTGAGACAACTCAGAAAACTACCCAACACGGCAAAAACTGAAACAATTTAGAACACTACCCAATACGGCAAAATTTGAGACAACTCAGAGCACTACCCAACACGGCAAAATCCAAAACTACTCAGAACACTACCCAACATGGCAAAATCCAAAACTACTCAGAACACTACGCAACATGGCAAAATCTGAGACAACTCAGAATATTACCCAACACGGCAAAATCCAAAACTACTCAGAACACTACGCAACATGGCAAAATCTGAGACAACTCAGAATATTACCCAACACGGCAAAAAACAAGACAACTCAGAACACTACCCAACACAGCAAAAACCAAGACAACTCAGAACACTACCCAACACTGCAAAACCCAACAAAACTCAGAACATTACCCAACACGGCAAAATCTGAAACAACTCAGAACATTACCCTACGCGGCAAAATCTGAAACAACTCAGAACATTACCCAACACGGCAAAATCTGAAACAACTCAGAAAACTACCCAACACGGCAAAACCTAAAACAACTCAGAACACTACCCAACACAGCAAAAACCAAGACAACTCAGAACACTACCCAACACTGCAAAACCCAACAAAACTCAGAACATTACCCAACACGGCAAAATCTGAAACAACTCAGAACATTACCCTACGCGGCAAAATCTGAAACAACTCAGAACATTACCCAACACGGCAAAATCTGAAACAACTCAGAAAACTACCCAACACGGCAAAACCTAAAACAACTCAGAACACTACCCAACACAACAAAATCTGAAACAACTCAGAACACTACCCAACACGGCAAAAACCAAGACAACTCAGAACATTACCCAACATGGCAAAATCCGAAACAACTCAGAACACTACCCAACACAGCAAAAACCAAGACAACTCAGAACATTACCCAACACAGCAAAACCCAACACAACTCAGAACACTACACAACACAGGAAAAACCAAGACAACTCAGAACACTACCCAACATGGCAAAATCTGAAACAACTCAGAACATTACCCAACACGGCAAAACCCAACACAACTCAGAACATTACCCAACACAGCAAAACCCAACACAACTCAGAACACTACACAACACAGGAAAAACCAAGACAACTCAGAACACTACCCAACACAGCAAAAACCAAGACAACTCAGAACACTACCCAACATGGCAAAATCTGAAACAACTCAGAACATTACCCAACACGGCAAAACCCAACACAACTCAGAACATTACCCAACACAGCAAAACCCAACACAACTCAGAACACTACCCAACACAGCAAAACCCAACACAGCAAAAACCAAGACAACTCAGAACATTACCCAACACAGCAAAACCGAACAACTCAGAACATTACCCAACACAGCAAAATCTGAAACAACTCAGAAAACTACCCAACATAACAAAACCCAACACAACTCAGAACATTACCCAACACAGCAAAATCTGAAACAACTCAGAACACTACCCAACACGGCAAAACCCAACACAACTCAGAACACTACTCAACAACACAAAATCCAACAAAACTCAGAACATTACTCAATACAGCAAAACCCAACACAACTCAGAACACTACCCAACAACACAAAATCCAACAAAACTCAGAACACTACTCAATACAGCAAAACCCAACACAACTCCGAACACTACCCAACAATATTACTTAATGCAGTGCACCCCAAAACGTTACCCAGCACAGCAAAACCCAACTTAATTCATTACTCATGTCAATCAAAAACACATCACAAAACCTAATACAGCCTCACCACAATTCTACTGACCATCTCAAACAGCACAACAAATAACAACCCAATCAAATTCAATCCACCTACACACGTCCCAACACAACTAAACACAAATCAAACAGGCCCCAGCCTAACACGATCTGGGGGAGCTGTTCTGTCATGTATACTGTAATGTACACTGCACCCATAAAGGCATTAAGGCATTAAGAACATGAGTGTGTGAACTTCAAGAGAAAACTCGGCTGTGTTGCTGCTACTTTCTGCCTGTGAGAGAGTGTTTGAGAGTGTGTATGCACAGCAGGAGGCCTAAGGGTGCCACAATGGGCATCCAGCTGGGTTCTGAAGTGGTGGCATTGTCGGTGGCGGGTTTGTGTTTGTATGCGCTGCTCCAGGCTTATACAGATGGTTGGCACAACAGAAGAAGGGTGCGGAGTGTTTACAGAGGAAAAGGGATTGAAAGGTGTGCGGGTGGATAAAGGTTTGTTTGTTTAATTTCTCTCTTTCCTCAGCTCTATTTCTTTCATTCTCTGTCTGTATTTCACTCCACCTCTCTCTCCCTCTTTTTCTGTGAACTTTTTGGCTAAGCCTAGCGGTCAGCTCTAGCTTTGATCTAAGCTGAAGCGGGCGTTTCCCGTGTCCTCTGTCCAACCAGTAAGTCAAAGTGGGGAAAGGGATTAGAGAGCAGAAAAAGTAGGTTGGAGGAAAAAGGCCTGAATTAGAACAGGGCCCTTGAGAAGAAGATCAAGAGGAGTGGAGGGAGAGGCAAGGAAGAGCCATAGAGAGAGAGAGAGAGAGCAGGAGATGGTCGGATAGGAGTTGACCAAGAAAGAGGAAGGTGGAGGAGAGGCTGGGAAGTCAGGGAGGAGACAGATGGAGGCAAGGCCATGATCCCAGGCAGAGGGGTTGGATAACATGCCCAGGAGAGGATTTAGAGAGGAGTGTGTTTTTCTATGCTTGTTGTCATACATTGTCAGGAAAAAAGATTAACCTAAGACCAACAAACTGATCCTGACGTTGTAAAGCTTTTTTTTTAATTAAAAAAGCATACTTTGAACAAAGTTTAATTATTGAATTGATGTGTCGATCAAACCAACCTGAGAGAGTTCAGCTTGAATTTGCTTTTGAACATACAGTATATATATATATATATACTGTATATACTATATATATTATATATATATCATATAATCCCTTCAATCGTTTTGCCACGGATGTCTAAAATCAAGCACCTAGCCACACAATCTACCTACAAACATTAGTGAAAGAACAGCTCACTGAATGTGAGTGTGCTACTGTGATAGGATGCTACTGTTGCAACAAGACAGTTTGTGGGTTTTTTTCCTCCTAGATTTTCTACCATCATCTGTGAGTGATATTACTGAAAAATAGAATTGTTTAAGAATCAAAAGAAACTCGGCCACAAAGCAGCAGACCATGTAAAGTAACAGAGCAGTGAACGCAGAGTGCTGAGAAGCATAGTGTGTAAAGTTGGCAACGCTCCTTTGACTCAATAACTGCAGAGATCCAAACCTCCTCTGGCATTAACATCAGCACAAAAACAGTGCCCTGGGAGCTTCATGGCATGTGTTGCCATGGCCAAGCAGCTGCATGCAAGCCTTACATCACCAAGTACAATGTGAAATAAAGTGGTGTAAAGTGCCACAGCTGTGGAAATGTGTCTTGTGGAGTGACGAAACACCCTTCTCTATCCTGGGACGAGTCTAATGCCAGGAGAACATTACCTGCCTGACTGCACTGTGCTGTCTGTAAAGTTTGGTGGAGGAGGGATAATACTATGGGATTGTTTTTTAGTGGTTAGTATAGACCACTTATTTCCAGTGAAGGAAAATCTTAACGTTTAAAGTGAAATAAAAATGTCTACAAAAGCTTGATTGAAACAGAAATATATGTGTGCTCCCTGTTTTATTATTCATATCTATATGATAGCCCAACATTATATGTCAGCAATTCAAATAGGCCGCAATTCAAATTTTGCATCATTCACAGCACTGAAACTCATGGCAAAGGATTTTCTGAGTTCTACTTTATCTGTATTTAAAAAAGGAACGAATGGTCAAATCTGATTCGACTGACAAAAGTTTGGAACAGCTCTAGTTTTTAGTTTATTATTAATGGACATCTTTGCTTCTTTCTTGCATCTGTTAATGTAGAGAGATTTTTTGCATTTATTCTCCATCTATATGATGTGTCTGCAAAAGCAACTTATAGATTAATAGTTTTGAATAATGTGCGTACATGCCTGAAACATAGTCACTGTGCAATGAAAAACATGCATGTGCAGGAGTTTCTTTGTGAACAAAGTCCATTTTGTTCCCAGTAATTTAGTAATATGGGGGAAGTTGCCAGAGATACTTGGTTTTCTTACATTATATATATATATATATATATATATATATATATATATATATATATATATATATATATATATATATATATATATATATATATATATATATGGTATGTAAGACTTCCACACCCTGATATTGTAGAAAAGCAACCTTGTGTGTTTGCACACATTCCTCTGTAAAGATGGCCTAATCATAGCCATCTTCTCTCTCCATGCTTTCACCAAACCATTACAAGGTCAGAGTTAAGTGTCTAAATAAAGAACCATAATAGAGAACATGACAATATTAATCCTGTGGGAGAATTTTGCTGGTTGCGATAAGGAAAAACAACCTTCCCCCCAAAAACTGCAGCTTTTATTAGACAAGCTAAAGAATTTAAGGCTGATCTTATGGTTGCTGGGGTTAAGGGTTAATGTTACATTAGGTGGAGTAACATTAACCAATTCTTAAATATGGAAAGCCCCCAATTAAAACTAATAAAACTGTGAGGGTGTGAAGGATGGCGCGTGTTTCATCTTGGGAGGCAGCAATCATAGCACACTTTCAGAATATCTCTGTGAATTGACCTAGAACGATAATTCCCTCGATCTCTTTCCTTCAGAATCTCATCTGGGAGCTGAAAATGCTCCTTTTTTCCCTTAATAAGAGCGTAGCTTGAAAACTATGTTCTGCGGTTCATTCACTTTTTATCACTGTTATCACTTTGCCTTCTACTGCCTGTGTGTTTTTATAAGTCAGCGTCTGCCACATGACTAATTTAAACGCAAATGTCACAGCAGAATGTAACGAAGCGACGGTGGGTTTTAAATTATGTAATAAAAGTCATAAACTGCCCCAGGGTTTATTTTTTACTGTGCGCTGTAAATTACACCATCAATGGGCTGTTTTATTCTCCTCTGGTCGGCGTGATAACGGCAGAAACATGACTGTCTCACAGCTCTGCTGTAACTAAACGATGACCACTCCCGATGCAACGCCTTATGGGGCCAACATGACGTCAGCCGTGTGGAGTGCGGCGTGGCCTGCGTGGTCACAAAGTCAAAGATCAGCGAGGCAGGATGTTGAGGACCACTCCATCTGATGGTGTGGGCGACTCTCTCAGTGTGTAATTGGCCTGTGCGGTCGCCACTCAGACAGACTCACAGACCTGAGACACAGTGGGTAGACTGAGAAAACTGTATGTTTGATGAAAGAACTTTATTCAGACATAGCGGAACAATCAAACCATTTCTGATGCCTATGTTTTTCTTCTTTAGCACTACAGCTATGAGGCCCACAGCTAACAAGTTTCTATAACTTGAAGGCTAATAGCTAAGAAGCAACTGTGAGGCTATAAAACTACTATCCAACATAAAAAATAACAACCCAATCAAAAATAAAATGCACAGGACAATGTTTGACATCATGTTATCTACATTACTTTACAATTGGACATAATTTGAGGCAAGCATAATCTCAAATAGATTTGCCTATTTGGTTTCTGGCACCTTATGATAGTGTGTTATCTAAATAATGTACTGCCAAAAAGGGTGGTGGTGGGGGGTGGTGGGGTGTTTTCAGTATTTTTCACATGTTAGAATATTACTGACATCAAAACTGTGTAATAGCTCATATGAAATGACTCCAGTCAGAAACACTGGTCTTCTAACAGAACTTAGACATTAGTCCCTCATTACAACATAACTAATTGGCTCGAATGCATTACAGAGAACAGAATACCCACTAATTCACTTTTAATGAGAAACACAAAGTAAATAGGATGATACAATAGTTGTGGTTCTAACTCTACATTTTCATGAAACAGCAAAAACTTACCCACATGTCAAGCAGTAGCAAAGAAACCTCCTCATCCCTTTTTATGTCTTTCAACTCTCAGTGAAGCTGAAGTCTGCTCTTTTTTTCACCAGCTTCTTGTCTGAAAACTTGCTTTCTCTTCCAGAATTTCTTTTACTCAGCGAAGTGTGACGCTTGTGGGGACATTTTAGTCTAGTTCACATTGTGTGCCAGGTTTAATTTGAATGAGATCTTACATCAACAGGGCTAGCAGTACTCAAGCCTGGGCGGGTCTAGTTTACCTGATCCCAATTATCTAATTACCACATTTTGGTTAATTAGATGAAAATTTAATATATACATAATTTATCAGATAAATACTGAGAACATGCTTCTTTCTAAATATTTACTCTCTTCAGAGTTTACCTGATAGAAAACGTGTTTCTGTGATGACTATCATTTTTGCACACTGGCAGATCTGCTCAAGGTTGTTGGGGTTGGTTGAAGGATGCTTGTGGTCTGCAACTTCCAAAGAGTGCTACAGATTCTTGTTTGGATTTGACAATGTACAGCATTCACCTTTTAGTGGTATAACAACTTCTGTGTTGTTTGGCTTGGGATAACTGTTCTGCTGAAGGGTAAAGTTTCTCCAAAGCTTTCAGCAAACTGAAACAGGTTGTCATACAGATCCTCCTGTATTTTATATTATCCACCTGTCCTTTAGTTTTAACAAGATGCCAAGTCCCTATTAAGGACAAGCATTCACACAACAAGGTGCTACCACCACCATGCTTCGCTGTTGGGATGGTGCTTTAGTGGAACGTGTTTTTCTAGCCACCCCTCAATGCAGGATGATAGGATGCCAAGCTCTTGATATAGTTGACTTGTGCTCCCTTTCTCCGGGTTTCATCACGTGAACTCTGTAACTCCTTCAAAATGACTGTTGGCCTCCTTGAAGCTACCCTCACAGAGCCATCTTCTTTCTCTGAAGCCGTGTTTCGAGGGGCAGCCTTGTCTAGACAGCACCTAGGTGGCATGATGCAGTTTCAATTTCCTCGCTATTGATCCAGCAGTGCTCACCGGGGTATCCAAGCACTTGGATATAGCCCCTTCCTATCTTGCGCTTGTTTATAACTTTATCCTAATTGCCCCAGATGGCATTTTGGTCAGCTTTCCTTTAGAATCACAGTCTGATCAATGGTACTCAAATTAAAAGTGTCTTTTTATCCAGAAAAGTTTTAAGTGATTTACAAGTGGAGGTCAATTGTGTCCCCATTAGGGCCTCTGTGTGGAGATTGAGTACTTAGAGAGGCAACATTTTTTTGTTTATTATTTTGTATTATTATTTTTTGTCTTACATAAAACCAAGGTGTGAAATAATTGTTTTGCTGCTTTTCTCACAGCTTACTTAGCTAGCTTCTGTTTTTGGTATTCTTTACTAACTAGAGCTGCAGCACTGGTCTGGCTCAGGATGGCGCTGTAGAAAATAGTAGCGTAGCCTAGCACCTGTGACTTTATCTCTGAAAAACTACAATACGCCATAAGATGGTAGTAAATCTGGAAACTTGCCAGATTGCCCCAAGGAATTGGTGTAATGTGTTTCAAAGCTTCATTTCCATTGAAGCTTACATCAGTGCTGTTACAGTGAGTGAACAGCCAGCCAATGCTGGATTAGTCAACATGAGACACCCCAAACACCAGGATGTATTACACACACAGCATAAAACCAATATCACTTCATGTTCATTTGGCGGGTCAGTGCTTCAAAATTAAATATGACACAACACAATAAAAATCAATGTGTAATTTGTAATCCAGACAAACCTGATGACTTTTAAGGTGATGGAATACTTTCACATAGCTGCTTATGCATCCAGATGTTCCTGCATAACAACATGTCCAACCAGCTCAGTATTCTATTACTTGTTAACTACATTAGGCCCTACGCTCCAGTGCAAAACTAAGAAAGCAAACTTTCCAACCAAACGTGTCATTGCTGATTGATCACATTCATGGAGAAAAGCAAAAACTGTTGTTGGTTGTGTGCACATTCACACTCATACATACAAAAGCCACAAATGCACCCACTGTGTAGGACGGATCTCACTAATTAAAGCAGCAGCCAGGCGTTGGCGCTCGTTACAGTTGGCAGGTTGCCGCTGTGCGCCGCCGGCTCTCGTAGCCTCACAGTGAGCTGATATGGCTCTCCTGGCGGTGGGTTGCGATCATGGCGGGTGTGTGGTGCTACGGAAGGGTGCGCTTTAAACCGGAAAGACGAGCTGCACGCTTTTAAGTGAGGATATTTACCGATGGGTGGATTAGCCTGGCTAGGCCGAGCCAGAGACAGCAGGAGAGTCAGCAAATGATTAGACTCGGCTAAGCCAATCGAGAAGTGGGAGCGGGGCCAGGCGCAAGAGACAGAGACAGATGGAGACGCGCATACACACACACATACACACACGAAAAGATTGGGAAAGAGAGGGGAGGAATAAGACGCTACTGTATTCAACAGTAATGAATGACTGTAATCAGCTAGACTGCAGCACTGCTACTCAGCCCAGAGACTCCATAAACTGGGCAATGGGCTGCTGGACAGCATGACATTTGATAGACTCCACTGCATTCGAAACTCTCAGCAACACGCTGCATTTTCAAATGAGCTCAGTTTAAATGAGCTCAGTTTAATCATATGTAAATTTCCTCACAACCTTCATTTGTTTTATGCTTAAACTTCTCAGCTCAAAAATACTAGCAAACTAGTAAATGTTGGCTTGATGTATGGTACCTGCATTAATGTTGGAAATTCTCTCCAATTCATGCATGTTTATTTGGCTTGTCCTGTTAGTTTACAGGAACCTCCTAAAGACAGCTGTCAACATGATCGGGGCTCGGTGACTGAAGCTGAGTGTTAAGTGTTTGGGGCTGTGTGATTGGAGCTGAGTGCTTGGGACTTTAGATTAGTAGTGATGTGGAGAAAGAGTGTGTTTGATAAAGAATGGAGGTTTTCTATGGTAAATATTGGTGTTTGATAGAGGATTAATATTATTTGAAACATAATGTAGTTGTTTAGTAAATGTGACACTTGGTTTTAATGTTTCTTTGTTGTGGAGAACAAATGTGTTTGGTGTTGAAGAACGTTGGTGTTTAGTGGAGTGTTTAGTTAAGATTTAAGGTGTTTGGAGAAGAAAAATGATGTTTGTTGGACAATCATTGTGTGAAATGTTCTTGATGGTGAATTTTTTTTGTTGTTTGAGAACAATTGTGTTTGTTGATGGTAAATGTTGGTGTTCAGTGGGAAATGATCATATTGGTGTGGTGAATGGTAACGGTATATATATATAGGTATGTATATATATATATTAGAATTAGAATATATATATCTATATTGGTGTTGTGTGGACTATGTTAATATTTGGTAAGCAATAAAGTTGTTTGGAGGAGAATTGTGGTGTTTGTTAGACAATGATTGTGTGTTCTTTTCTTGTTCGGTGGAGGACAATTGTGTTTGGTGATGGTATATGTTAGTGTTCAGTGGGGAGCAGGGACGATTTGGTTGGGAATGATGTTACCACCTTTATTAACTGTCATCATCACTCTCACTGTTCTTCATCTGTACTACATTTACTTAGTTATACTATGATTAGACAAGCACACCTGAGCAGCTGAACAGTAGCATATGGTGGTACAGTCATTATCAATAGTGTCTGAGTAGTTTGATCAGAGGAGGATGGGTCCCCCCTTGCGAATCTTGGTTCCTCACAAGGTTTCTTCCTCCAGTTCGGAGGGAGTTTTCCTTGCCACTG
This sequence comes from Megaleporinus macrocephalus, assembly GCA_021613375.1. Classification (NCBI taxonomy): domain Eukaryota; kingdom Metazoa; phylum Chordata; class Actinopteri; order Characiformes; family Anostomidae; genus Megaleporinus; species Megaleporinus macrocephalus. The sequence goes on along the minus strand of CM038725.1, from coordinate 22,892,058 downwards.
ACGCCTCTGGCTTGCTCAGGGGGTTTTCTATGGTTTTCTATGATTTGTATGACTTTTCTCTATGCTCTTATTTTCTTCTCATGCTTATTTATGCTCTATTGAACTTTTTTTATCACTACATATCTGTAAAAAGCTGCTTTGTGATGACATCAGTTGTTAAAAGAAATAAATAGCGTTATAAAAAATAAATTTGATTTGATTTTATGTTAGAAGAACGATTAATGGACTATGTCAGTGACTGGTAGAGAATTATGGTGTTTGGTGGATCATGTGTATGTTAGATCAGTGTTCTTGGCTCAATTATGTATCTATGAGCCCATGGTGAGAACAGAACCTAACACCTCTACATTTCACATTAGGCTGTTCTTGGCAAACAGTAATATCTGGACCTCTTAATCAACATTTTAAGAATGCTTAACTAATATTTCAGGGGGTCATGGATAATTGAGTAAAATGGCAAATAAGCATTGAGTAAGACAAAAGTGTTGAGACTGGAGTGCTCTCGCTGGTGGCGGCACAGGGGCTTTTTTTCTCCTTTGCTTGCCAGAAGCAGGCAGAATGTGCCATTTCAAAAGGTTACGGCAGACTGCAAGGCACTTCCACTGGGAGGGAGAGAGAAAATTGCAAAGCACAAGGCACATACACACTTACTCACACTCATACACACATGCACACACATACTCCACTCTGTTTCATGTGGGTTAAGTATGGCTGGTGGTAAACCTCTAAGGAGTGTGCCCACACTGACCCCTACAATGCACAGACACAATGCTCCCCCCCCCTCCGCTTGCTCTCTCTGATCTCCTTCTATTGTGGTCCAAATTCACCCCCCCACCTAGTTTCCCCACTAGTCTGTAGGAAACTCCCTGCATTGTCCCTAATGGCCTAATGATTGCACTGACCTTCTCTTCAGCAGACTGTCAGACAGAAAGAGCGGGAGAGAGAGAGCTGGGCTAGAGAGAGAGGCAAGACAAAAAACAAGATAGAATATGTAAGCAATAAAAGAGTAATAGACAACCGTACTGGCGATTAGCAGAGTGACTCAAACGTACAGGATAATAATCAGGACAATTCGTTAGGGTAGAAAGTGATGCAAGAAACAAAAGGGGAAGAGAAATATTAAGAAAGCGAGTGAGCAAAAGAAGAAGAAAAAGAAGGAGGAGGAGACGAGTAACAGTTTTATTTGATTAGAGGATTGAGGACCTGAGGGAGAGTAAGAGATGGTTCTAGAAAGGCAAGGCTGAGATAAATGACAAGAACGAGGGAACACGGCACGAGCGGAAGAGGAAAATAATATCACACAGACCGCAAATATCAAAGCAATAACCCATGGCTGGGGTGAGAGAGAGAGAGAGAGAAGGAAGGAAGAGCACACAAAACTTTATGTTATAAAATATTTCACTGCAGAGAGTGGTAATATATCAAAGTTGGGCAGGGAGATGAAGATTGAGAGTTTGTGGAGCAAAGTATTTAAGGTTGAATGTTTGGAATGAAGTGTTTGGGGGTTGGAGTGTTTTGGTTGAGTGTCTGGGGGTGGAGTGTTTTGGTTGAGTGAGATTGTGTAGAGTTGATTACAACATTTGAAGCTGAAGATTTGTTGTTGAAGCATTTGCCATGTCACAAATGAACATTTAGTGTTGAATGTTATTGCGTAAGTGTTTAGGGGTGATTAGTGTGGAGTGTTCAGGAGTGATTTGTGCTGAGTGTTTTAAGGGTGAGGGTTTAGGAGTGATTAGTGCTGAGTGTTTTGAGGTGAGGGTTTAGGAGTGATTAGTGCTAAATGTTTTTAATTTGAGTGTTTGAGGTGAGGGTTTAGAAGTGATTAGTGCTGAGTGTTTGAGGTGAGGGTTTAGGAGTGATTAGTGTTGAGTGTTTTTGATTTGAGTGTTTGAGGTGAGGATTTAGAAGTGATAAGTGCTGAGTGTTTTGAGGTGAGGGTTTAGGAGTGATTAGTGCTAAATGTTTTTAATTTGAGTGTTTGAGGTGAGGATTTAGGAGTGATTAGTGGTGAGTGTGTTTTTTTAATTTGAGTGTTTTGAGGTGATGGTATTAAGAGAGATTAATGCTGAGTGTTTTTAATTTGAGTGTTTTGAGGTGAGGGTTTAGGAATGATTAGTGCTGAGTGTTTTGAGGTGAGGGTTTTGAGATGAGGGTTTATGAGTGATTAGTGCTGAGTGTTTTTGATTGAGTGTTTTGAGATGAGGGTTTAGGGGTGATTCGTGCTGAGTGTTTTGAGGTGATGGTTTAGAAGTGATTAGTGCTGAGTATTTTTTATTTTAGTGTTTGAGGTGTGGGTTTAGGAGTGATTAGTGCTGAGTGTTTTGAGGTGATGGTTTAGGAGTGATTAGTGCTGAGTGTTTTGAGGTGAGGGTTTAGGAGTGATTAGTGCTGAGTGTTTTTGATATAGGTGTTTTGAGATGAGGGTTTACAAGTGATTAGTGCTGAGTGTTTTTAATTTGAGTGTTTTGAGGTGAGGGTTTAGGAATGATTAGTGCTGAGTGTTTTTGATTTGAGTGTTTTGAGGTGAGGGTTTAGGAGTGATAAGTACTGAGTGCTTTTTTATTTGAGTGTTTTGAGGTGATGGTATTAGGAGTGATTAGTGCTGAGTGCTTTTTTACTTGAGTGTTTTGAGGTGATGGTATTAGGAGTGATTAGTGCTGAGTGTTTTTGATTTGAGTGTTTTGACATGAGGGTTTAGGAATGATAAGTGCTGAGTGGTTTTAATTTAGATGTTTTGAGGTGATGGGTCAGGAGTGATTAGTGCTGAGTGTTTTTGATTTGAGTGTTTTGAGGTGATGGGTCAGGAATGATTAGTGCTGAGTGTTTTGAGGTGATGGTTTAGGAGTGATTAGTGCCGAGTGTTTTTGTTTTTAGTGTTTGAGGTGTGGGTTTAGGAGTAATTAGTGCTGAGTGTTTTGAGGTGAGGGTTTAGGAGTGATTAGTGCTGAGTGTTTTTTATTTGAGTGTTTGAGGTGTGGGTTTAGGAGTGATTAGTGCTGAGTGTTTGAGACATTTGGGTGTTTGAGGTGAGGGTTTAGGAGTGATTAGTGCTGAGAATTTTTGATTTGAGTGTTTGAGGTGTGGGTTTAGGAGTGATTAGTGCTGAGTGTTTTGAGGTGATGGTTTAGGAGTGATTAGTGCTGAGTGTTTTGAGGTGAGGGTTTAGGAGTGATTAGTGCTGAGTGTTTTTGATATAGGTGTTTTGAGATGAGGGTTTACAAGTGATTAGTGCTGAGTGTTTTTAATTTGAGTGTTTTGAGGTGAGGGTTTAGGAATGATTAGTGCTGAGTGTTTTTGATTTGAGTGTTTTGAGGTGAGGGTTTAGGAGTGATAAGTACTGAGTGCTTTTTTATTTGAGTGTTTTGAGGTGATGGTATTAGGAGTGATTAGTGCTGAGTGCTTTTTTACTTGAGTGTTTTGAGGTGATGGTATTAGGAGTGATTAGTGCTGAGTGTTTTTGATTTGAGTGTTTTGACATGAGGGTTTAGGAATGATAAGTGCTGAGTGGTTTTAATTTAGGTGTTTTGAGGTGATGGGTCAGGAGTGATTAGTGCTGAGTGTTTTTGATTTGAGTGTTTTGAGGTGATGGGTCAGGAATGATTAGTGCTGAGTGTTTTGAGGTGATGGTTTAGGAGTGATTAGTGCCGAGTGTTTTTGTTTTTAGTGTTTGAGGTGTGGGTTTAGGAGTAATTAGTGCTGAGTGTTTTGAGGTGAGGGTTTAGGAGTGATTAGTGCTGAGTGTTTTTTATTTGAGTGTTTGAGGTGTGGGTTTAGGAGTGATTAGTGCTGAGTGTTTTTTATTTGAGTGTTTGAGGTGTGGGTTTAGGAGTGATTAGTGCTGAGTATTTTTTATTTGAGTGTTTGAGGTGTGGGTTTAGGAGTGATTAGTGCTGAGTGTTTTGAGGTGAGGGTTTAGGAGTGATTAGTGCTGAGTGTTTGAGATATTTGGGTGTTTGAGGTGAGGGTTTAGGAGTGATTAGTGCTGAGTGTTTTTTATTTGAGTGTTTGAGGTGTGGGTTTAGGAGTGATTAGTGCTGAGTATTTTTTATTTGAGTGTTTGAGGTGTGGGTTTAGGAGTGATTAGTGCTGAGTGTTTTGAGGTGAGGGTTTAGGAGTGATTAGTGCTGAGTGTTTGAGATATTTGGGTGTTTGAGGTGAGGGTTTAGGAGTGATTAGTGCTGAGTATTTTTGATTTGAGTGTTTTCAGGTGAGGGTTTAGGAGTGATTAATGCTGAGTGTTTTGAAGTGATGGTTTAGTAGTGATTAGTGCTGAGTGTTTTTGTTTTCAGTGTTTTGAGGTGAGGGTTTAGGAGTGATTAGTGCTGAGTGTTTTGAGGTGAGTGTTTAGGAGTGATTAGTGCTGAGTGTTTTTGTTTTCAGTGTTTTGGGATGAGTGTTTGGGAGTGATTAGTGCTGAGTGTTTTTTAAATTGAGGGTTTTGAGGTGAGGGTTTAGGAGTGATTAGTGCTGAGTGTTTTGAGGTGAGTGTTTAGGAGTGATTAGTGCTGAGTGTTTGAGGTTTTTGAGTGATTGAGGTGAGGGTTTAGGAGTAATTAGTGCTGAGGGCTAAGTGACTAAAGCTGAGTCTCTGGGGACTATGTTTGGGACTAAGTGTTTGGAGTTAAGTGATTGGAGCTGGGTGTGATCAAAGTGATCAAAGCGGTGTGTTTGGAACTATAGGGTTGGAGCTGAATATTTGGGGCTGTGTTACTGGATCTGAGTGTTTGGGGTTAAGTGATTGGAGCTAAGTGTTTGGGGTTGGGTCTTTGTGGCAGGTATTTTGGATTTAGGGTTTGGGGTTAAGTGGCTGGTGTTAAGTGATTGCAGCTGACTGTTTAGGGACAGCAAAAACACACAAATATTTTTTACAAATAAAAGGCAGAAATCTGTCTATTACTTTCCAGGTTTCCCAGCTCATTTGCTTCTCTAAATGAACTTGATGCACTTTGCTGAGTTATTGACAGTTAAATTTAATTGAACATGGACTAACGTGGCAGAGGAGAAGAAAAGTCTTTCTGTCAGTCTCGTTTTTTTAACGATGTGGAACAGAGACATGGTACGGTCGTGTGGAGCTTGAGATGACAAAAGTGAAATTGAAGTTCATTAAACTGGCAGAAAAACCGAACAAATGAAGTGAGTGAGAGAGAGAGAGAGAGAAAGAAAGAGAGAGAGAAAGAGAGAGAGAGAGAATATATAAATGAGTGAGAAAGAGCAAGAGAAAGAGAAAAAGAGGGAGGGATGAGATCAGATACTTTTTGTGGGAGGATGTGCTGACTGGCAAATAAATGAGAGTGCTGAGGCTAAGAAAGAAAGAGTTGGGGAAAAGAGGAAAAAAGGGAAGAAAAAAGAAAAGCAAGGGGACATTTCAGGGACTAAACATGACAAGAAGGTGATGCAAGCTTGCCTGTTCTTGTCATAGAAGGCTACGAACAGGGACGCAGAGGGAGTGATAGAACGAGGGAGAGAGAGAAAGCGTGGGGGACGGTATGTCTATTATACATTTTTCATTAAGTTTCCAAGCACTAAGCCACATCAAAGGCTTTCAGTGAACGACAGACTTAGACCGAAAGAGAAAGAGAGAGAGAGAGAGAGAGAGAGAGAGAGAGAGAGAGAGAGAGAGAGAGAGAGAGAGAGAGAGAGAGAGAGAGAGAGAGAGAGAGAGAGAGAGGCACAGGATGTTCTAATTAACTTCACAGTCATCTGCTCCCCCTGCTTCCCCATTACAAGTGTGTGTGTGTGTGTGTGCTACACCCAGGTTTATGCCATGTTCTGGGGACCAAAAGTATTTATACACTTTTGTTATGGGGACCTTCCTCCTTGTGGCGATCATAGGATAAATCATAGAATTTGAAGGTTAAAGTTTAGGTCTCCATGAAGTGACTGGAAGTCTGTGATGTCCCTGCAAGTCTCAAAAAACAAAAACTGTGTGTGTGTTTGTGCGTGTGTCTTGTAAATTCATCACCTGCACTTAAACAGGTCACACTTTACTGCAGACCAGCATTCATACAATGGAGAGAGAGAGAGAGTGAGAGAGAGAGAGAGAGAGAGAGAGAGACAGAGAGAGAGAGAGAGAGAGAGAGAGAGAGAGAGAGAGAGAGAGAGAGAGAGAGACAGACAGAGAGAGAGAAGGAACAAACAAAGCAAAAACAGTCAGTGAAGATAAAAAAGATCATAATTTGGATAGCCATCATGGTTCTAGTTAACTACAGAGAGAAAGAAAGAGACAAGGAGAGATGGAGAGAGAGAAGAAAGAGAGAGATAGGGAGTTAGAGGGAAAGAGAGAGAGAGAGTGAGAGAGAGAGAGAGAGAGAGAGAGAAAAGAATGGAATGAGTATATAGTGAGTAACCGTAGTGCTCATAAGTAAGATGAAGTGCAAGTGAAGTGAAGATAGAACAGAGACGGCAGCTAAATGGAAGAGAACAAATAGATTAAACAAAGGATGAATATTTGGAGATCAAGTATAATGTGAATGTAGAGAGAAAGAAAGAGAGAGAGCGGAGAAAGCATGAACAAAAAAGCAAAAAAAACGTGTATTTGATTAGTGTACATGGTGCTAATACAGACAGAGAGAATAATAAAAGGATGAGTATTTGGACAGCAAGAGTACTGCAGATAGAGAAAGAGAGAAATCTAATAAGAAAGACAGGAAGAGCAATCACAGAGCAAGTGTAGCACAGATAAAGAGATAGAGAGAGAATAAATGAAGGATGAATATTTGGAGATCAAATGTAGTACGAATAAAAGATACAGAGAGAGCAAGAGAGGGAGAGAGAATAAGCGTGAAAGAAAGTAAGAGAGTGAGCATTTGGAGAGCAGAAATAAATAAGATACTGACAGAGAGAGAGAACATATGAATATTTGGTGAGCAAGTGTAGTATGATAAAGAGAGAGAGAGTACTTAGAGTATGAGACTTGGAGAAAGAGAGAAAGAAGGAGAAACAGAGTGAAGAGAAGTGAGAAAAACTAACATTTGTAATAATAAGAAAACCGCAAGATTCTGTATATTCATTATTAGTAACATTATTCGATCCAAACTTCTAATCCCTCTCTCTCTCTCTCTCTCTCTCTCTCTCTCTCTCTCTCTCTCTCTCTCTCTGCCCCCCTTTTCCGTACTGTGTGAGTCAACAGGAAGTGTTCCTCATGTTACTCAGACTGATCTGTCTGCCTCAGTGCATTGACGGGCTTCGAGAGAGCTGCTGGTTCTCAGGATTACTCAGGCTCTGTAATATGAATGACCACAGTGAGAGGGTCTCTATGAGACTGTAATGGAGAGGAGGATGGACGAGGAGTGATTCAGTGCTGTTAGAGCTGCAGCTGCTGCACTGTCACTCACACTGATCTCACCAGCGCGACCTACAGACGCCACACACACACGCTGTTTCTCACGGTTCAGTTTGTGCTTTATTGTTCTGATTATGCTGTTACTAAAGTGTGTGATAAGTGAAAGAATATTTGCCACCAGCTGCACAATCGTACATTTACTTCACTAACCCGGGTCTGGACACTGACACCGGATTTCTCATAACGCCGTCCATAAGTATAGCTTTGTGTTGACGTCTCCTTTACCTACCGAAGTGCAGCGCTGTAACTATACAAATGATGCAATAAACATAAATATATAAATAATTAAGTTTACGGTGAGTGGAGGTACCATGTACGTGTTTCTAATAAAGTGGCCCATTAGTGGAAGTACAATGTAGGTGTTTCTAATAAAGTGGCCCATTAGTGGAAGTACAATGTAGGTGTTTCTAAAAAAGTGGCCCATTGGTGGAAGTACAATGTAGGTGTTTCTAATAAAGTGGCCCATTAGTGGAAGTACAATGTACGTGTTTCTAATAAAGTGGCCCATTAGTGGAAGTACAATGTAGGTGTTTCTAATAAAGTGGCCCATTAGTGGAAGTACAATGTACGTGTTTCTAATAAAGTGGGCCATTAGTGGAAGTACAATGTAGGTGTTTCTACTAAAGTGGCCCATTAGTGGAAGTACAATGTACGTGTTTCTAATAAAGTGGCCCATTAGTGGAAGTACAATGTAGGTGTTTCTACTAAAGTGGCCCATTAGTGGAAGTACAATGTACGTGTTTCTAATAAAGTGGCCCATTAGTGGAAGTACAATGTAGGTGTTTCTAATAAAGTGGCCGGTGAAGGGAAGTACCATATAGGTGTTTCTAATAAAGTGGTCAGTGAGTGGAAGTACAATATAGGTGTTTCTAATAAAGTGGCCGGTGAAGGGAAGTACCATATAGGTGTTTCTAATAAAGTGGTCAGTGAGTGGAAGTACAATTTAGGTGTTTCTAATAAAGTGTCTGGTGAGTGGAAGTACAATATAGGTGTTTCTAATAAAGTGGGCGGTGAGTGGAAGTACAATGTAGGTGTTTCTAATAAAACGGCCGGTGAGTGGAAGTAAAATGTAGGTGTTTCTAATAAAACGGCCGGTGAGTGGAAGTACAATGTAGGTGTTTCTAATAAAACGGCCAGTGAGTGGAAGTACAATGTAGGTGTTTCTAATAAAATGGCCCATTAGTGGAAGTACAATGTAGGTGTTTCTACTAAAGTGGCCCATTAGTGGAAGTACAATGTAGGTGTTTCTAATAAAGTGGCCGGTGAAGGGAAGTACCATATAGGTGTTTCTAATAAAGTGGCCAGTGAGTGGAAGTACAATTTAGGTGTTTCTAATAAAGTGGCCAGTGAGTGGAAGTACAATGTAGGTGTTTCTAATAAAACGGCTGGTGAGTGGAAGTACAATGTAGGTGTTTCTAATAAAGTGGCCGGTGAGTAAAAGTACAATGTAGGTGTTTCTAATAAAATGGCCAGTGAGTGGAACCACCAGGTGGTTGTTTCTAATAAAGTGGCCAGTTAATGAAATCACAAAGGAGGTGTTTCTAATAAAGTGGACAGTGAGTGTTTATGTATTACTGTGACATCACAATACAGAGTTCCGAGTATTCCATTAGAGTTTAAAGAGTTTCTGAAACATTCTGATTCTAGATTCCAGAATTCTACACAGCGCGAGCTCACATCTGAATATGAAGCTTCACTAAACTGGAACGGAGCAAAGTGTGGCATCAGCAGCAGTAATTATCTCTCTTATGGAGGAGGGAAAGTATTTGGTGGCACGGACTGAGAGAGCCACTCTAAAGGAGCAGCCTCAGTCTAAGTGCTCATTAAACGGATGGTAACACACTAATCAACATGCAGAAATCTCTCATGTCCTTCCAGGTTTCCTTGTTTTCACCTATGGAGAACATTATTAGGCAGCCTATGAGCTCCATTAATCACAACCTGAATCTGTCTATTTTCTTTCTGATCAGAGTTAATCTGTTTCATCTGTTGAATATTATTTCCTTAATCTCATTATTTGTCATGTAGGCCAGTGAAGAATTGGTTCCCTTTTTTTTTTGAGAAAAGTTTCAGTTGACTTGACTTATTCATGCTATTATTGTGAGGCTGTAGTAATCTCTGTAGTACAAGTCTAGAATTTCTGTTGTGCAAGTCTGAGTTGAGGCTCGGATTTATGTAGTACAGGGCTTGTATTGTAGTAGTGAGTGTCTGAGTTTAGTCTCGAATCTCTGTAGTGCAAGTCTGAGTTGAGCCTTGAATGTCTATAGAGGGACTTAGCTGTTACTAGCACTGTTACAGTGGAATTTATTTGAGCTGTGAGTTGTTACTAGCACTGTTACAGTGGAATTTATTTGAGCTGTGAGCTGTTACTTGAACTGTTACAGTGGAACTTATTTGAACTGTAAGCTGTTACTTGAACTGTTACAGTGGAACTTATTTGAACTGTGAGCTGTTACTTGAACTGTTACAGTGGAACTTATTTGAACTGTAAGCTGTTACTTGAACTGTTACAGTGGAACTTATTTGAACTGTGAGCTGTTACTTGAACTGTTACAGTGGAACTTATTTGAACTGTGAGCTGTTACTTGCACTGTTACAGTGGAACTTATTTGAACTGTGAGCTGTTACTTGCACTGTTACAGTGGAACTTATTTGAGCTGTGAGCTGTTACTTGCACTGTTACAGTGGAACTTATTTGAACTGTGAGCTGTTACTTGCACTGTTACAGTGGAATTTATTTGAACTGTGAGCTGTTACTTGCACTGTTACATTGGAATTTATTTGAGCTGTCAGCTGTTACTTGCACTGTTACAGTGGAATTTATTTAAACTGTGAGCTGTTACTTGCACTGTTACAGTGAAATTTATTTGAGCTGTAAGCTGTTACTTGCACTGTTACATTGGAATTTATTTGAGCTGTAAGCTGTTACTTGCACTGTTACAGTGGAATTTATTTAAACTGTGAGCTGTTACTTGCCCTGTTACAGTGGAATTTATTAGAACTGTAAGTTGTTACTAGCACTGTTACAGTGGAATTTATTTAAACTGTGAGCTGTTACTTGCACTGTTACAGTGGAATTTATTTGAACTGTGAGCTGTTATTTGCACTGTTACAGTGGAATTTATTTGAGCTGTGAGTTGTTACTAGCACTGTTACAGTGGAATTTATTTGAGCTGTAAGCTGTTACTTGCACTGTTACAGTGGAATTTATTTGAGCTGTAAGCTGTTACTTGCACTGTTACAGTGGAATTTATTTAAGCTGTAAGCTGTTACTTGCACTGTTACAGTGGAATTTATTTAAGCTGTAAGCTGTTACTTGTACTGTTACAGTGGAATTTATTTGAGCTGTAAGCTGTTACTTGAATTGTTACAGTGGAATTTATTTAAGCTGTAAGCTATTACTTGTACTGTTACAGTGGAATTTATTTGAGTTGTGAGCTGTTGCACTGTTACAGTGGAACTTATTTAAGCTGTAAGCTGTTACTTGCACTTTTACAGTGGAATTTATTTGAGTTGTGAGCTGTTACTTGCACTGGTACAGTGGAACTTATTTGAACTGTGAGCTGTTACTTGAACTGTTACAGTGGAACTTATTTGAGCTGTGAGCTGTTACTTGCACTGTTACAATGGAATTTATTTGAGCTGTAAGCTGTTACTTGCACTGGTACAGTGGAACTTATTTGAACTGTGAGCTGTTACTTGAACTGTTACAGTGGAACTTATTTGAGCTGTGAGCTGTTACTTGCACTGTTACAGTGGAATTTATTTGAGCTGTAAGCTGTTACTTGCACTGTTACAGTGGAATTCATATGAGTTGTGAGCTGTTACTTGCACTGGTACAGTGGAACTTATTTGAACTGTGGGCCCTTACTTGGCACTGGTACAGTGGAACTTATTTGAGCTGCAAGCCGTTACTTGTAACTGTTACAGTGGAGTTTATTTGGGCTATGGGCTGTTACTTGCACTGTTACAGTGGAGTTTATTTGAGCTGCAAGCCGTTACTTGTAACTGTTACAGTGAAATTTATTTGGGCTGTAAGCGGTCATTTGCACAGTTACGGTGGAATGTGTTTGAGCTGCGAGTCGTTACTTGGCACTGTTCCAGTAGGGTTTATCTGAGCTGCAAGCTGTTACTTGGCACTGTTACGAGGGGGTTTATTTAAGTATCAATATACTTGGCACTGTTACAGTGAAGTCAGTTTGAGCTGCAATCCGCTACTTGGCACTGTTGCAGTGGTGGTTGATTAAGCTATTACAGTGGACTTCGACTTGGCCGTCAGTGACGCACAGTAGACCTATACGTTATGTTTGTTTTTTTTCCAAGTGGTTTCCTAGTAAAATATCACACCTGTTTCTCCCCTACACTAGTTATAAATAGGGATGAGCATCTCTATTATTGAGGATGATGCAAAACACATTTCAGTGCATTGTTATTGCTCAAATAATTAGAGGTAAATAAATAAAACAATATTATAACAGTTAAAATATATACCCCTCTCATGGCATTTTTCTTGTTTTATTGGCTTATAACATAGAATTAAAATTGATTGTTTGAGGGTTTGCATCATTTTATTTACAGAACATGCTCACAACTTTTTTAATTGTAAAGCAAACAACATATAGGACAAAATAACAGAAACTTTAACGTGCAAAACTATTTACCTCTCTTATGTCAGCACCTTTTGTGGCAATTATAGCTCCAGTTCGCTTTGGATAAGTCTGTATTAACTTGCCACATCCAGCCACTGGGGTTTCTGCCCATTCCTTAAGGCAAAACTGCTCCAGATCCTTCAAGCTGGATGGTTTCCTCTGGTTGGCTACAATCTTAAAGTCTGACCACAGTTTCTCAATTGGACTGCAGTCTGGGCTTTGACCCATTCCAACACATTTAAATGTTTCCCCTTAAACCACTCGAGTGTTGCTTTAGCAGTATGTCTAGGGTCATTGTCCTGCTGGAAGATGAACCTCCATCCCCGTCTCAAATTACTGGCAGACTGGAGCAGGTTTTGCTCAAGAATATCCCGATATTTAGCACCATCCATTTTTCCAGTTTTCCTGTCCCTGTTGCTGAGAAACATCACCACAGCATGATGCTGCCACCATCATGTTTCACTGTGGGGATGGTGTTCTTGGTTGGACGTGTTTTGTTTGCACAATTTCCTTGGTGACCGCTCAATTTTCCTTGGAGGCCGTTCAATTTCAGTTCAATTTTAGTCTCATTTAGACCAGAGCACCTTCCTCCAAACATTTGGGGGGTGTCCCTGCTAGGGTATTTGGCAAGCTCAAAATATTCTTTCCTATTTTTATCTGTAAGTAATGGCTTTTTTTTTCTGGCCACTCTTCTGTAAAGCCCCGCTCTGTGAAGTGTGGTCCTAAAGTCAGTCTCTGCTATAGAACTCTCAGCTCCTTCAGGGTTACCTTTGGTCTCTGTGCTGCCTCTCTGATTTATGCCCTTCTTGCCTGGTCCTTGAGTTGTGGTGGGCGGCTTCCTCTTGGCAGGTTTGTTGTGGTACCATGTTCTTTTGATGATGATGATGTATTTGATGGTGCTCCGGGGGATCATCAAAGATTAGGATATTTTTAATAATCCAACCCTGACTTTATCCATAACTTGTTTGAAGATCTTCTTGGTCTTCATGGTGTTGGTTAGTTAGTGGTGCTTCTTGCTTCTTGTTGCAGAATTTGGGACCTTTAAGAAAAGGTTTTTTTTCAAACCCTGACTGATCATGTGACACTTAGATTGCATACAGGTGGACTTTATATCACTAATTATGTTATGTCTAAATGTTATCCGTTTCATCAGATCTTTTTAGGGGCTTCATGCACATGTTGTGCAGATCTATTACCTAAAATACAGATTAAATACCAAAACCATTAAAAAGTTATTACTTTTGCAAGGCACTGTATATAGCGACTCTTAATGTGATATGATAAAACTCACCCCATTGCGATGCTGTGTGATTTGACATGACGATTCAACATGACGGTATGCAATGTAAAAGAGTATGATGCTATACAATTCAATATGATGCAAATAGTTTGATTGTATTTTTTGCTCTACTTTAACAGACAGCAATTTTCTGTAAGCGAGTCAGTAAGCACCTCATTTATGGTGTTTCTATTTGACCCCTAAAACCACTTGGCCCTTTCACAAACAGACACTTTCACAAGTTGTTTATTGTATAAAAAGTCTTGGACTAAAGAAAAAATTACATTTATAACCACTGTCTATAACAATGGAGGCTGGATAACTTTGCAAATAAAGTCGAGCCAGCAGGGCATGAAAAAGTTGCAATACTTTGCTCACCAGTTTTTTGGCTAGGGGTACCGCTAGGATGAGCCAGAGCTGAATCCAATAAAAAGGAAGAGGCAGACGTCTCTGCAGTCAAACCAGGTCACTGCTTGCTGCTTGTGTACCATAGCAGCGTGCGTCTGGACACGCCTCCAACAAGACAGTGGAGATGAGAGAGCGTGCTTGAGAAACTGTTCAAAGAGCAAGACTCAGTGTAAATATAGAATTACTGATCATTAATATTGGTCCCATTGATATCCCAGAGATTTCATGTGCTAGAAATGATGCATCAAAGCAATGCACAATTTTATAAACCACAAACTTTTACTGTTATGCCAGTGCATGATGTGAATCAGAGGACCTTACCATCCCTTTTCAAGACTGGGGTATGTGATAAGACCAGCCTGAAGTCAGGGCGATTATCCGGAGGGGTGAGATGACCTCAAAACTGTCCAGACTATCCTGTAGTGTGTGCTAGACATGAGGGAACATTTCTTCTCTGTGTGCTGCTCGTTCCCCACCCTCTGGCTTGTTATGTTTGTTTTCTGGTGATGTGGTTTGTTGGGGTAAGGTACAGAAGAGATTCAGCATCAGAGAAAGTGGAGTTGCTTCTCATGTGAGAACGCAGCAGCGGCTCAGATACACACACTCATTAGAGTGCCTGCATCATGCACACACACACACACATACACACACACACACACACACACACACACACACACACACACACACACACACACACACACACACACACACACAAACAGCCCTCTGCTCTGCCAGAGTGGAGACGCTATTTAAAGGTATGGCCCTTTGGTAAACAGAAGAGGACTGATCTCTCTCTCTCCCTCTCTCTCTCTCTCTCTCTCTCTCTCTCTGTATATATATCTCTATGTTTTTCTCTCATGTACACACAAGAAAACACTAGCTGTATTATTAGATCAGATTGGAGGGAGATAGGATATGAGAGAGAGAGAGAAAAAGAGAAAGAGAGAGAGACATGTGCTGTTCCTATCCTCTACAAAACAAAACAAACAAACACACAGCAATAAAGATGTGACCTATAACATGGTAATTTCAGAGCCAACTTTAATTTCATTCCCATTTTCTCCGACTCTCTTCCTCTGCCTCTCGCTCGTGCACCCACATCTGCTGCTCATTATGATGACTCACCATCTTCTTCGCTGTCAGTCACTTTTAAAAGTTTCTTATTTATTTATTTATTTATTTTTTTAAACCGGCAGTTTAATTGTGAGAAACTGCAGCACCTGCAAATTCTTCCACCTTTTGAGCAATGCAGGTGGTACGACTGGGTCCAGTGGACCAAGGCCCACCCAAAGTGACTCATTAATAAAGTGAAATAGATGACATTACAATTTTACAACAAATAAACCTCAAACACAGACCAAATGTGGCTTAGTTCACATAGCAGATGACCCAAATCTGATTCTATTACCAAATCCCGTTTTCTTGTTAGGCTGTTCACAGTATCTTTAAAATGTGAACTACACTACAGTGCAAATGTCTAAGCTCATTGTGTATTTTAACCAGTAGGAACGCCATAAATCTTATTAGTACAGATATAAATAAGCAGAAATACAATACAAAGTAGCATAAATATCTTATTTTGAAAGCAATAGATAATATCTTGCGCTCCAGTTTGAAGGACAAAGTGTAGTTCCAGATTTCTCCTAGACGCCCCAGACATTGTCTGAATTTATTCAGTTCCTTTACCAGCAAATCTTGATTAAGCTTAATGATGTACTTAATGAAGTAGTCAAAACAGGTTTTAGATGATAACTGCAAATAATACTGGGTTACCATAAGGAAAAGCTTGGAAAGGGTTAAATATGTAATATGTAAAAGCACTACTTACTGTATTAATATTATTTGAAAACCATCCATCCATTATCTGCCGCTTTATCCCACTAGTCACGGGGGGGCTGGAGCCAATCCCAGCGTCATCGGGGTACACCATGGACAGTTTGCCAATCCATCGCATGGCCAGCATTCACTCACACACACCCCTACTTAATTACCTACGGGCAGTTTAGAGTGAGTGATCAACCTAATAAGCATCTCTTTGGACTTGTGGGAAGAAATTGGAGTACCTGGAGGAAACACACTCAAGCACGGGGAGAACATGTAAACTCCACACAGAATGGCCCAGACTGGGAATGGAACCCGGATCGTCTTGCCGTGTGCTAACTACTACACCACCGTGCCACCTATTTGAATAACTAAAAAATAAATTCAATTGTTTTGCTGAGCAAATAAAATGTTCCTGTCTGGAAAAATAGTTTTTTTCAAATACAATGTCCTGAAGTGCCTGAAACCTTTGCACAATATCTAACATGTATATGTAACATTAGTCTAGACAGTTCATGCTGCTAAACTGACCCACATGTGGAAACGAACAATGCTTTATGTGGTACTCTTCAATAGACTGCCAGTGGATGCAGATCTGCTTGCAGAGGTTTCAGTTTCATCTTCACCAGCATCACAGCAGCAATCCAGTAAATAGGTGTTCCAGCTAGAACGTGTTCCAGCTCGCCATAAAAATGGCATGTTATTGGATCACAGCCACTTATTTTGTTAATGTGCTCGGTTTCTGTAAACTTTGCTACAACTTTGTGCTCCTATGGCAGGGTTCAGCCTTACTTTTGATTTCTTTTTGAATAAATAAGGGGTTTTGAAACATCTGCCCAAATGTTTAAAGTCATTGGAGCACAGAATTATGCCAAATGCCAAGTTGAATTGATGTAAAAGTTGAAGTCTCATCTCGCATTGCTGCATGATAGATACGTATCGGATTTCAGTACCACATGTAAATGTGTCCGACTTTCAGTGGGGTTGTTTGCTGTCACTGAGACAGCACATCGGATTGTGGCCACTTTTACCTCATGACTAAATATATATCTCCATATATATCTCCTGTATGTGGTATGTATCTGATATGCAGCACTGTGGCCAGATTTGAATTCATGCAACTTTTACATTTGGGCTGATGTTTCTGTACAAATTAGAAGGTGCTTATCTAAGGAAATGGCTCAACATAATTATAGGACCATGAGGCTGCCATGTCAGATAAAAAGTCTGAAAAAAAGTTTGAAAGCAAAGTTTAAAGAATTCATGAATGTGAACCAAAGAAGTTGCCGTGGCTGAATAACACATTCTGGGTGATAAGCCCAGCTGTCAGTCATTGGAACTTCGCAATCGCTCCTGTAAAGCTGCTGGAGATGAGACTGAAACCTCTGTGAGTGGACCTGCATCCTTCAGTACTTTTCTTGTTTACCTCTGAATGAGCGTGCCATGTGTAAAGGTACTATATTAACAAAGTACGATACAGAACAGCCAGCCAGAACAGAGCTCATTTGCATATCTTAGAGCCACAGTGACAAAAGCAGCCTGTTTAATGGAGCGGCTTGTAAGATGATGTAACCAAATTCATACTTTAAACAAATAGCGTATCACCAGAAAGATGTGGTGTCCATTCCTATTGTAAGTGGTCCCTCGGCTTCTCCCTTCACTTCTTACCACTCTAGAAGATTATCCCTTTACTATCCCTCTTGTTTTGATTCATACCCTTTACCAAGAGCATGTGGTGAGGCCACTTTCCAAGGGCTTCAGCTATTGTTATGTTTGCTTTTACCTTCACTGGCTACCTGTACTTAAGTGATCTGACCATGAGCACCACAACTTCTTAATCCTCACATGTTGGACTGAATTAACTCGACACTACAGAGACTCATTATCGTCTCTTGAGATAAAAAGTGGTATTACAAGACAGGGTGAGCCAGTGCTAACAGGTTACTTCAGTAGATATCTCAGCAACATCCATGTCTTTGACATACAAAATAGTCATTTCTTCATATTTTTGATCACATTTTTGATCATTTAGGCCTCAAATCTGGTCATATTTCCAAAATGGTCAAGACTTGCTAGTCCAGTGTCATTTGCCATGTCAATGCACTTCCATGAATTTGGGGGTTGGAGCATCTGAAGAGGCACTGAAGGTAATTGCTTTGCTGTTAAGTTCAAATATCAACAAATGTTCACCAAAACGACCAACTGCACCTTCAACTGTTAAACTACTACCCCTCCAGTTCATACAGTCTATATACAGAAAAAAGTATGTACACCAAAGAGCTGCAAAGGTAAACCCATTGTAAATTTGTGAAGTCACAAGACACAAGGCACAATATAAGGTAGCCAATCAAAAAATGTGTATCAGCTTTATAGGCACAGTAACAAAAAAAATCATGTGTAGTTCATAGGGATGTAGAGAGGTTGAAAAATAATCACATAAAACCTAATTATGACTGCTTTTAAAACCTAAAGCCCTGTAAGTGGAACAAAATGTAAGAAACAGGCCATTTGTTATACTGCTACTGTGATCTGGACTGGATGAATCATGTGCTGTTAAGCACATTGATTTCCGGCTCTAGTGTGAATTCCACGCTATAGAGCACACGCGACTTTCAGAAAAACGACTCTGTCAATGAGATTTCCACATTTTCTCAGATTTTTCATCTATATGTATGCCTTAGAAAAATAAGAATAATAAATAAGTGAAGTGCTTCAGCTCGCAGTGGGCATTGAGCTCTAGTTTAGATCATTCAGATGGACAGTGAAGACTGAGCTATGACCTTAACCAAGCTGAAAAACAGAAAAAAAGATAAAACACAGTAAAAAGGCAGCTGATGAAAAGGAAAAGCTCAGAGAAATGCTCCTGGTGTGTTTCAGACTGGTCTAAATGAGCTTTCACTCCAGGCTCTACAGAGAGAGAGAGCAGTAAGGGAATAAAGGAAGGATTCAGAACTACAGTGCAAAAGCAAAAACCCAATCACTGACTGTACTTCAGACACAGCCAACCAACAAACTCTACCTCACTAAACAAAATCTGCTGTTTAATGATGGATTGGCTGATTGAATTCTAGACTGACATGTTACTTGTTTAACTGATTATCTGTTTGTCTCATTGCTTTTTTAATTATTTGGTTGTTGGTTGATCAATTTGTTATTTTTGATTGATTGGTTGCTTGAATAATTGTTTGGTTGGCTGATTTGTTTGTTTGTGTGCTTAATTGATTTGTTTGTTTATTGATTTGTTTGACTGACTGGTTTGTTTGTTTGCATGCTTTCTTGATTTGTTTAATTGATTGGTTGGTTGATTTATTGGTTTATTTGGTTCCTAGGTTGATTAGATAATTGATTTCTTGGTTATTCGATTGATTGATTGTTAATTTGCTGGCTTATTTTTTTTTAACTGTTTGCTTGCTTCTCGATTAGTTTGTTTATTTATGTGTCTGATTAGCTGATTTATTGATTTTTTGTCTTACTATTGGTTGGTGTGTATGCTTGCTTGCTTAATTGATTAATTTTTTTATTGTTTGATTTAATTGTTGGTTGGTTTGACGGACTGTTTGTTTGATTTGATTGATTAATATTTATTCGTTTAATTGATGTCTTTGTTTGGGTAAATGCACCTAGAAATCACTTTAGTGTAGCTGAACTGCATCATCATGTTAAATGAATGAATTCAAAATAACTGCCATTGAAACATATTAGGCAGATTTGTCTTACCAGTTTTAACCCATCAATTCTAATTTAATGCTTTTATCAAAGTGTCTGCTCCCAGAGGATACATTACTCTGTGCTGGGGGCTAAAAAAAATCAACCAAAATACGTCCTGGCAGCCGGACCCCTGCAGTGGAGCTTATCCAATATCCGACATTTATTCTCTAATGTTGGCTTAGCAGTATAATCATTTTATGTGCATTTCGAAATGTAATCAATTTATACGGCAGAGAGGAAGATGGAAAATGGGCTGCGTCGATGCCTGTCCATGCCTGTCTCTGCCTCCTCGTCTGATTGGTTTCTCCGTTCAGGCCGCAGCCAATCGTGTCATTGCACTTTGTTTGAGCGGAGCTCCTTTGTTCTGAGCTTTTGTCATTGTCATCTCTCCTCATTTCACTTTTCGCCTTTTAATATTTACCTCCTCCCTGTTTTATCCCCAGGCTCGCTACCCATCCATATCGTTCACTGTCTCTCTCTCTTTCCCTCTCCCTCTCTCTTTACTTTGCTCTCTGGTTCCTGTCATCAGATATCAGAAGCGAGGGAAGAAAAGCCTGTCTGATTTCAAATGCCTCTCCATCTATTCTCTCACTTCCAGCATCAGCTGCGAGCCAGACGGGGCCAGTCTCACCCTTTCCTATAAGAAAGGCTCTCTCTCTCTCTCTCTCTTTCTCTCTCTGTTTTATTTCTGCTTTGCAGCTGTCCCTCTCTTTCTGGCTGTTTTAGAGCACATTGTGACTAGAGGCTGTTTCTGCCTGTGTCCAACACTAATCTCATTACAGAATTAAACACATTCTTCTCTCTGGTTTAGAGACTCTAATTCACTTTTACTGCTCACCTGAGTGCACTGCTAATGTGAACTCCTCTTTACACCGCAGACTCATTGATCAGTTATTCATCTTAAAATGTATTTTTCAAAACCGTCCACAAATGATTCAGTAACTGCTGTAAATTATTCAGTGAGTTTTATAAAGTGACAGTTATGAGAGCGAGGAACTGAAGTGTGGGTCCCCATATGGGCTACTTAAGGGCACTGAAACACCTTAAAAGCTTGTGGAAGAAAATCTGAGAGGAACCAAAACTCACAAGGAAAAACTGCATAAAAGCTTGAGGAGGAAACTTTAAGAGAAACCAGACACAAAAGGAGAAACTTCTTTAAAATCTTTAGAAAGAGCCACTGAGAGGAACCACCACTCTCCGATCTCTTCGAGAAGGGCCAAAGGTAGCAATGAGGGCTCCAGAATGATTGTATCCTGTCTTGATCTGTTTAGAGACTTTGTAAAATAAACCCAACATTAAATGTTTTGTGTGATTATTTATCTATTTCTCTTTTATGAAAAGAGCTGTTGCTGTTGTTAGCATGGCTGTTAGCTCTCCACAGACACTCTGGGTTTAGTCAGTCAACCAATCAAAAGCTCACCTGTTGAACAATCATCATGTTCTGTGGATCAATCAGAGGCTGAATTACTGTTCTGTTGATCAATCAGAGGCTGAATTCCTGTTCTGTGGATCAATCAGAGGCTGAATTCCTGTTCTGTGGATCAATCAAAGGCTAAATTCATGTTCTGTGGATCAATCAAAGGCTGAATTCATGTTCTGTGGATCAATCAGTGGCTAAATTCATGTTCTGTGGATCAATCAGAGGCTAAATTCATGTTCTGTGGATCAATCAGAGGCTGAATTCCTGTTCTGTGGATCAACCAGAGGCTGAATTTCTGTTCTGTGGATCAATCAGAAGCTGAATTCCTGTTCTGTGGATCAATCAGAAACTGAATTCCTGTTCTGTGGATCAATCAGAAACTGAATTCCTGTTCTGTGGATCAATTAGAAACTGAATTCCTGTTCTGTGGATCAATCAGAGGCTGAATTCCTGTTCTGTGGATCAATCAGAGCCTGAATTCCTGTTCTGCGGATCAATCAGAAGCTGAATTCCTGTTCTGTGGATCAATCAGAAACTGAATTCCTGTTCTGTGGATCAATCAGAAACTGAATTCCTGTTCTGTGGATCAACCAGAGGCTGAATTCCTGTTCTGTGGATCAACCAGAGGCTGAATTCCTGTTCTGTGGATCAATCAGAAACTGAATTCCTGTTCTGTGGATCAACCAGAGGCTGAATTCCTGTTCTGTGGATCAATCAGAGGCTAAATTCCTGTTCTGTGGATCAACCAGAGGCTGAATTCCTGTTCTGTGGATCAATCAGAGGCTAAATTCCTGTTCTGTGGATCAACCAGAGGCTGAATTCCTGTTCTGTGGATCAATCAGAAACTGAATTCCTGTTCTGTGGATCAACCAGAGGCTGAATTCCTGTTCTGTGGATCAATCAGAAGCTGAATTCCTGTTCTGTGGATCAATTAGAAACTGAATTCCTGTCCTGTGGATCAATTAGAAACTGAATTCTTGTCCTGTGGATCAATCAGAAGCTGAATTCCTGTTCTGTGGATCAATTAGAAACTGAATTCCTGTTCTGTGGATCAACTAGAGGCTGAATTCCTGTTCTGTGGATCAACCAGAGGCTGAATTCCGGTTCTATGGATCAATTAGAAGCTGTGTGCCTGAATTACTGACCAATCAGAAGCTGTGTTCCTGACTAATTAGAGGTTCTGTGGACAGAATAATGTCCAGGCAACTTTCTAGCCTGCAGAGTTCCCGGCACGTTTATTTTTTATGTATGATGTACTTTGATGACATCATCCACCTGAGAGGGTTAGCCCACATATATATATATTGCAGCCCCAAATATTAGGTGTAAGGACCGGGCAGTCTACTGTAACATTACCAAAGAACAGTGATGTGGAGTCTGAGATACTTCACAACACTCATGTTAACAGATGTATTACCTCAAGTTCTCTTTGAAGAATCAACAGCACATACTGTCTTCCTTGTTACATCCAGGAACCGCCCTACAATTGTATCCTCCCCAACAACCTGTGAACTCAACACACAAGTGCATGAATGACGATTGGTTGGTGTATAACATATAGAGTTGCATGTCTCTCCATCAAGATGCGGCATGAATTTATGGCACTGTGATTGCCTAATCTGACATAGTGAACACTGTAAATAACAAAAATATCATGATGTCTTATACCATAATGCCATGACCAGGAGCGGTGGAAATAACTCCATAGAGCTTGAGGGAGAAACCAAGACTCAAAAGTGGCACCCATCCTCATCTGGGCTGCGTCAGATAGTGCAGTTAGGATAGAAGTAGGACAAGTTTAAAAGGCAGATTAAAGAGACGGGCTTGGATTGTGCAGAGGAAAGATGCACAATTTGTGTTATCCATCTTGTAGCCCTTCATTAGTGGTCAACTTCTGACCGCAGAGGCCCTTTGGGAATTGCTCCAGGAACAAGAAAACCAAGGAAAAAATGGAACTAGGAAACTCAGAGAACATCGCTCAAGTATGCAGTAACTAATGCAAATGTAAAACTGTGCAAAGAGAGACTGCCCAAAGAGGGACTGAGTATCTACACCTGGATTATTTACAGTCTAACTATCTAACCCTGGATCAATCACAGCATGAGTATCTAAACCTGGATTAATCACAGTATGAGTATCTAAACCTGGATCAATCACAGTATAAGTATCCAAACCTGGATTAATCGCAACCTGAGTATCAAAACCTGGATTAATCACAGCATGAGTATCTAAACCTGGATTAAAGAGAGCCTTAAAACCCAGGATTTATGCGAGTATGAATATCTAAACATTAATTAATTACAGGTTGATTATCTAAACCTGGATTAATTACAGTCTGAGAATCTAAACCTGGATTAATCAGACTGAGCATCTAAATCTAGATTAATCACAGTCTGATTATCTAAACCTGGACTAATTCCAGCCTGAGTATCAAAACCTGTGATAATCACAGCCTGAGTATCCAAAACTGGATTAACTAAACCTGGATTAATCACAGTCTGAAAATTGAAACCTAGATTATTCACAGTCTGAGTATCTAAACCTGGATTATTCCCAGCCTGAGTAGCAAAACCTGGATTAATCACAGTCTGAGAATCTAAACCATGATTAATCACTGTCTGATAATCTAAACCTAGATTAATCAAACTGTGTATCTAAACCTGGATTAATTACAGTTTGAAAATATAAAACTGAATTAATCAGACTAAATATTTAAACCAGGATTAATCATAGCCTGTGTACTGCCACTGTGTTTGTTAGGTTTGGAGTAGTTTAAACTAATCTGAAACTGCTTTGTTAGAAAAGCCCCAGACCCACTTCTACTTCTTGTTGAACTACTAAATGAAGTTTCACAGACAGTAGCCGTTGAGCTGTACAGAAATAGAGGAGCTACAGATTATAAGGTAGGTGTTTTAATAAAGCTGAAGGTGAGTGTATATTTATACCTGTCACTTTGTGTTGCTATCACAGAGCAGAGGATTTAGAGAGTATCATTAAAGCTCAAAGAGTTCCTGAAACATTGGTTTGCATGAAGCAAAATATGAAGCAAAATATGGTATCAGCAGCAGCAATGAACTGAACACATACACTTGCTTTTCCCATAAACATGTCTAAAATATTATAGCACTTAAATACAATACTTATATGACCCAAATGTGTTTTAAATTTTACCCAGCTGTAACTGAAAGGCTGTGCACCCCTGGCCAAAGTAATTTACACCTAATATATACTTGCTTAAGAAAAAAATGAAACTGTAACTGTGGCATGTGCATCAGTTTGGACACCCTACTGAGCCAAGACTTAGTAGGAGGTGACTTTACTGCTTGGTGATGACACTTTCAGCTTGAAGTTGATCAGTGGACCAGCAAGAAATGGAAGCACACTGCACAGCTCAGGTTTACAGACTACAATAATGCGATGTGTTGATAGAGAGAGTGCACAATGTCTTCTAATCCTGTAAAGTTTGAAGCTGGTTACTCTTATTTTCATCAAGTTGCACTGCTCTAAATTTCTCTGTATCTCCAGACCTGTGCCGCAGGCAAGTATCTCGGCAAAGCCGTCTAGGGTGCGCCTACACCAAAAAAGATTTCAAGATTCCAGGGTCCACATCTCACCTGGGATGTTTTGGCTTTGTCACAGAATTAACACTTGCACCTGTGTTTTTATGCATGACATCATCAGAAATTACAATGTCATAATCAGTAACTGTTAGTAACTTTAAACGATCTGAATTTGTGCAACAGCAATCCAAAACTTAGTGACAAAGGGTCTTTCTGTTCTTGTATTAGGAATTGTCACCTGCTCTTCCTTTCAAAATGCTTCTAATTCTGCAATAGTTTAACACAGGCTTGCATAAACAGCACAGACCCACCCAAAGATTTTCAGTGATGTTCAAATCAGTCATATTCGAAAAGCGTCTTGAAGTAGTTTCTGGTGGATTTTGCATCTTTTTTTTTTTTTTAGCTTGTTTTTAATATAAAAAATGTTTGCATTATAACTACATTCAATGTGTTATAGTAAACATCCTCTAAAGCTGAAAAAAGATATAAATATAATAAACACAGCTTTAAAAATGCTGCTTGGATCTGAGAAGTGTGTGGGCGCGGCTAATGAGCACCTTGATTGAAAGCTCTCTGTTCAACACGTCTAGCCATTCACACAGAACTAACATCATTAATCAGATTGTATGTGACACTAACTGGATGAAAAAAGTCAAGTAAAAACAGATGTACACACAGAGAGACAGACGGATAAACAAATGGACAGAAGGAGCCATGAACAGACAATAAGACAGACGAATGAATGAGTGCGTGAAGGAACAGACAACCAACATGCAGATGGAAGGACAAACAAACAGATGGACGAAGCACCGTGAGAGTGAATGAACAGATGAAGGAACAGTGTTGGTGTATGGATAAAGGAATGAACGAGTGACAGGCAGGGACAGACAGGAGGTTTAGTTTGTGCTGGGTTAGTTTTAGTGCACTAAGTTTCTTTGAGTCTGAAACTGTTTCGTTTGTTTGTTGGGGGTGCACCAATGTGAGCCGAGTAATGACTGGGCAGGGCATTGGCCAGGGCATTGGCCAGTTTACCTAGAGAGGAGAAATATGGTGAAATATATCAGGCAATTATTGGCTGTTGGTGAAATTCATCCTTCATCAATTATTGATGTGTTTTTCCCTCCAAACATACCACTGGTGATTGTGGCCAAAGAGCTCCATTAGTCAACAGCACTAGTTTCCAAAATGCCTCTGGCTTTGCTTTACTATACGAGCAGTAGTAATGGTGGTATCTGATCCTCCAGATCTCGCCTTGATTTCCACAGTTCCCCTTAACTGTAAGCACTTTCATTTCTTTTATAACCTTCTCCTGCTTGTTGGGCATTAATTAGTTTCAGTTCTCAGCCAGATGGATAGAGAAGCTCATGGTTGCTGATGATTCAGATAGTTTCAGAAGTTCTGCAATTTTCCTTAGTAAGAATTCTTAATGACAATTCCTGACCAGACCTAATGAGTCAATTAAGGCCTAATGAGATAATTAACTTCTAAACTTTAAAACTTTACAGCTGCAGGGGATTCAATTATGTTTTAAGTAGTTGTTTCTGTTCTGTATATGTATGTATACAACTGTATATGTAAGTATCTGAAAGTAACAGTAATGTTACTTTAGTACCATTAGTACCGTTAGTAATTTTTCCCTCAATATATATATATATATATATATATATATATATATATATATATATATATATATATATATATATATATATATATATATATATATATTAATCATCCAAAGAAAAATATCTTCATTTTTGTCGATTTTTATATTAATTATTTTTTAAACACAGCAGCTGGTGTTTAAATTGTATGAAAATTTTTATCATGAATCGACCAATAGAAATTCTCCAAAATAGATCAGAAAAAATTCTGGTTCCATTGACTTACATACTTGTTTTTCATTGGACATTGATGATATATATATATACAGTTGTATTCATTTTTGTCTTGTTCACAATCAGATCAATTGTCCAATTGTCCTTTTTGTTATATCTTCATTGACAAAATTATTCAACCCCTTAAAGATTGCCACTCTCAAGATGGTGAAGGAATGGTCAAGGAATGGTCAAGGAATAATACATAATTAAGTGGTTGAGATGTAAACAAAGAGAGGTCTGAATGTTGGAATTCTGCTTCAACCTCAGTAATCAACAAGATTTTTTACTCTTCCACTTAAAAAAAAAAAAGGTTTTCACTGGCTTTACTATAATCTGAATATGATCATCCTGGAATGGTATGAAAAAGACACAAACACAATAACATGCAAATTGCAGAAAATTAAAAAACGAAGTTCCGTGACGAGCGATTACAAGGCAGAGAGAGACACAGAGAGGGTCAAAGATATTGCTGAGGTTAACACTGATGCAATAAAACAGTCCTCAGTGACATCGCAACATAATTCCCAAAGACTCTGAAAGCAAACAGTGGCTGAGTGAAGAAGGAAAAGAGGGGTGTTTCTCTTCTGTTATTTAGTACAGAAGTTGAGAGAGAGCTCTTAAAAGCAGCCTGTAACCTTTCCGTTCTGACAAAGAGACTGATTTACATTAATGAAGCGGCCTCCACTTTAAAGCTCGGCAGCCGAAGCACCTGGAAATCAGATTCTTGCTCACTATGGACGAACAGGTGCCTTCGCAATGAATATAAAAAAGACTAAAACAATCATTTTCAAACTCCCAGATCTCAGGCAGAAAATCCTGTTTAAATTTACATTTATATTTGTGGCATTTAGCAGACCCTCTCGTCTCGCACAAGTGCTGTTATCTTCTGCTTGACGTTAGGCATACAGGACAAGCAGCTGCGCTGTTTCAAGGTTTAGTTCAACTGCACAGTTTAATTCTGAACCTACAGGAAGTGTGATATGTATTCACAAATCAAACAGAGTACTAAAGCATTTGGTATCAGTGCTTTTGCCATTGTTCCAGTAGTAATCGTCTTAGTATTAACCGCTTGTTAAGATCCATTGACCTTATGTCCGGGTGCTCTACTGCCTCAGCTGAGGCTTCCAGTGCCACAGTGCTGTGTTTCTTGTTGTTGAAAAGATATGAGTCGTGAACAAATACTTCTCAAATGTCATTCTCTTGCTTTCCTGGTGATGGGAAAGAGAAGGAAATGGCTGGATATACACTTGATACAGACTATGGGTTTTATTGGATGTTTCTTGCTATGAACCCACATCTCTCATCTCTCTCATCCTCCACATGGAATAACAGAAGAGAAACCCCCCTCTTTTCCCTCTTCGCTCAGCCACTGTTTGCTTTCAGAGTCTTTGGGAAACATGTTGCTCACTGTGGATTGTTTTATTGCATCAGTGTTAACCTACCAATATCTCTGTGTATCTCTGTGTTTCCTCTTCTACTCTCTTTGCCTTGTAATCAGTTGTCATGAAACTTTTTAAAATAATTCTCTAAAATAATGTTATTGTTTTTTGTATGTATTCAAACAAAAATGAGAACAGTACTGTGGCACGATGAGAGCCTTAGCCAGCGCAGTACAGGTTTTGACACAATCCTCATGGAGTAAGTGCATCATGTATGGTACTATCAACTCTTAATGGTAGGGCACAGTGGACACAGTTGTAACAGTGGGACAGTGGTAACACCATAAATTTTCACTTTGCCACTTTAAGTGTCATATTCAACCTGTATGTGCATGATATTTCATATTTCTGCGATGGAGATACAGTGCAAGACCCTTTTCTGTATTTTATATTTAATCAAAACAACCATTAAGTACAAGTTATTGTCTTTTCAAGAGAGATTAGAGCGCTACAGAGAAAATGGGGCTTATCACAACCACCTCGAAGACCTGGAGCACCACAACTGTTCTCCTCAGTTAAACAGCACTTGAAAAAAATGTTACCTTTGAGAGAGAGGAGAAGTGTGGGGCCAGCACTGCCTATCAACATTTATGATAAAATATCATAAATCCAGACTATCTTTCATATGTCTTTGCGCTCCCAACTCAACACAATGGAGCTGAAGGATGTGCAGCTGTTCAAGAAGCTCCTCACTAAGAAAGGAGATACACACAACAAACATAGAAGCTGCTGGTGTTCTCAGAACAATTTACTCACCACCCCACAGTCCAGACCTCAACATCACTGAATGTGTGTGGATTATTTGGATGGTAAGAAGCAGAAAATGCTAAACCAACTACTAAGACTGAACTTTGGAGGTGAGTCTCTTTGAGAAACTCAAAGCGAGTTTCCTAAAACGAATGAAAGCTGTAATAAAGGTAAAGAGCAGATGAAATTAATAGCATTTACTGTACAGGGACCATTCTACCAAATGTATTTAAACATAGAGCATTAGTAGACATAGTGATAAGCTAAACATATACAAAATCATCCTTTAAAGGGTGTGTTCTATACCAAACACCCAAATTTACACTTTTGAAGGTGAAGGCGAAGGATTCAGATTTATCATGAATTTATTGTGTAACAAAAAACTGGAAATCAGTGTCTAACAAACAATATTGCTTATAAGGATTTTTGTGTGTTTTAATGAGAAAAAAAAGGTAGACCTGTTGTGTTTGAACATGCTAGTCATGTACTGGTTAGTGTTTTTGAGTCCTGCTAAAAATGAGCTAAAGTCATCCCTACTGAATGAATTTCTACCAAAACAGTCACAACTCAAACATTTATTCTGGGTATTATCAGGGGCGATTGTAGGCTTAGAGGTTTAGGGGTGCTGAGCACCCAAATGAGTACAGCTCGTGTATTTCATCTAAGAGAAAAAAAATAGATCCATATCAATTTAACACATTTTTCTCATTGCATATTGAGCTTCTGTGGGCTAAAGGGTGACCTGATGAGAAAAAGAGAAATTCAGGGCATGAGACTTGGGGTGAGTGTGTCATGACAGAATAATTAGAATAACTTAGATCAGACACACCAATTCTAATAATCAGTTTCATATTATTATTGCGATTATCAACAGATTCTAAGTATATGATCAAGATCATGTCAGCCTTACTCTCTACCTGAACCTGCCTCTTTTTTCTGGAAAAAGAAACGAATATCCACAGCTGACTGATTGACCACACACACAGTTATACGTTATAGTTTCATCTCTTAATATCTTCTCATTCTGTAACATTAATTAGCTAATACACATACAGACAGCACTACTCTAACAGCTTAGCTTTAATAACACACAGACTAACCAACAGCACAGCAGCTACAGCTTCTCTCTCTCCTTTATAAACAGTAAACAGGCCACCTGCAGCATTAGCCTGCTAAACTAAAATAAACCCTCCGAGAGTCATTCCTAGCTAACAATAACAGAATAAAGAATGTATCAGAAACCAATTATGTTAAAATAATTGTAAAATATTGTTTAAACACTTCCAGCTTGTCAGAGACATTAATATTAAAAGAAAAACAAAAGGTTTTTTTTTCTACTATAACCTTTAGGGGTGCTGGGGCTCAGTTTAGGCTAAACTAGGGCTAGCTACACCCCTGGGTATTATAATGATTGATTGTTTATTATGGGTTTGGGTAATTTAATGATTGTTTATTATGGGTTTGGGTAATATAATGATTGTTAGTATGGGTTTGGGTAATATAATGATTGTTTTGTGTGGGTTTGGGTAATATAATGATTGTTTAGTATGGGTTTGGGTAATATAATGATTGTTTAGTATGGGTTTGGGTAATATAATGATTGTTAGTATGGGTTTGGGTAATATAATGATTGTTTATTATGGGTTTGGGTAATATAATGATTGTTAGTATGGGTTTGGGTAATATAATGATTTTTTAGTGTGGGTTTGGGTAATATAATGATTGATTGTTTAGTATGGGTTTGGGTAATATAATGATTGTTAGTATGGGTTTGGGTAATATAATGATTTTTTAGTGTGGGTTTGAGTAATATAATGATTGATTGTTTAGTGTGGGTTTGGGTAATATAATGATTGTTTAGTGTGGGTTTGGGTAATATAATGATTGTTTAGTATGGGTTTGGGTAATATAATGATTGTGTAGTATGGATTTGGGTAATGTAATGATTGTTTAGTGTGGGTTTTGGTAATATAATGATTGTTTAGTGTGGGTTTGGGTAATATAATGATTGTTTGTTTAGTATGGGTTTGAGTAATATAATGATTGATTGTTTAGTGTGGGTTTGGGTAATATAATGATTGATTGTTTAGTATGGGTTTGGGTAATATAATGATTGTTTAGTATGGGTCTGGGTAATATAATGATTGTTTAGTGTGGGTTTGGGTAATATAATGATTGTTTAGTGTGGGTTTGGGTAATATAATGATTGTTTGTTTAGTATGTGTTTGGGTAATTTAATGATTGTTTAGTATGGGTTTGGGTAATATAATGATTGTTAAGTGTGGGTTTGAGTAATATAATGATTGATTGTTTAGTATGGGTTTGAGTAATATAATGATTGATTGTTTAGTGTGGGTTTGAGTAATATAATGATTGATTGTTTAGTGTGGGTTTGGGTAATATAATAATTGTTTAGTGTGGGTTTGAGTAATATAATGATTGATTGTTTAGTATGGGTTTGAGTAATATAATGATTGATTGTTTAGTGTGGGTTTGAGTAATATAATGATTGATTGTTTAGTGTGGGTTTGGGTAATATAATGATTGTTTAGTGTGGGTTTAGGTAATATAATGATTGTTTAGTGTGGGTTTGAGTAATATAATGATTGATTGTTTAGTATGGGTTTGAGTAATATAATGATTGATTGTTTAGTATGGGTTTGAGTAATATAATGATTGATTGTTTAGTGTGGGTTTGAGTAATATAATGATTGATTGTTTAGTATGGCTTTGGGTAATATAATGATTGTTTAGTGTGGGTTTAGGTAATATTATGATTGTCTATTGTGGGGTTGGGTAATATAATGATTGTTTAGTATGGGTCTAGGTAATATAATGAATGTTAGTGTGGGTTTGGGTAATATAATGATTGTTTAGTGTGTGTTTGGGTAATATGATGATTGATAGTGTGGGTTTGGGTTATATAATGATTGTCTAGTGGGGGTTTGGGTAATATAATGATTGTTAGTGTGGGTTTTGGGTAATATAATGATTGTTTAGTATGGGTTTGGGTAATATAATAATTGTTTAGTATGGGTTTGGGTAATATAATGATTGTTTAGTATGGGTTTGGGTAATTTAATAATTGTTTAGGATGGGTTTGGGTAATTTAATAATTGTTTAGTGTGGGTTTGAGTAATATAATGATTGATTGTTTAGTATGGGTTTGAGTACTATAATGATTGATTGTTTAGCGTGGGTTTGAGTAATATAATGATTGATTGTTTAGTATGGGTTTGGGTAATATAATGAGTATTTAGTGAGGGTTTGGGTAATATAATGATTGTTTAGTATGGGTTTGAGTACTATAATGATTGATTGTTTAGTGTGGGTTTGAGTAATATAATGATTGATTGTTTAGTATGGGTTTGGGTAATATAATGATTGTTTAGTGTGGGTTTAGGTAATATAATGATTGTTTAGTATGGGTTTGGTAATATAATAATTGTTTAGTATGGGTTTGGGTAATATAATGATTGTTTAGTGTGGGTTTGGGTAATATCATGATTGTTTAGTATGGGTTTGGGTAATATAATGATTGTTTAGTGTGGGTTTGAGTAATATAATGATTGATTGTTTAGTATGGGTTTGAGTAATATAATGATTGATTGTTTAGTGTGGGTTTGAGTAATATAATGATTGATTGTTTAGTGTGGGTTTGAGTAATAAAATGATTGATTGTTTAGTATGGGTTTGGGAAATATAATGATTGTTTAGTGTGGGTTTAGGTAATATAATGATTGTCTATTGTGGGGTTGGGTAATATAATGATTGTTTAGTGTGTGTTTGGGTAATATGATGATTGATAGTGTGGGTTTGGGTTATATAATGATTGTCTAGTGGGGGTTTGGGTAATATAATGATTGTTAGTGTGGGTTTTGGGTAATATAATGATTGTTTAGTATGGGTTTGGGTAATATAATAATTGTTTAGTATGGGTTTGGGTAATATAATGATTGTTTAGTATGGGTTTGGGTAATTTAATAATTGTTTAGGATGGGTTTGGGTAATTTAATAATTGTTTAGTGTGGGTTTGAGTAATATAATGATTGATTGTTTAGTATGGGTTTGAGTACTATAATGATTGATTGTTTAGCGTGGGTTTGAGTAATATAATGATTGATTGTTTAGTATGGGTTTGGGTAATATAATGAGTATTTAGTGAGGGTTTGGGTAATATAATGATTGTTTAGTATGGGTTTGAGTACTATAATGATTGATTGTTTAGTGTGGGTTTGAGTAATATAATGATTGATTGTTTAGTATGGGTTTGGGTAATATAATGATTGTTTAGTGTGGGTTTAGGTAATATAATGATTGTTTAGTATGGGTTTGGTAATATAATAATTGTTTAGTATGGGTTTGGGTAATATAATGATTGTTTAGTGTGGGTTTGGGTAATATCATGATTGTTTAGTATGGGTTTGGGTAATATAATGATTGTTTAGTGTGGGTTTGAGTAATATAATGATTGATTGTTTAGTATGGGTTTGAGTAATATAATGATTGATTGTTTAGTGTGGGTTTGAGTAATATAATGATTGATTGTTTAGTGTGGGTTTGAGTAATAAAATGATTGATTGTTTAGTATGGGTTTGGGAAATATAATGATTGTTTAGTGTGGGTTTAGGTAATATAATGATTGTCTATTGTGGGGTTGGGTAATATAATGATTGTTTAGTGTGGGTTTGAGTAATATAATGATTGATTGTTTAGTATGGGTTTGAGTAATATAATGATTGATTGTTTAGTGTGGGTTTGAGTAATATAATGATTGATTGTTTAGTGTGGGTTTGAGTAATAAAATGATTGATTGTTTAGTATGGGTTTGGGAAATATAATGATTGTTTAGTGTGGGTTTAGGTAATATAATGATTGTCTATTGTGGGGTTGGGTAATATAATGATTGTTTAGTGTGGGTTTGAGTAATATAATGATTGATTGTTTAGTGTGGGTTTGGGTAATATAATGATTGATTGTTTAGGGTGGGTTTGGGTAATACAATGATTGTTTAGTGTGGGTTTGGGTGTTGTAATAATTGTTTAGTGAGGGTTTGGGTAATATAATGATTGTCTAGTGTGGGTTTAGGTAATACAATGATTGTTTAGTGTGGGTTTGGGTAATATAATGATTGTTTAGTGTGGGTTTGGGTAATATAATGATTGTTTAGTATGGGTTTAGGTAATATAATGATTGTCTAGTGTGGGTTTAGGTAATATAATGATTGTTTATTGTGGGTTTGGGTAATATAATGATTGTTTAGTATGGGTTTAGGTAATATAATGATTGTTTAGTGTGGGTTTGGGTAATATAATGATTGTTTAGTGTGGGTTTAGGTAATATAATGATTGTTTAGTGTGGGTTTGGGTAATACAATGATTGTTAGTGTGGGTTTAGGTTATATAATGATTGATTGTTTAGTTTGGGTTCGGGTAATATAATGATTGTTTAGTGTGGGTTTGGGTAATATAATGATTGATTGTTCAGTGTGGGTTCGGGTAATATAATGATTGTTAGTGTGGGTTTAGGTTACATAATGATTGATTGTTTAGTGTGGGTTTGGGTAATATAATGATTGTTTAGTATGGGTTTGGGTAACATAATGATTGTTTAGTATGGGTTTGGGTAATATAATGATTGTTTAGTGTGGGTTTGGGTAATATAATGATTGTTTAGTATGGGTTTAGGTAATATAATGATTGTCTAGTGTGGGTTTAGGTAATATAATGATTGTTTAGTGTGGGTTTGGGTAATATAATGATTGTTTAGTATGGGTTTGAGTAATATAATGATTGTTTAGTATGGGTTGGAGTAATATAATGATTGATTGTTTAGTGTGGGTTTGAGTAATAAAATGATTGATTGTTTAGTATGGGTTTGGGTAATATAATGATTGTTTAGTGTGGGTTTAGGTAATATAATGATTGTCTATTGTGGGGTTGGGTAATATAATGATTGTTTAGTGTGGATTTGAGTAATATAATGATTGATTGTTTAGTGTGGGTTTGGGTAATATAATGATTGATTGTTTAGTGTGGGTTTGGGTAATACAATGATTGTTTAGTGTGTGTTTGGGTAATATAATGATTGTTTAGTATGGGTTTAGGTAATATAATGATTGTTTAGTGTGGGTTTGGGTAATATAATGACTGTTTAGTGTGGGTTTGGGTAATATAATAATTGTTTAGTTTGGGTTTGGGTAATATAATGATTGTTTAGTGTGGGTGTGGGTAATATAATGATTGTTTAGAATGGGTTTGGGTAATATAATGATTGTTTAGTATGGGTTTAGGTAATATAATGATTGTCTTGTGTGGGTTTAGGTAATATAATGATTGTTTATTGTGGGTTTGGGTAATATAATGATTGTTTAGTGTGGGTTTGGGTAATATAATGATTGTTTAGTATGGGTTTAGGTAATATAATGATTGTTTAGTGTGGGTTTAGGTAATATAATGATTGTCTAGTGTGGGTTTGGGTAATATAATGATTGTTTAATGTGGGTTTGGGTAATATAATGATTGTTTAGTGTGGGTTTAGGTAATATAATGATTGTCTAGTGTGGGTTTAGGTAATATAATCATTGTTTAGTATGGGTTTGGGTAATATAATGATTGTTTAGTGTGGGTTTAGGTAATATAATGATTGTTTAGTGTGGGTTTAGGTAATATAATCATTGTTTAGTATGGGTTTGGGTAATATAATGATTGTTTAGTGTGGGTTTGGGTAATACAATGATTGTTAGTGTGGGTTTAGGTTATATAATGATTGATTGTTTAGTTTGGGTTCGGGTAATATAATGATTGTTTAGTGTGGGTTTGGGTAATATAATGATTGATTGTTCAGTGTGGGTTTGGGTAATATAATGATTGTTAGTGTGGGTTTAGGTTATATAATGATTGATTGTTTAGTGTGGGTTTGGGTAATATAATGATTGTTTAGTATGGGTTTGGGTAACATAATGATTGTTTAGTATGGGTTTGGGTAATATAATGATTGTTTAGTGTGGGTTTGGGTAATATAATGATTGTTTAGTGTGGGTTTGGGTAATATAATGATTGTCTAGTGTGGGTTTAGGTAATATAATCATTGTTTAGTATGGGTTTGGGTAATATAATGATTGTTTAGTGTGGGTTTAGGTAATATAATGATTGTTTAGTGTGGGTTTAGGTAATATAATGATTGTTTAGTATGGGTTTGGGTAATATAATGATTGTTTAGTGTGGGTTTGGGTAATATAATGACTGTCTAGTGTGGGTTTAGGTAATATAATCATTGTTTAGTATGGGTTTGGGTAATATAATGATTGTTTAGTGTGGGTTTGGGTAATTTAATGATTGTTTAGTGTGGGTTTGGGTAATATAATGATTGTTTAGTGTGCTTTTGGGTAATGTAATGATTGTTTAGGTAGTGACAAATTGGAAGGTTTAGCCATTTGTTTTAATAAAATAACAATTAATGTATAGGGTCAATTTATGTTCATGTGTTTTGACCCCCCCCCCCCACACCCACACATGAGCCATCAACCATTTTACAGTTCTGTAATCTTCTGTACTCTTCTGTTGTTGTTTTTTTTCTCTTCACATTCTACTTGCCTTATTCCAGACCTTAATTCTTGTTCTTGTGCAGTTTTCCAATTGTTATAGCTGGAGAGAGAGTGTGGGTGATAGAAACTCAAGGTCGCAAACAAGTTCTTTCTAAACTTTTCTCTTTATGTCTGCCGAACACAGTTCTCAACAGCCTTTTCTGCTTTTTCTTGTATTCCCCATTTTTTTCTAATTTCACAATCAACATTATAAAGAGTTCTGCAGACCTCCAATGTGCCAGAGCCATCATGCAATGACCAAGAACTTTAGCAAACAATGTTCACCATGTTGTGTGTATTAACAAAGGTGTAAGGTTCATTAACATTATGCAGATGCCAAAGCATTTATTTACCAACAAAATAATTATATAAATACACAACATATCAAACTGTTGAACAATGACTCAACAAACAATTCTCAGTGGAAACACAGAAAATTAATTTTAGTTTCTTTTTACCTCCAGAAGTCAGAAAACCCTGTTTGCCAATGACAATAACAAGGAATCTGATTGTACATCATGTATCTGTGCTCTGGCTTTGTGTCCTTTCTGTTATTACTAATGTAAAAAGTCAGACTGTTAGAATCAATAATGTGAATAGAGTGAATTATCTCATGCAATCAAGGTTTTTAGTCGTAAACAATTTTGCTATTAACAGTTCTATGATATTTTCAATATAAATGCTGACTATAAGGAAATGCTTAGGGCCTTCAAGGCCTTCATAAATTACTTTTTTTTAGTTAGGAAATGATGGAGCATTCATCTAATTATGTAGAATGAGATTAATTATTATGTGGGGGAGGAAAACATGAAAACATGGTTCTAGGTCTTCTGGAAGTATTAGATATGTCACTGACTGTGAATGCAGGCCATGATCTAAACAGTTTTCAGTTGTTAGGCATGCTAAACAATGACAGCAGCTTCAGGCTGGGACATTTTACTGAAGAAGCAGTAAAATATATGCTCTCTGCTCCAAATATCAAATAAAACAAATGTCACTACTTGAGTTTAATCTAGATCGACCAAAGCTGTGAATCTTTAACAGTTTTGACATTTATGACCTAAACTGAGGGCCTACATTAACAGACATGGCTCACCAATGAAACAGATATTGAAGTGAGACAATATTAAAGCGTGCAACTGCGTCAGATGTATAGTGGGCCGGATGGTAAAGCTGATTGTGATGGAATGTATGAAATGTGGAATGGGAAGAGTTAATGCTGGTGCACCTCCCGGAGGTACTGCTGCTGGAACAGCTGAGACAATATGTGCAACTTGTTGCGCTGACCGGCCTTCATTTGCAACAGCCAATGCAGAGAGTCTGATCTTTGCATAGGAGCCTTCTCCCCACTCACTACGGGCTTGCAGACCACACAGATGCTCTTGGGAGGCACTAAGGAGAGATATTTTCTGTAAACAAATTGTTGTGCTTGATATTAAATGTGTGGTATGTGTTGCCCATGCTATACTGTGCTTGGCTGGTTTGGGCTAGTTGGGCTAGCTGTATGGACAGTGTATGGCTGGAAGTGACCTGTGGGCTGGTTCAGTAGTGCTCAGCAGACGATCTTCCCTCCTGCTGTGTTTAATAAAAGATCATTCACTTAAAGACCTAAAATATGGACAGAGAGAACCAGATAGCAATGCTGAACCAGCTAAGCTAACAGCCTAATAGTCAGATGGTTTTACACAAAACCTCAATTCTATTACAAAAAACAACGTTGTACACAACACATTCAGTTGCTCCTCTAGTTAGTCCATGTTTTTCACATCTTTGCCCGATATGAAGTGTATTTTACCACATATTTGAAGCATTTATACCATTTTATAATATTATTACTATTATTATAATTGTACATTGTTAGAATTATCCATAATCAATCTCTCAATCTCTCTATCAATTATCTCTATCTATATTGTCTATGTTCTTTTCTGTATTTTATTTTTGAAACCTATTCTGTGCATATTAAGCGTTTGAACAAGTCATTTTGGTTGTACTAGGTGTTTCGGTCATGCTGTCCTAGAAGCACCGTAATGTTATTACAGACCGTGTTTTACTGTCCATTTCTGTAATAATGTTCATCTTTTGAATCTCAGAAGAATCTGAACTCTGTGTAAAATTAAGGGTTGTCAAGAGAGGACAAAATACAGATCATTATACCGGCAGACTAACAGAAAAGAATAAAAGGTGGCACAAGCAGCCTGAACAGCAGTTAGCATTAGCTGGCTAGTCTGCTAGAAGAGTCTGCTTGTCAACCATCTAATAAACACTTCATGTTTTTCATTATACACTCACCGAACACTTTATTAGAAAAACCTACTGACCTAGTCTTTCACGCAATCATCTCATCAGCCAATATTGTGGCAGTGGTGCAGTGCATAAAATCATGCAGATGCTGTCAAGCAGCTTCAGATCATTTTCATATCAACAATCAAAATGTAAAAAAAAACCTTTTCTTTTATTTTGACTGTGGTCTGGTCATGCCAGATGGGCTGGTTTGAGAATTTCTTTAACTGCTGACCTCCTGGGATTTTTGCTCACAACAGTCTCTAGACTCGGAATGATGATTAAAGAAAAACATTCAGTGAGCAGCAGTTCTGCAGTCGGACAACTCTTGTTGATGGAAGAGGTCAGTGGAGAATGGCTAGACTGATTCAAACTGAGACAGAAAGGCTACAGTAACTCAGATAATTACTTTATACAGTTTTTGTGGCTCAGAAAACCATCTTAGAATCCACAACATCTTGAGGTCGATGGGCTACAACAGCAGAAAACCCCTTCAGATTCCATTTATGTCAGCCAAAAACAGAAATCTGAGGCCGCAGTGGCCACAGGCTCACCAAAACTGGACAATTCAACCTGCCTTGTATCAGCAGTCCAGGCTGGTGGAGGTGGTGTGATGGTGTGGGGAATGTTTTCTTAGAATACTTTGGGCTTGAATGACCACATTCTATTTGAATAATGTTGATGACCATCAAACAAACGTCAAACTGGTTTTATGAACATGCTAATGAGCCTGAATCCAACAGAACACTATTGGGATGTGGTAGGACAGGTGATCCTACATGCGACCATAAACACAGACCAGAGTCTCAAGGGAATGTTACCAACATACTGAGGAATCCATGTTATGAAGAATTAAGGCTGTTTTGAAAGCAAGTCTTCTTAATACTTAAAAAGTACTTGGTGAGTGTATATCCATTGTTGTTGTTTTGACTAGCCTTTGGTGAAACTGGACTAAAATAAAGGCAAGACAATAAAAGCACAGAGAACTGAGCTGACAGAGAAAGTGAGGGGAAATGAAATGGGGGCAGTATAAGCCCTCTAACACTAATCAACTCCATGTCTACTGTCTGTACTTCAAAGAGAGAGCGAGAGAGAGAGACAGGTGAGAGGTGGAGAGTGAATGGAGCCCATGCTGAGAGAAAACACTGCAGAGGGATTAGATTAAAGTTACAGCACAGATCATTACAGACACTGCCAGACCACCAGATACAATAACACTGTACGAGGACAGAAAGACAGATGACTTATCCATGTTCCTCCAGACAGTGTAGCGCACAACTCATAGTCCGTCAAATTACCCATGTTTACAGTGTGTTATGTATATTAAAAAATATTGTAATTGTTTTTGTGTGTGTGAACGGTCACATGGTTAGAATAGACTAAGTGATGTGTTTCTGTCAAGTAGCCAAGCTAGCGTTAGTTAAGGAGGCAACATTGTTGTCGTTTCCAAGCTGGCTAGTTTAGATTAGCTAATAAATGGACCTATATGCTG
This sequence comes from Megaleporinus macrocephalus, assembly GCA_021613375.1. Classification (NCBI taxonomy): domain Eukaryota; kingdom Metazoa; phylum Chordata; class Actinopteri; order Characiformes; family Anostomidae; genus Megaleporinus; species Megaleporinus macrocephalus. The sequence goes on along the minus strand of CM038725.1, from coordinate 22,852,448 downwards.
CTCCCAGAGTTAAAGTTGAGGTGTTTCAGCTAGCGTTGTAGTTAAGAATGAGATCGCATTCAGTCCGAATGAACGCCAAGACTTTTAGTAGTCTAGAGAGAGACCAGGCATGGCCAAGACGATAACAAGACCGAGACTAGATACAATTTTTGTCGATGGTATAATACACGGCACTGTCGCCTCACAGCAAGACGATCCGGGTTCAATTCCCGATCTGGCCCGTTCTGTGTGGAGTGTGCATGTTCTCCCCGTGCTTGAGTGGGTTTCCCCCAGGTACACTGGTTTCCTCCCCAGTCCAAACACATGCATGTTAGATTGATCGGTCACTCTAAATTACCCATAGGTCTGTGTGCTTGAGTGAATGTTGGCCATCCGATGGACTGGCGAACTATACATGAGTTGTGCGCTACACTGTCTGGAACTGTCCATGATGTACCCCGCCTTTGCCCTGATGACGCTGGGATCACAGGGGGGCTGGGCAAGCAGGATAAAGCGGCAGATGATGGATGGAGGGTATAATATACTGTATATACGTTCACATATGGTGGGCTCAGTAAGCACTCCTAAATTGAATATTATTTCTGTGTTTTGCATAATCTTGTTTGAAATCACAAAAGTTTTTTCCCCCAATACTGAAAAATTACTTGTGCCTAATAGCTGCTTTGACTGGACATAAAATAAATGAAGTGTAGCTTGCACAGCACTGTACACCAACCAATCATTTATTGCTAAAAACCTCAATTACACAGCAAAACTTCTGCGTATTTATACTCACGTTGGCAGACGTTCAGACAGCGCATATGAAAGGCCATTTTCACAGCATGTCAGCTTCGCAGAGAAGCACTTGCATCTATGTTTAATGTCACTCAGCAAAAAAGTATCAGTCTTTCCACCCAACACGTTACAAACTCAGAGAATGCCGCCGAGTCTTATTCCCCCAGCACGCGCTCAATGAACAAGGCAATTACTGCACTTATATATTCCCTGCAAGAACTTCTATTGACACACTGAAAAACCCACATTCACTTCCATTTCTGCAATAACAAAAACCCTGGAAATACATTCAGAGCCGCCGTGTTTTAATAATCAGTGTTTTTATTCCCGACCGTGTAGAATATGGAGCGGAATAAATATGTCAAGTCAAAGAGTTTTTGCTTTTAAATTTAAACCCTCTTCAAAGGCTCGGCTTTGTTGTGTTACATATGAGCCATATGGTGTGCGTTTGATAAATGATACAGTAATTAAATTCATGATGCAGACTGCAGTAACTAGATTTACAGAGAGATTTATAACATCTGTGTGCAGAGTATTAGCGCTTTAATTTAGTTCTCTGTCTGGGGCAAATCCCACACCAGAACAGCTGGACGATGGCAAAACCTGTATTTGTGAGGTGTTTTTATCAGTGGCCTTTGCTTTAAGATAAGCTTTAAAATGCTCTGTACTGCTCAAACTGCAACTCATATTGCAATTCAGTGTCTTCAGCGATAAGAAACTGAAGGATCTACTCTATATCTCTGCTGTTTGTTCATTTAACATGAGAAGCATCTGATAGAAAAAAACATAACACCAAGGGTCATCAAATAGGTCTGACCTTGGCCCACATTCTCACAAAGCAAATAAATCCCCAACATGCTGCATATGCCTCAGTTTCTCGCTCTCCTGTTTTGCACATAGTCAACATTTTTCATGTATATTTCCAAGAGATTCTATTATCAGAAGCACCTTGTCACATACTGAGTAGATTGTGATCCTCGTTAGCTTTGTGAACTCTTACGTAGTGTGTACAGCTCTACGTTGACGAAGCACAGGTCACGAGTGATAAATGTTGTGTAATATCGAGTGTGATATAGTGATTTTAAGACTTTGAAAGTCATGTCAACTTAGCGTGGCCTTAACCTCAGCGAATACAAGATCAGCTTCTTTTTTAATGAAGGCTGCAGTTTTTCCTCGTGGAGAGCAGCTCAATGTTCCCACAACCACAAAATGATATCATCGTCCTGTGGATGTCTGGGGCCTGTTAGTTCAATCTAACCCTGGACTCTCTGTCTCATGACGATGGATTGCTTCATACTGGGCTATGTTGCCTAATGCTGTATGCTTCAGGGCAGGTTAAGTTCAGGATCACAGATCTATCAGGGCAGAGGATGTGATCGATCAGGGGCAGCCTTTTGATGGAGGTGGGTTTTTTTCATGTTTTGGTCAATCATAGACATAAAGTATTTACACGAGACACCAAGGGTGTAGAATTAGCATGGATGGAAGTAATGCGTCCCCACCAATATCCAGTGATTATTGAATTGACCCCACCAATAAGTTGATGCCCTTGTTAATCTAGTGAGGTTTAAATACTGTTCTCTAACACTCTAATATGATTAGTGTGATTGGTTGTGCCTTTCCCTGCTGTCACATGAGCTGTGTTTGGTTGTTAGCAGCGCCAAAACTGGGAGGAAAACTTTCCAGTCATATGCGAGACTCACTCTGCAAGACTCTGGTGCAACATGGGTGACACATGGGTGTCAAACGCGAGTGAGGATGGCGACAAAAAAGAAATGTGGGGAAATAAGGAGCTATTTTTCAAAGAAATGTGTAAGTCAAATGAAAGCATACAACAGGCTAACATCGTCTGTAGCTTTAAATAACATGGTTTGGAAATGAACTGCACAACAAACTGCCAACTGACAGTTCTCTTGCGGGCCGGGGCTTGGGGTAGATTCATAGGTCCCCACCAATGTCAAGAGCAAATCTACGCCCTTGCAAGATACACGTCACATGTTGCTATTTTCAAAAGAAATGCTTATACAAATTCTTTTTTACAGATATTAATATTATGTGCCTTTGGATTCATGCAGAGTGCTAAGGTCTGCTTTCTTTCATGGCACTGAAATGGTTAATGATGCATTTGCATTGCTCATATTGCAACTTATACAATATGCCTCATTTCTGTATTTAACATCAGTTGCATCTAATAGACAGACTGCACATCAGGGGTCATCATATAGATTTAACCTTAGGCCAACTTCTCATAAAGCAAATATCCCTTAATATGCTGTCAAACAACACCAATAACTACAAGTTGCTTAGCAAACAAAATATCGGCTTCAGTTTGTTTTATTCTGATAAAGGCCACAATCACACATGTTCAAGTTATCTTCATCCAGTAGACACGTGAGGCCTGTTAGTTTAATCTAACCCTGGACTCTCTGTCTTGTGAGGGTGGATCACTTTTTACTGGGCTTTTTTTATATTGCCTGATGCTGCATGCTCCGGAGCAGGCTATATTCAGTATTACAGATTATAAACAACTCTTGGACATTTTTATGAACTTTTTTGTGATGTTTATGGCATCATCGTTACTTTTGACCTATTTATGTTGTATTTTTGTTTGTCTTCCAACTGACGTTTCACATGATTGGCTGTCCTGACTGATGTTGCGTGGCAATCCTGTGGCGAGTGTGATATATTTCTATTTCTAGCTCCGCTGATGCACTTTTCCAGAGTGGAGCGGAGAGTTTTTGATACGCACTCAGACTCTCTCCATTATAATTCCATACAAATGGAAAAGTAATTCCCCCCAAAGGAAAAGAAGCAGCAGGATTTTCCTCTTGGGCATGTTATTTTGAATATTTCAACATTTTTCCGTGTGGAACAGTGACCGTCACGCACACCAGTCTCTTTATGGCAGCACGGCTGCTAATGTACAGCTAATTAGGATTATTAGCAGGGCACAGAGGCTAATTCATCTAGAGTATGCAACATGCTGAGGTCATAATGGACAGACAGATGAATAAAATAATCAAATGAAGAAAGAAACAATGCCAAAGAAAGAAAATAAAAAAGGCGGAAATAAAAAAGATCTGTCAGTCTGTCTGTTTGCAAATATCTGTCTGTCTTTTCATCTGTAATTATCTGTTGCTCTGTTTGTCTGTAAATATCCCTCAGCCTTGTTTTCTGTAATTATCTGTCTGCCTATTTATCTGTAAATATCTGTCTGTCTTTTAATCTCAGTCATTTGTCTGTCTGTCTAAGGCATATGAAAGGAATTCACTCTCTTATGAGGTTTTATAGTTTTTAATCAATCAGGGTTTTATAATCATAGGACATTAAATAGGATAGTAAATCACAGTTTTTAGTTTTTTTTTTTAGAAAATGGTTCAATTTCTGTCAGTATTGTGGTATAACTTACACCACGAATAGAAAAGAGCCCCCAATCAAGGGTTGAACATAAGAACATTTCAAATATCTTTTCAAATAAAGTTAAATCAATAATTAGTAGTATGGAGAGAGTATGACACAACTTTAGAAGAACATGCCAGAAATAGACTACTGACCACCAAAAGACCTATATCAACAAGCGTTACAAGCCCTGGAGATATTAGAGACTCTGCATCCAAAAACAGTTGCACAGGTGTGTAAAGTCATGGCTTAATGAGATTTTGCCCACTGTTAAAAAAACCCACACGACTACCGTTTGCTGGGCAGTATGTGGAAAACTCTGAAGTCAGCTGGAATAAGGTTCTATGACCATAGTTGAGCTTTCCAGCCATCAGACTAAACATTACTGCACAACTTCATAAACACACCATCTCCATCGTAAAGTATGCGGTGGTGGCAGATCAACTTCAAGTTCGAATTCAAGATGCTTTCTTGTTTCATTTCAGCTATGTATACAATATACAGTGAATCGAAACAATGATTCTCCAGGACCATGTGGTGCAACACAAAACACTACAATATGCAAAACAATACAGTATACACAGTGCAGACTGCAATAAATACCAAGACATACAATAAGGTACACAAAAGGCCCTGCAAACAACAGAGGCTAGAAAGAGTAGAGGGTAGAACAACAGAGTATGCTGGCAATATCTGTGAAACATGGTGGTGGCAACATCATATTGCAGCAGGCCCTGGAAGGCTTGGTAGGTTACAGGAAAACTACTAGATAAAAAACAGCTGCCAGAAACTGAAAATGACCCACACAGACTCAAGGCTACAATTTCTGCCAAAGGTGCATCATCAATATTAAACCAGGCTTTTTTAAAAAGATAAGTTTTATAGACCCTTTACGGCTGCTAGAAGCCTCTTTCTAATCTCTGTAGGATGTTCTGTAGGATTAAGAATTTTGAAATCTAGAATTTTTTCCTTTATTATTCTTATTGACGATGAATGCATGGGTTTTTTGTTGCACACAGCCAGGAGGAAAACTGCTTTAGTTACTTAGCCGGTCACAAGATCATAACATTAGCCAAGTGTTCTAATCAAAATAGATTTTGCATTGCTCGTAAATTGCTGTTGACTCATTAATAAAATGCATTTCAGCGTTGAATCGCTTTGTTTGTCTTCAATTTGCATGTTAATATATTATTATGTAAAACATCCGCTACCAGTAGTTTACTATCAGTAGGTCTCTATGAACACCCCACTAAATTTACCATCCACTAAATACTTAACTAATAGGAGCAATCCAAATCACAGAAACTTTTGCTAACACATCCTATGAGATAGCACAACTTACCTGCCATTGTGGTTTGCTGAGCCTGACTATCCTCTCATCTGTCAAAAGCAGGAGTAGTGATGTTACAGTCTCTTGAACTGCCTTTTGGTTGAAAGGGAGCCAAGCCTGACTTTAATACATTCTTTCAATCTTTTCTGCCCAAATTTCACTGCATGGCAGAAATCCAGTCACAAGAGATAGACACATTAGGTTTTGAGGCAGAATGAGCAGGATTTGCCGTTTAAACACTCCATTCAAAGTTGGCCTCCTATGGCTCAACTAAAGAGATAGAAAAAGCAGACTTGGTCAAGGCAGCTAGAGTGTAAATAATGAGCGGGCGCGGCTCTAGCAAGAACAAATCAGTGAATCAGCAAAATAAATCTTTAAATAAATCAAAAACATTATTTTGATCCATTTAGCATATAACAGATTCTCCAACTATCTCCTCTGCAGTTTACTCCACAGCAACGACTTTATTCTGCTTTATTCTGTGAAGAGTGTAGCGTTCTGCTGAGGAGAGCTGCTTTCTTTCGCACATCTCTGTGATGACATTGCTCAGGAACACATCTATAAGTCTGTGTAGCATAGCACTGTTTATATATACCACTGGAAGTTAGCCATGAGCTGTCCACTGAATTCTCAAGAAGCCAAGACCAAATCTCTCTATGACTAATGGTTAACTTTTAGAAATCCACAATGTGCACAATGAGGTTGCTGGCGTCCCAGTAGGGTTCTATGGGTTAAAACACTACAGAAATCTGTACCGTAGTGAGAGAACCCTGACAGATGAACATAAAAAGAGAAAAAATCACTGAGCTCTTTGAAACTGATGAGAATGAGTGGCTCTGCACTGCAGAATATTACACAACAGGACAAAAAAAGATATTAAATGCTAGTTTAAGCTGAAATTCTTCTTTAAAGGAAAAAAGAAAACAAGAAATTCTAATTTGGGGCTAGCGTGGGAGGATTCGTATATGATTTATAAAGCTAAATCGATAGGGTATACAGTAGGCACACATGCCTTAGCTCCATTAGCCTTGTAATTCCAGTGTAAAACTAAAGAAACGTAGACCGAATGTGATTAAGTAGGGTTTGGGCCCAGGGGAAAAACTCTCCAGCCAAACTATCACTTTAAAGTCTCTGTGTCCAATCCTGTGACGCTTTCTCACGCATTCCAGATTCTTCTTCTTCTTCATGTCCTAGGCCGACACCTCTCTCTTCATCCATCCCTCCCTCACTCGCTCCCTCCCTCTCTCTCTATGCTCTTTCATGTCCAAACGCTGCGAGCTGATTGGTCCGAACAAGAGAACAGGGAGAAGTTGTTTACCTCCTCGGTGCGAGTAAATATTTTACACGTCTTTGCCTTCATGCTGGCGCTGAGCGAGTGTGCGTTGGAGAGGGTTTGTAAGTAAACAGCTTGCAAGACAAAATCAAAAGAAGCCAAAGCGTGAACAGCAGACCGCAAAGAGGCTCAATAATGCACCACACACACATTACTGAGCAACACCAGGAAACCGAGGCTGACCTGAGTGGAGAGCGTGTGCAAGGCCGCTGTGCTGCGCTGTTTAATTGGGGGCTGTGTGTGTTTTTTGTGTTAGATGAATGTGTTATTTCATTTTCCGCGCAACACAAAACGGTCCTCATTTTCCACCACACGGAGCACATGATCTGCTGGAGGAGGCAGAGCTACAAATCCAGTCTGAAATGTTGGGGGATTAAGCCAACGTTCAGCAATTCAAACACAACACTGTGTCAACGGTCAATCGAGTCAATGGAAGTACAGAAAGCAAAGTTAATAATGGTTCTAATTTTACATCAATCTTTTCCTCATTAATGGCTAAAAACACAGTCTATCAAGGGCGTAGAATTAGCATGGACTGAAGTAACATGTCCCCACCAATATCCAGCGATTATTGAATTGTCCACACCGATAATCTGATCCCCTCCAGAAAAAATGATCTGTCAACATCTCATTAAGCTAGAGGTGCAGAAAGGGTTAACTCGTGTTCTCTACTGAAGTGTTATTGGAGAAAAACTAAGTGAAACAGACATATTTTGGTACAGAGCAAAGACACATGAGCAGAGCCTTCACATATCACTGCACCACGTATACACCTTAAACATCTTAAAGGCATATTACAACATCCCCCCGTTTAAACATAACGCAATATGGACATGACATAAACCCCACAACGAATGCCCACATATCAGTCTTAATTGCACTCACTCTATCAGTCACTACTGCAAACCTTGGCTGAGATGCTAACAAACAAACTGTTGCTGCCTTTGCTTTAGACTATTATACAGTCCGAGGAGCTGAAAGTTTTTTTTTTTGTTTTTTGGGAGGAAAATGCAAATCAACATGCTTGAGCAATCATTGGGGTAGACTACCCTCCTGCTCTGGGTGGGGTTTTTTTCGTTGTCACTAAGCCCACTGGCAATCAACCATTATAGTCCTTCATCTCGGACGCCGCGACATAATTTCCTTGTTTTACTGCATCGTTTATTTCTTCATCTTCAAGATAAAGACTCATATTTTGCTTAAATAAGGACACTACCTCACTCAGGTCCGGGTCAGACCAGTTCATTATCAGACCAGTACCTTAGCTCCAACCGCTCCTGCAACAGTTCCAGTAAAAGCAGTCAAACTTCTCTAATGACTGGGCTGCACTTCCTTAGGCTTTTCTCTTCTCCTGGCGATCCGTTTCCGCTGCCAAAAACTGATTGAAACAGACTGGTTTTCAGAACCTTCTTTATAGTGTTGTTTGGTACAGAGCAAAGAAACAATACGCAGAGCTTTCACATATCACTGCGCACTACCTATACACCTTAAACATTTCAAAAGCATATTACAACATCTACTGGAGTCCTACCTCCCCGTAACACATATAGCCAGTGTGACATTCCCTGCTGTTACGTGAGACTCTGTAGCTATGTTTGGTTGTTAGCAGTGCCAAAAGTGGAAGGAAAACTTTTCAGTCATATGTGAGACTCACTGTGCAAGACACAGGTGCAACATGGGAGACACATGGGTGTGAAAAGCGAGTGATGATGGCAGCAAAAAAGCTATAGAAACGTGTAAGCCACTTAAAGTCAAGTTCACTAATGAAATGAGTACATCATAGTAACGTTAATGATGATGCTTGGCTTTGGCGCACAGCATACAGCAGGCTAACATCATCTGTAGCTTTGAATAACAAGCAGTGTTCCTACTTTTATTAATGTTAATGTTTTAGAGATGTCAGTTGAACTATGGCTGAAGTAATGATAAGTCTTTAGATATAAACTCACCGTTCACTGGTTTGAAAGTGGCGACACTATCTGTTTGAAGATGTCTTGTACTTTCATCGACACATTGAGAGAGATTTTTGTTCTGTGATTGTTACTTTGTTGGTTTTGTAGAGATTATGCAGCTCCGTCTAGTTTTGTTATTGTTGATGTGTGAGACCAGTTTCTTATTTGTCAGTCATTAGTTTAAAATTTTTTTATCATTATATAATTTTTATTCAGAATTTTTTATTCAGAATATGTAGTCATATGTCAAAAGCAAATATACGCCCTTGCAGTCTATTTTAGAGTTTACATCTATATTTGACTATGTACTTTCTGACAAGCATCCCACAAACCCCAAAATATCTTGTATAAATAAAAAAATAGGGAGTAACTTGCTGCATGGCCACCTCAAAAACAGGTTTACCAGTGGATCCCGTGTGGTCTGCTAAATAATTAGCAGGTGGGATTCATTTTGAGGCAGGCTTAGCTAATTATTGTCTGCTTGTAGAAATGACCAGACAAGCAACTAATGAGTGATGAGTGCGTTAGTATAATCATGTACATTGTGTAGTCAGATAAAGCAAACACATGAAGTTGTATAAGATCCAGTAAATACCTTATACACAAAATCTTACTGACTTACTTTTTTCCCACAACAGTTGTTTTGGCTTTTTAAGCTGTTTGATCAGCATCTGTTTTGACTTTAATTTAGGTTTAGCTGACTTGTAGATGTCGTTTGGTAGAGTAATTGGCTAATAATGTAATGCTGACAGATAGATACAATGTTAATAGCGAAGCCAAGCTGCTATACTTAGGATGCTTATTCCTTGTTGTTTAGGCATTGTCTAGTCTAGAAAGTACACAAAACATTTACTGCTATTTTGCAACATTTAAAGTATTATTTGCGTGAGCTGTATCTAGAGGCCGCTCTGCCATCTTACAGGATTTGCGTGAACACGTCCTACACCAGCAGAGCATATTACAAACGCAACAAACACAAGTGGGCTTTGTCAAGGACCACATGCACAGCCCATGCACAGAAACATAATATCCCGATACTCGATATTTTCGATATTCGAGGTGTAGGCATCTTCACCTTGTCTCCCAGAGCACTGTATGGAACTCCTTTCATATCTATGGTATTTTGCTGTTCTTTTTGGCCACATTAGCATTCTTTCCCACCAGTGGACATATCTTATTTTGAACCATGTCCAGCACTGGCAATAGCCTCACGCTGCTTGTGGTTTTGCTGCGGTGGTGGCCAGCAGAAAAGCCCTGGCTAGATATGCTAGTTGGCCCAACGTCCAGCAGCAGCAACACACCCATGACACTCATTGTTTGGCTGTGGTCATGGCCAGCTCTCAGATCAGTCCTGTCGTCACCTCCCTCTATGTTGGCAATTATGTCATACTTGACTCCTCCACAACCCTCACTGGATAACTGATGGCCACATGCTGTTCAAGGGCTTCGCCATCTTTCTTGACATCTGCACCCGGATTTTCCGATGCTGATGCAGGCACGGCGTGCCAAAGCAGCCAGCCTCAGAGCTAGCTGGCGCTGCTAAGCTTGGCTCTTCTCTTCCCCTCCCAACTCATCTCTCACAGCTCTCCTGGGTGGAATGACTCACTCCCAGTGGCAGTGGTGCTCCTGAAGACACAAACCCGCTGTCATCTTCCTTAATTGTCATATAAACATTGTGCTCTGTCCCTCCTCCGGTGTGGCAAACCTTATTTATTCTGACACCAAATGTAGCGTCCACAGCTATTAAACAGTCATGCAGCTTACTACACACTCTGTTATGCTTTATTTGTCGACCATGCCATACAAATGAGCAAGGTTTTGGGTCAGTGGTGTAGCTACTGGCGTAAATAGAATGTTGACAGTGGGGCGGCCAGGTTAGAGTCATTGGTGTAGCAAATGAAAATCAAAGCCAGATTTAAAAATCAAACGGACATGATACTTCTCTCTCTGATTAGTGTGCTTGTATAAGGGAGGCAGTGACTGCAGTTCTAGTTCTATAAACAACCCAAGGCATTTCATTTTTCCTTTCTTTAATATAACATAAAATATAACAGAGCAAATTTGCTTTACTGCCGAATGACAACAATTAACCCGACAAAGTTAGCCTCTTCTTTGCCAGCTTCTCATTAGAATTTTCAGTTCCACCTTAATTTGTGTAGTAGTTGCCTTTAGCTGTACAGGCATCACAATGTTACTGCTAAGTCATTTAAGGTGGAATGGAAATTTCTAATGAGAATTAGGTGAATATGATGCCAACTGAAAATGCAATCTTCATTTGTTTTTGATTAACCTAGATTCTTAAAGCATGTCGTCTTGATACTAATATATAACATAACTTTTATAAAGTGGACATTTCTAACATAGCTTTATATTTATTGTTAAATAGAGTGCTGCTCTGTGAAACAAAGCTGTGGGCCAAACTATGCACACCTGCACTTTGCGTAGTCCACTAGTGAATGCACGTCTACTGGTAGCACTATTTTTTACATTCTTTGAAGCACTGTAGTATGTGGATTGGGACACAGCCTAAATGTTTTTGAAGTTGTTGCTGATGCTGCCGTATGACGTCAACTGAAAGCGGCAGGCAAACACAGTTTGAGGGTGATCAGGCTGTTGTTTTAAGCCATTTTATTAAATTACGGATGCAGCCAAACTGTGCTGCCTTCCAGGGACAATTTTGTGTGGTGCAGGTTTTGCACACAGCATATTAAACATTTAGAGCTCATAAAAAAGAGCACTATTTATGTTAAGAGAAAAAAGAGGAAGACTGTCTCTCTGCGGCCAGAGGGAGAACTTCATCGGAGGGTGGCTCTGACCATCCTGACCACTCCTTGACTCCACACCTGCTTAGATAGCTCTACACAAGCATAAAAGACAGCAAGCAACTGAATGTTGTGTCTCCTAAATAGTGCCTTTACAGGAGCAGGACAACATCAGCTTAACTTTATCGGCGATGGTCTTTCAAGTAAGCTTTTCATGATAAATGGGCCAATCAATGTGACTACTTGGAAAAACCCCCAAGTGTAAAATGTTAATGAATGTAACAGAATGCAATGATTTGCGAATCTCTTAAACCCATGTTGTGTTTTACACAGAACACATATCAGATGTTGAAAGTGAGACATTTTAACATTAATTTTCAACTCATTTAGAACTTGATGCCAGCAGTGCATCTCAGAAGAGTTGGTAAAGAGCTACAAAAGGCTGGAAAGGTAAGTGGTACTGATACAAAAACAGTAAAAGGGAGTTTGCATCTAAGTCACATGACTGGGTATTAGAAAGGCAGAGGTTCACCAATTCGTGAAAAACTGCATCTTTGGTGGAGCAATTTCAGAAAAATGTTGCCCAACATTGAAAATACTTTGGATGTCCCACCATCTACAGTATATAGTATCACCAAAGGGGCTAACACTGAGGCTGTGTACAAAAAGGGAATGGGCAGACTCTACTTTCTGAGGAGGCTCAGGTCCTTTAATGTGTGCAGTAAGATGTTGGAGATCTTCTACCAGTCTGTTGTTGCAAGTGCCATCTTCTTCACAGCAGTCTGTTGGGGAGGCAGCAGCAGAGGTGAAGACACAAACAAGCTCAACAAACTAATCAAGAAGGCTGGTTCAGTTTCAGGATGCTCACTTGAGGGTTTTGAGAAGGTGGTGGAAAGGAGGAGGTCTCTTAGTAAACTCACTGCTATACTGCACAACATAATCACACCTCCTCCATGACCTACTGGTCAGACAGTGGAGCACTTTCAGCAGCAGACTCATTCACAGCTCCGCTGCAGCAAGGAACGGTACAGAAGATTGTTTGTACCAACAGCAATCACACTGTACACCTCATTAGAGCGCGGGACATTATTAAACACTCAGCCATATCAGGACGACTCTCTGAGTACCAGCTGAACACCTTCTCAGAACATCAGCTGGACATCATTATTACTACATCTCTTTACTCAGATCTATACGCACTGCCACTTAATACATGCACCTCATATTACACATCCATTTACCATCTATCTATCTATCTATCTATCTATCTATCTATCTATCTATCTATCTATCTATCTATCTATCTATCTATCTATCTATATATCTATCTATCTATCTATCTATCTATCTATCTATCTATCTATCTATCTCTATCTAAAGCTAGCATTTTACAGACACAAGGTTTGGTTACAGCAGGGACCATGTTTATTTAGGTCAGATGGTACCATGGGGTCAGAAGCGTCCATCCGGCCTGAGGTCAGCTTCGTCTCGCTCGGTCATGGCCTTATCGTTCAGAGGAGCAGAGGTGGAACTGACCTCAGGTCAACTTGAAAGGGTAACATGTTCCAATGAGACGGAAATAAAAAGGGACGGAAAAATCCTGACCCTCCCAGTGGTCTTTAAAAAGCACAGCTAAACGAGTCTGAAACAGCAAAATAAATAAACACATTAGAGAAATTGGAGTTGCAGTAATGGGTTTGAGATCACATCAGGACACTCATTAATCTGACTCAACAGCTCGCGCGTGTACGCTGGTGTCTTAGCATTAACGTCCTCAGAGGTTTGATCTTATTACTGCTCAATGAAAATGTTGTCTGGACCAAAAGAAAGATAAAAGAGATTTACTCGATGGTCAGTGTGTGTGTGTGGGTGTGTGTGTGGGTGTGTGTGTGGGTGTGTGTGTGTGCGTGTGTGTAGGCAGAGACGTTGATGAATAACGCACAACATACGTAACCATTGCGCGTCTGCCTTCATTTGCACAGTTAAAATCTCCAGCGCCTGCTTCAGCAATACATCACCATCACCAGTAATTGCATTCAAATTTCATTACGAATATTCAAATGCACTCATTATGCGTCAAGGTAATAATGCAAATTTGATAATGCGCCCGCATATCTAACGAAAGCAAAACAAAACGCTCTGCATTCATAAACAGTGCTTTTTCCTTCTCTCCATCACTCCCTCGCTCTCTCTTACTTATTATAATGCTCTTTAGTTCTGTCTCTCTCCCTTTCTCTCTTATACTTCCTTCTGTATATCTCTCTCTTTCTCTTTTTCACACTCCCTCGCTTTCTCTCTCTATCTGTCTTTTCCTCTTTCTCTCTTTTTTACCCTTTAATACACTGTCCCCCTGTATCTCTATTCTCAATTTATCTCTCTCTCACTTCTCTTTTACCTTTTATCACACTCTCTCTCTTTTCTCTTTCACCTTTTATTATACCATCCCTCTCTTTCTATCTCTCTCTCTATGTCTTTCCCTCTCTTTTACCATTTCACACTCTCCCTCTTTTTCACCTGTTAATACCCTCTTTCTCTCTCTGACTATCTTTCCACATCTTAATCTGTCCTTCTCTCTTTCTCGATACATCTATCTCTAATGATGTTTCTCTCTCTTCCTCCTTCTGTTCCTCTCTCCATCTCTCTGGCATTCTCTCTCACTTTTTCTTTTTTCAATTTTCTCTTTCTTTCTCTGCTCATCTGCTCTTTATCTTTACCCCACTTTCTTAACTTTCTCTCTTTGTCTATTCTCTATCTCTGTCAACTGTCTCTCTCTTCCTGTCTCTCTGTATCTCTCTTTCCCTCTTACTGTTTATTCTCTCTCCCTTTCTTTCTTAACTCTCTCTCTGTTCATTCTCTGTCCCTCTCTTTCCTAATTCTCACTCTGTCTATCCTCTATCTCTATCTCTCTTAATTCTTTGTCTTCCTGTCTCTCTTTCCCTTTCTGTCTATTCTTTCTCTCTCTGAATCTCTATCTCTGTATATATCTCTCTTTGTATATCTCTCTCTGTATCTCTCTCTCTCTCTCTCTCTCTCTCTCTCGCTCTCTGTTAACGCATTATGGAAGCCTAATTTAACATGAATGGCTTATGCGATAAATAATTGAGAAAGCTTTAAATTAAACTCATGACTCTCGAGGGAGAGAGACAGCGGCCCCTGTTTGGAGCTGGAGAAAAAAACATCACACAGCCACACACACTCACACAGATGAGCACAAAACACACACCGAACTGTCTCTGCTGGGAGCGACGACGCCCAAAGTTCAAAGCAACTTCAATCAGGATACATTTCTGTGCTTGATAAATAATTGAGGAATACTCCACTCAGCCTTGAGTTATACTATTAGTGTATGAGAGCGATAGATAGATGAAAAGAGATACAGAGAAAAAGAGAGAGATAGAGGGTGAAACAGTGAGAGAGACAAATAAAGAGAAAGAGAGAGATAAAGAGAGAGAGAGAGAAAGGCAGAAACCTAGAGAGAAAGAGAGCAAACTAGATGCAGAGCGAAGACCTAAAGAGAGAGACTAAAAGAGATATGTTCAGAGAATGAAAGAGAGACAGAGCGCTAGAGATAGAGAACTATATGAACAATGAGACACAGAGAGAAAGAAAGAGGAACAGAACCTAACATATATATATATATATATATATATATATATATATATATATATATATATATATATATATATATATATATATATATATATATAGAGAGAGAGAGAGAGAGAGAGGGTAGAGGTATAGAAAGAGAGAGGCAGAGTGCCCTAAGCGTAAGAGAAAAGGAGGAGGCAGACGGAAAGGGTGAGAAGTAGGAGACAGAGAGAAAGAGTCTGTCTGTGTTTCTGCCTCTCTCTACTTATACAGTCTGTTTCTGTTTGAC